>VXBI01003609.1:718143-899366 GCA_013397375.1 Toxostoma redivivum
CTCGGTCCGAGAGTGCTCTGTCCCAGCAGGATAGAGTTGACTTTCTTCGGCGCGCCGGCGGTCGGAGGGTTGGGAAACGCATTTTGCTGTTGGTGGCAAGATGCGCGGAGAGAGGCAGCGGCGGAGCAGAGCCTCGGCGGTCGTGCCTTGCCGTGGGTTCTCGGTATTGATTGCAAATTGAAGTGAGGGTTTTCTGGGTGAAGGGCTGAATCAGATTTTGCCAACTCCGACGCTGTGGTGTTGTCTGACCTTGATTGTAATGTGGGTGGCCAGCAAGAGAGACTGGGAGAAATTGGTATACAGTGAGGGAGAGCGCCCATCCAGTTTGGAGAATCAGAACAGCAGCAGAGCTCAGCTCAAATGCGTCACCTCGATATTTTAAAGTTTATTTATAATATATGTCTTCAGAGAAGTGATTGATGAGCCAGCCAAGTGCCGTTCAAGAACAGACCAATTACAGTTTCTTTCTTGGAAAAACAAAGTGGAGACTCCACATCTTTTACTCCCTGATCTAAACTTAGTGACTCCCAAGAGATTAAAGAGAGATGTTTGTTTTAGCATCTTGTCTCTTGCCATGAATGACAAAGAAGATTTGTGGTCCTTATGGATTAAAATGAACAGAAATACAACAAAAATCCTTTAAACCAATGTCCTGCCATAAAAATTTCTGCCAGCACTACTTTCCTGCTGTCTTCCTCAAGTATTTAGGTAGCTAATCTTAAGTTAAACTGTAACTGAATTTTTCAGGGAAGCACAGTTGGGTGAAAAGAGATGCCTCGTGCAACCTCTCTCCTATCCGTCAATTGAGCAGAGAAAAAAAAAACCTTGGATAAACATCTTTCTGGCAAACTACTCACATGATCTAAAACAATATTTCAAAAACAATTACATTTATAAAAATTGAAACAGGCTCTGAGAAATACAAGAGCCAAGCAGCCCACTAGCCTTTCCTTGCAATAATTTAGAATTTGGATAAACGTCCCATTCATCAACTGTACTTGTGCTATTGCTTGCTGTTCTGTGGAAGAACAAACAATAAGCCTGCTCATACGTAAGCTTTTTTCCAGTTTTTCCAAAACTAGGCTTTATCCAGGGCTACCATCAGCAGGTTCCAATGGAAAGGGCAGGTATGGAATGCTCCCTGGTATGCCAGCCTTCCATCCTTCCTTCGACTGAAACTCCTTCCTCGTTGAACCCCTCCCATGATTCCCTTCCCCATGTTGAGTCATAATCCTTGCTCTTATCTTCAGTCTCACAAGCCATTCTCTCCTTGACTAATTCTGTAATGTTGCATCGTGGCTCCCCTTCCCCTGCTCTATCTATAGCAGCAGTCATGTTTTCTCACATCCCCCAGCCCCTCCTCACTCATTTGTCCCCACAATGACTTAGTGTGGCATAGCCTTCCCTCCCACCTCGGCGATCCTTCCTTAGGCCCTGCCTTGAGACACTTAAGAGAATCAGTCAGATGCCAATCAAAGGAGAAGCATTTATCTTACTAAAAACAAAACCAAAACAAAACCCACAATCTTTTCCTTATTAGCATGGTAGCTTGTGACAGTGGTAGTTCTCTGACAAGAGGGAAGGAATGATTCTGTCAGAGGCTTTTGACATAATTTAAAAAAGAGCAGAAAGGGCCATGATAAATAGCAGGGACGCATTTTTTCTGGTTTTGTAAACATGGATCTGGATTAACTGATGTGAATTGCACAGAACTGTCCTGGGATTTATGCAGCGGTGTTGAGATCTCATCTCTGTAGACTGCTTCCAAGAGACAAAGCTCTTGCCACATCAGCAGGCTTTTAGAGGTCTCTGTGCCTTCAGTCAACTGCACTTTTCTGTTAAAGCTTTCCTCCTCTTACCTGATTAAAAAAGTCACAAGAAGGCCACCCTCCAGGGACTGTATTAAGCCTCTTTTCCCATCCCACTCAGTAGAATGTGCTTGTGGACTGCTGCAACCCCCTGGGACTCTACTGAAATACTAAATAGTTCTGACCACAAGCAGATTTATTCTTCCACGGTATGCAAAGCAGGACTAGGATCACTGTTTCTAAAAGAAATCTTGGACTAAAGAGAAGTATTCCACAGGCACAAACTTCAACAGAGACTGCAAAAGGAAGCCACCAGTTACCACTTTCTGTTTGTTCTTCCCTGGACATTTGTGGATCAGATTTTCATTTCCATAAGTATTTTGAAACTTTTGTCCTTTTTGCAAAACATGTTCACATCAAATGCACAAATTCATAAAGTTAACTCTACGTATTTTCAGAGCAGGGAAAAAAATGCTTTAGCTTGAAGTCCAGGTAGCATATGTCTGGACTGGCCAACAGCTCAGTGTGTTAAGAAAGCTTCGTACCAAACAAGCAACCAAGTTTCAGATAGGCAAGAAAACGTGTTCATGGCATGTCCAGCACATGGAGGAATGGCTGGAAGAGCTAGGGAGCAAGCCTGTGCATCCATCTCCAAAGGTGATCTCTTGCCAAGGCAACTTCTGTGCCACAAACTGCCTGGCAGCCTGGTGGGTTTCCAGTTACACCTTACCTGCAAAGGTCTTCCAAGGCTGCTCTGGGGCCATGGAAGAGTCTGCCAGAACAGAAAAGCAGTAAAGTTTGAAGCCAGATTAATTTAGGTTACCTGGCCATAGAAAGGTGTGGCTCTTTCAAAATCCTTTTCTTTTCCTGCCACATGCTGTAAAGGCAGCTTACCATGGATTGCAGACAGTAAGAATGAAACAGTGGAGTATTATTTCACGATCTCCTGCCAGAGCAACATTGTTCCCTAAAACATATTTTCTAGTGATTTTTTTCTGCTTACCTTTGGAAGACACAAGTAATAGCCTTTTTTTTTTTTATAAGAAGACTAATAGACATCAATAGTGGGATTTTTTTTTTCCTTGAAAAGAAGCCAAATGCCTTCCTTTTTTTTCCTGATTCTATCTTGCTACTGTTATCTGCTGCTTTATATTATTGTTACTATTCTGTCCTCTTGCTGCAGTCCTTGCCTATTTCTTTCCTCCCTGAGGCCCTCAACCTCGATTTGGGTCTTTCCCTGGCAGATTTCAAACAACTTAAAATATCTTTGTTTTTAAAACGAAGCCTTTAAGACAAACACGTCAAGGTAATATTTATGTTCCTACTTCTATCTTCTAACAACCACACATTTCACCCAGTTACGGGAGAAGAGAAACAAATAGGTGATAAAGCCCATGCTTTTAAATGTCAGTTCTTTCCTGACTATTTAAAAATGATCACAGAAAAATTTTATAGAGGTTCGGGCTAAAGTATTGAGAAACTAAGTGGACGTTCCTTTTTTTTTCCTTTTTTCTTTTTCCTAAAATAATATTTTTAAAGTAGAGAGGAGAAAGAGCAGCAAGTGGCTGGCCATAATAGGGTTAATCTTGCCTGCAAAATAATTGACAAAATTATCCACTATTTTCTAAAGACACTCTATTACCAGCCTAAGGTAAGAGAGCCTCCAGGGATTTAAAAGCAGTCAATAGTTCTAAAAAAAGACAGAGAAAGCCTTTGGTTCTGGTTGATATTAAGTTAGAGCAATAAGTCAATGTAGCTTTGCCATACCAGCACTGTCTTCAGACTTACACATGCAAAGCTGCTTCTGATCTGCAAACGAAGCTGGCTCCAAGTCTGCTCAATGTTATTCTTCCCTGTGTCCATCCTCTCCCATCACACTGCCTCCTGCAAGACTGTAGTGAGCTCTCAGAACCAAGGGCCTAGGCAGGGGACAGTACCTATAGCTAGGAGTTAATAGCAGCTTCCTAATCAGCTGCTGACACCAGTGGAGAGGGGTTGTCCTACCTCCCTGTGCCAGCACAGTAAATCTTGTCACACTTGTTGAACAAGGAGGTTCCCCAGGTCTGCCCCACACTGCACGGGAAGGACACTTCTCTCACAGGGCTCTTCTTGGGAGCATGCCTGGAACCCCAGCCCCTCAAATGAGCAGTGTTGGAAGAGCTGAAACAGCATGGAGGATATTCGGCTGCCTGGGATCACTTACTTTAAAAACAAATAAACCTTCTTAGCAGACAGATTTATTACTAGTCATGAGGGATTACGCAGCCAAGTCGCTTTGATTCATTAGAGTGTTCAGAGAGTTTGTGTAAGTTCCTGGAAGCTGTCTGGGATGGTCTTTAACCATCCTCTTACTGTTACCTGATGGTGAAGGGGAAACTTGGAAAGCACTTGTGCTGAATTTGTTTTTCCCTATGTTTGGTAATAGATTTAGACAAGCTGTTTAAAGAACTGAGCTTTCTGCCTTATGCTGTGCTGAGCCGTCCTTCCAGCTTAGCTACACGTAGCCTTTTCTATTCTTTCCTCCCTCCCTATAATATTTAATCAACAAAGCCCTACCTCCGTTTCCCTGAGGCCAGAGTAATGCGTCTTTCTGCATTTAGAAACCTCCTACGCATGTGAACACGTCCTTTGTGCAGTGATGTTGTTTTAATTAGCCACGGCTCTCTTTTTGGCCAGAAATATATAAAAGGACTGTGTACAGCTTTCCTGCAGGACAGTGCAGCCCCCTTGGTGCTTAGCTGTGGGCAGTGGAAGAGGCCCGCTGGCTGTGCTGAGGCCAGGGTTGAAAGGGGAGAGGAGACAGGCTGTGTGCCCAGAGATGGCAGGGGAAGGGAAGCAGAACTTGGGCAGGAGAGAAAAGTGGGAGAAGGCAACCCTGGATGACCCTGCCAGAGAGGCAGAAGAAGCTGCCTAAAACAGATCAGAAAGTATGGCATGAGACATCTTCTTTGTAATGACCAGCATGTTGTGGAAAAAAGCTAATTAAAGAAGATGATTTAGGCCAAAACTATTAGCACAATAACCCACCTGAGACCAAACTGTACAAGACAATATGCTAGCATAACTGTCCTTAGCTTCAGCAGGACACAAGCCTGTCCCAGGTGGTCTCCTAATACTTACATTCAAAGTGCTTGTTAGATAACATGCTTATTAATCTTTTAGGCTTTGCTTTGTCTCTTTGAAATTGTACCCTGTATAAGTAATTCAAAAAGAGCTGGCTTAGAGACCTCTGAAGGTAACACCTCTCAGAAGCTTCTGTGATGCTCAGCAAATTTCCTTTTCATTGGGGACTGACTCCATTTTGTATCATTATATTTTACCAAATTTTACTGAATATTCCTTGAATCCCTAGTGATGTAAATACTACTATGATAAGAAAAATATGCTGTTAATAAAGAGTCCTTGTAGTGACTAGATCAATACTGAACATATCGTATACCAGTACTGGCTAAATCATGGCCAAGTGATGTTTATGCTTGGGTTCTGCAATGCCTCATCTTCACTTTTATTATTAGCTAACACTACATCTCACAGGAGGCTACAATGAGGTATTTCCATTTAAACTGTGTTATTGCTGTGGTCCACAGATGATTAAAATGCAGTAGCCTCTCGTCTTGGCAGAGGAAGTGAAACACCCTGTGAAATGCTCTCTGAACTTCAAGTGAGGCTGGCAAAGCAGAGGAGGGATGTCCTCTGGCTTTCAGTTCTGCCATAAGGAAAATGAACATAATCCTGACCCTAACTGTCTTGTAATTTTTATTAGCTCTCTTTGGCTTGCAGCAATGACCCTGTGAATAATGCATGCTGCTAGATGGCTTTCCTAAGGAAAAAAGGCTTATGCAATCGTATTGTCTGCCACTGCCTGCCTTCTCCTTACCCCCTAATAACTCAGAAACCAGCTGGCCAACCACTACCAAATTTGGCAGAGGGAAAGAGGTCTTGAAGATATTGTGTTAAATAAGAAAAAATATTATAAGTGGGGACCATGTAGGGAAGGTACATCTTAGGAACTTTAGCTCAGTTCTCACTATAGGTCTGAGGTGCCACTCAGGTACTCAAGTCTAAAAAACACATTCGTCAGTTTTCACTGTTCTGCTGCTCATGCAATGACTTGTTTCTTCACAGATCACTCAGGGTGAGCCCCAGAAGTCATGCTCCAAGCCTGTAGCAGAGAAATTTACAGAAAGCTGCCAGGAAATTTGCCAGTGCAGGCCACCTCCACTGTTACCACCACCTCCTCCACCTCCACCGCCCCCGAGGTTGCTAGCGGTGCCAAGTAAGTAGCCCCTGGTACAGTTGTGGTGTGCTGAAGGAGGGCAAAGCCATGGGGACACCTGGACAGACAGGAGAAAGGATGTGGGAAAGGGCACAGCAAGCTCATTTGTCATTTTCCACTTAGCAAATGGAAGAAGAAATGCTCTCAGTAGAGATGGAGATCTGTTTTCTGATCAATATGCTTGGCTTTTGGAGGAAAGCCAGAGAAATCCCCTCCTTTCACTGTGTTACACATGATTCCCTGGATTTAAATGGTTCCCTAATCTCCTAGCCCTGGGAAATGCTCTCCTATGGAGACATAGTCCTGTGCTGCCCCTTGAGTTGCATGACCCCACTTTTTGCCAGGTGCGTAGCTTGAAGGTCTGAGTGCTCCAAGGCAAATTAATTTATAAGCAGCCAAAAATGCAAACACTCTGTCTAGACCATTCAGTATGTTTGACTGTTGTCAGGACACTGGAGCACTACAGTTTACCATTGTAGTGAGTCAGGCTCACTGGCTTTAAATTGCTTACAACTTACAAAATTAGGAGGCATGTCAGGAGTCAATGGCAAGTGAGCAGTTTTCCCACTAATGCACATACAGGCTAAGACTCATCTCTTTCTCTTCATACAAATCAGTTCTTCCAAGCCTTACCCAGTGCATCTGAGCTCCTCCTTATTTCCAGCCATACATCCCCATCCCCAGCACACCTGGTGCCTCCAGTTCCTGCTGGGTAGCTCTGCAGCTGCTTTCCACACCAGTATTCCTGTGATCCCTGACATACAGATAATTTCTGGAGTGTGATATCTGTCCCCATGGTCTCTTCCCAGTTCTATATGCTCCCACTGGGTTCAGGGACACAGACTGGGTCCTGAGTGTTTGGTATTCCAGTAAATCTCCTTAACGCTTATGCATTTTCATAAATTCCTCTCTCCCTATAAGGCTGCCTGTTAGTTCTTCTCCCTGCTTATATAAACTCTCCTGGGAGCAGTGTTGCAAAGTGTATCCAGTATCCTCAGCACTTCCCCCAAGGAAAAATAAATCATTAGGTATCATCATCTGGCTCTTTGTCTTTATCAGCGCCATCTCCAGATGTGCAGAAGACATGAAGAAAGCTTCTGCATAGCTTTTAGTCAGGCAGAGGACAGGCAGGATTCTTCAGTGTCTTTTCTGCCAGGAGCATGCTTTGTACTTGTGCTACACTGCAGAAAATTAAGGCAAAGGAAGAGAAAAACCAACAGTGAAACACTTGGGAAAGGAAGTACAAAGACAGCTGGGAAAGCAGAGAGGGATAGTTTTTATAGCAGGAAAAATCTCTTTCAATGTTCAGGAAAATGTCATGGTCGGTAATATGGAAAATTACCTTGGTCTTTGTGTCACAGCCAGAAAATAAAGTACTTTGTCACTTTCTTTTCTTGTGCCTGGGGTATCCTGTTGCCCTGAGGGGGATGAGATGTGGCAGAGTGTTGGCACAGCGACCAGCCCTGCTGACCAGCTGCACTGGGAAGGGAGGAGCACTGCCAGGCTGCGTCCTCTCCATCAGGCAGCTGCTCTGAGTGCATGGGTTTGTCCCCTGTCAAGTGGGAAGTAAATCATGTCAGAAAAAAAGAAGTCTATCACACATTGCAGAAAGAAAAACAAGAAATCAAATGGGTCTGTGACTGGGGTAACCTGATGATTTCTAAGGCTGGATTGCCAGGTGCTAACACAGGTCCAAAAATGAGCTATGTAAATACAGATGACTAATATTTAAGCAAGTGACTTCATTTCAAATACAATGAAAAAAAATTACACATTTCTTTTACTGGTAAACTTTAGAGTAGCAATCAAGTGTCTCATCTTGAATTATGCTTTCATTATCATCAGCTGTCTGGGCACTGTAATTTAGTCCACGTGTACAGCAATTCCTTTCCTTGGGAAAAAGAACAAGCCTCATGGTTAAATATTGATGTTATAGACACTGCTTTTAAATGGCATTCAAAGGAAAGGGAAGTAAAGAACCAAAAGCTATTGTGAAGTGGTTGATGCTAGGCTTGCACTTTGCACTTTCTAAGTGAATAAAGTCTAGTACTGGAAAGACATCTGCAAAAAAAACAGCAGTCCAGGAGCTGCAAGGTTTTTACCTTTACGAGGTACAGTGTCTGTGCCATGAGATACTACATAAAGATGTTGGAAGTGCTCTCAGACCTTTGTGAGCCACAAAAGGCTGCAGTCTGTTAGGCACTGTCCTTAAAAGCTCTCTCTGAAACCAAGTTGAATGTTGCTGGAGACTTAGATCAACTCTAAAGCAGCTACCATGGTTTGGGCTGGAAGATTAAAGCCCATAGATGCAAAAATCCTGTCACTGACAGGATAACTGACAATTCAGTTATCTGCTATATGAAGCATCTAGTGCTCTTTGACATGGCCTCCAGCTGCTGTTGTGGAAAATCAAAGAACCCTCTGATGTGTCCTCTCTGTTAGTCCCACCTGATTGTTTTACAAATCCTACTTGGTTGTATGGGATGGCACTGCATAACTGTTTGTGAGCAGCTGAATCACTCCCTGGAAGGCTTTTATCGTGCTTGAGGACTTTTAGGAACAATTATAGTACATTTAGTGTCTCTTTAGACGCTTCAATATTGACAGGTTGATCCAGCAACAAATCTTTAGCTCTGCTTCCTGCACATAGATTTATACAAAATCTATTAAATGCAGAGAATCCTGGAATTCACATATAATAGCTGGCAAATTCTGTGTTTACTCTGAAGGGAAATAACCAAATTCCCTCTGCAGAAAATGAGTGGACTCACACAGTTTAGCAGGCAGTCTAAAATCACAAGCAGTGTTAGGAGCACCAGCTTTCCCTGGTTTAGGAAACACCTCCCTGTTGCAGTTGTGTATTTACATCAAGAATGTGTGGGGAGTGTTTCAGCACATCTGAGGAGGCACTGAATAAATGAATGAAACTATATGAATATGGGAAATTAAATAGACTGCTTTTGTCCTCCTTCAGGGATGACCCCAGGTCTCCTTTCCCCACATTTCTAACTCCTTCACATGGACCACTTGCGTTTGTGGTGCCACATGCATCCAACCCCTGCTCCTGCCTTCACTGCCTCTGCTCTGCAGCCAATTCCACCATGGCAGCATAACCTGTGCCTCTTCCTGGGAGTCCATCTTACAGTATCTAAATGAAAGCTACCATCAGCCACACTGCTCCCTGTGCGTGCTGGGCCTCTCCCAGTATTGCTCATTCACCCTTACCTTTTTCTGCAAAGTGGGACACATGGACTATTTGAGTTTCCTGAGCTTCATTTTAGATGCAGTTTTTTGTCATCCCATTGAGATACTGCTGTCTGATTGGATATAGATGTGTACCTTACCAAGGGGCTCTGAGGAGAGGGACTCCAGCCCATGTTAGAAGTAACTAGGATGGTGGGGACTGTGTGATGG
This sequence comes from Toxostoma redivivum, assembly GCA_013397375.1. NCBI lineage: Eukaryota > Metazoa > Chordata > Aves > Passeriformes > Mimidae > Toxostoma > Toxostoma redivivum. The sequence continues at coordinate 727,642 of VXBI01003609.1, forward strand.
TGAAGACTGTCAGGAGACATGGTCCCTGAGCCCATGACAGTTCCTCCAGACTGTCTGGCACATTGATGTTTCTGGAGTAACTCCCCTAATGCAAGCAGCAGCCTGCTCTTTAACCCATGCCTAGAAAACCACTCATTGATGAAGTGAAGGGAAAGCTCATGAGGCTCTAAGGGGCCTAAGGCCAACTAAACTTAGATGCTGACAGCAGAGGAAGAAGGAACTTCAATGAAATTGAGTGTGCTCCCTAGATATGTCTGTAATGACCTGAAGGCCATAGAGATGCTCAGAACCTGGCCTTTAATTAACTGTGTCTTTTTCTCTCCATCTGCTTTTCTCCTTGTCTCTGGATTTCAGCCAAGACTAAGACAAGGTAGATGGAATACTTGTTTAGGCAGCATTTCTAACTCAGCTTCATGGACCCATGAGATTAAGCTAGTTCAAATGATGTTGACCCTTAAAAATCTGAAAAACTGCTGTTGTCAATCCCTAAATACTCTGTGAGCAGGCAGGTTTCTCCAGGGGCATTGCCAAGAAGAAAGGACTTTGTCTGGAAGTAAAAGCTAGGCTTTCAAAACAGGAAGGGGGGAAGGGGTTAGAACTAGATATACACTGTAGTCAGTATCAGTTTTAACCTGTGTAAGGTCTTATGAAAAAAAATTCAGAAGTGACTTCTTTAAAATGGTACAAGGAACAGAAAGAATTTTCTTGCATGTTCTCCTCACTTGTTGGTGAGCAACATTTGCTATCTCTGCTCTATCCTTCTCCCATACTGGGTGAGAAGTCCATGGTATTGCTATCTGCTCTCTGGATGAAGGAATCAAACATTGCTTCAGTCAAAATTTAGAGGAGGAAACTGAAGCTGAGTCAGGATACATGAACCAGTCTCTGACTTTTGGATGCTTGCACACAGGTACATAGTGAAGTCTTTACAGCTCCTGACCTTAGTGGAAGTTTGCCCTGAGCTGTCAGCTGACATCAAGCACAATCATGTCAGTGCAAAGCCAAAGTGAATGACATCACTGCAGAGGACTCTAATCTCCATGCAGTAATTGTATCATTTTGTTTTTCAGAGTGAAATCTTTATCTCTGGAGACAGAGCATCTAATTAACTAATTATTTGGGCTGGTGGAAATGCCAAAATAAAAATGACCAACTACCAGAAGGGTGAAACCTTTTGGCAGCTATGTAAGCTCAGATGTAAAGCTTAATTTCAGAAAGCATGCAGGGTCCCTTCAATGCTAGTAGGAAAGCTAAGGACATTCAGATCTTTAGGGACAGATCATAGATTCATGGAATGTTTCAGGTTAAAAGGGACTGTAAAGATCACTTAGTTTTACCACCCTGCCATAGGCAGTGATAGCTTCCCCTAGACCAGATTCTTCAAAGCCCCGTCCAAACTGGCCTTGAACACTTCCAGAGATGGGAATCCGTAGTTTCTCTGGACAGCCTGTTCCAGTGCCTTAGTAAAAAATTCTTCTTAACATCTAATCTAAATTTATGCTCTTCCAGTCTAAATCCATTACCCCTTGTCCTTAGCCTTACATGCCCTTGTAATATGTCCCTCTCCAGCTTTCTTGTAGGCTCCCTTCAAGTACTGCATGATGCTATAAGGTCTCTCAGCCTGTCTCACAGAAGAGATGCTCCCGCCCTCCGATCATCTTCATTCCCTCTCTGGACTCACTCCAAGAGGAGTGAGTCCATGTCCTCCTTATATTGGGCCCAGAGTTGATCATGGTATTGCAGATAGGGTCTCATGGGAGTGGACTAGAGAGGAGAATCCCCTCCTTCAACCTGCTGGTCACGCTTGTGTTGATGCACTCGGGACACATTTGGCTTTCTGGGCTGTGAGCACACATTGCCAGGTCATGTTAAACTTCTTGTCCACCAGCACCCCTAAGTCTTTCACCTCAGGGCTGCTCTTAGTCTATTCTCTTCATAGGTTTTGTTTGTACTCAGGATGGCCCTGCCACGGGTGCAGGACCTTGTTGTTCACGAGGTTTGCACAGACCCACTGCTCAAGCCTGTCAGGGTCCCTCTGGATGGCATCCCTTCCCTCTGAATGGCATCTGCTACCTCTGGGTAGCATCCATTCCCTCCAGCATGTTGACTATATGACACATCTTGGTGTCATTGGCAACCTTGCTGAGGATGTGCTCGATCCCACTGTCCATGATGCTGACACAGATGTTAAACAGCACCAGTCCTAATACCATCCCCTGAGGAATGCCACTCTTCTCTGGACTGTCACAATGTGTGTATATTAGGCAGGAATCTGAAGAACAGGAATAGTCTGGAACTTCTTAAACTTAGCGTAGGTTTCCAAGTAACTGAAGTTTTCAGATTTGTCTTGCTAATTGTTAAAATGGCCTTCCACAGTAAGAACTTGTTATAGAAATAAACATTGTATGGCTCTGGGACATAAAAGAATAAGAAATGGGTTTTCCTTAGGATTTTCAAGGTCCTAAATCCTGATTGTAGAATGTGCAGGTGATACAGTGTGGATTCAAAGAATGAGTTTGAACCTTATATTGAATGCTGTCTCCACGTCACTATTCCAGCGGGAAAGCTGAGCATGGTCCTGATGCTCACCACTACATTTCTCATACTTGGATGCTTATGTATCTGCCTACTTGATGCCTGAAGAACTTTTGTCCTTGTCAGAGGTCGATTATCCCCCAGGAGTCGAGGGGAAGCTGTGATTGCAAAATCAGTTGAAGTCTTCCTGGAGGCCACAATGTGTCTTCAAATATGAGATGCCCAGTAATCAGCTCAGGTCAGTCTGATGTAGGCTGCTGCAACAGGAGTTGAGCATCTCAGAGTTCTGAGTTTAATTTCCCCTTTGGTTGGCATTTTATCGTGTGAGGACTTTCTATCTTTACAAGCACCTACTGCAAAGCTGCTGGCCTTAAGGGCTCAGCTGGCAGAACCAGCTTTCACCTACTGCCCTTCTGCCTGAAAGACTTGTTCAGAGTAGTTTTGAGATATTTGGACATATTTGACTAATATTGGGTGGATTTCTCCCAAGTGATGCCCAAAGGAACTGTTAGCAAACAGGCAGGGCTGAGTCTGTTTTATAATATGGGGAAGACATCTCCCTCCATCCTGCATACAACATAGTGACTACAAAAACTGACCATCAGAGAACTACAGTAGCCCCAAAATGGCAGGGGACACATTGTCTCCTGCGTGGAGACATTTACAGTAGTGACTGCTACTGAGAGAGCAAGTCTGGTCTAGACAGTGACTTTTTTTAAATGCAAACAGAATGCTGAAACAGGGAAGCCCTTCCAGTTTTGGTAACACAGCTGTCATACTGTGAATTGCTGTCTTGTGTGAGAGCATTGTTCATAATTTACAAAGCAAAACCAAAATTCAGTTCTTGTCATCTCCCACATATGCTTTAGTTACTGGAAGAATGTGACTCTCAGAACTGACTGTAGGATTCAGAGGCTTTCAAATCTAAATTGAACTCCAACCCTGCAGCCTGGAGCCATGGATGATGACAGAAGTAGAGCCTAGTCCAGGTGCCCATCATATTGTTTCCACATCACAGACACTACCTTCACTCTTAGCACAGTGAACCAAATCATTAAGCATCCAAGACTGGATTAAGCAGAATTCACCCATCTAAATCAGAAATGTAGTAATTGGATTTTCTGCCTCAAAATGTAGACACTCTGATTTTGTCATCAAAGACATAAAGACTTCCAAATCTTGCTATTTTTTGTCCATTTAGCACAGTTATTTCTGGTGTAGGAATAAAAGTTACACGTCCTCACCTCTCAGTCAAAATGAGAAAATCATTTATTGTGAGGAGATTTCTTAAGCAGCAATCAAATACAAAATCTGAAATAGTTTGAGCATCTGAGATATATTAAGTCTGAAGAGCAGGATTAGTGACTAGAAAGCAGGTAAGACTGGAAAGGTTCATACTGATACTTTCACGATAGGTTTCTGCTGTCACTCCTTCATCTAACATCTCCTTATATTGAGTTGTTGTAAAATCTCTGTCTTTCTGTTTGAAACACTGGTAAGACCAGATGGTCAATCACAGCTTCCAGTGCTTTCCCATTTCAGAGTTTTGCATCACAATAAATTCTGAAATGTTTTGTCAAGTCTGATTGTTATTTAGGTAAGTGGTGGATATCTCCCCTGCTCTTGGAGGGGAGCATATTTGTTTTGAATTTTTCATACAGTAATAAACTGATATCATGGAAAAATCCTCTCTCTTGAAAATGCATTTTGAAGTATTTAAAAGTAAGAGCCTCAGGCCAGATTTTGCTGTGCAGGAATCAGTGGGAGTTCTGTTGTCTATGGATTAAAAGCATTATCTAATTTTAAAAAGAACCATCACATATTAGACTGGTTCTGCAGTAGAACAGTCATCCTACTCTGAGATGCATACTCCAACATCTTGGTTTTTTTTTTAAGCAGAAGTTGGCTAAGCTGAAGACATTAATTCCTTCTGTGGATGGCAGTCCATTTGTAAATGCCTACCATTTCACTGATTAAGAAGATAACAGATCTTCAGTGAAGTTACTGATGAGTCAGAGGCTGCTGATTTACAAGTAATTGTAGGTTCACCTGCCCCTGGCAGAAGGAGTTGTGCCTCATCTTGACAAGTCAGTAGTAAATGCTTAATTGGCACAAGCTGTTCCAGCAGGAAGAGCTAAGCAGCTGACCTCGGTAAAGCAGACCTACAGAAATATGTTCTTGTAAGGGTTTTGTGCATTGTATAGTTATGAGCATGATAAAGGTGTTGCTCTGCTTGTGTAATTGCAACTTAAGGGTAATGTTTAAGTCAATGTAGCAGGTCAAGGAAGCAGTAGTCTGGAAATTTAGGATGTTATCCCAAAGTGAGGACACAGTGTCCATTAATATACTATGAATTGAATATTGGCTAATAACTGATGCTGCTACTTCCAAAATCTGTCATTAATAATTACACAAGTTAATTTAACCCTTATACTAGTAAATCATATTGCATTATAACTACATAAATATAGCAGCAAATTGTGGATCCCTAATGGCTGTTTGAAATATTTTTTTTTTAAGTGTCTTTTAAATGGAGCTGGTATTTCATCAATTCATTGGTTAGAAATAATTTTAGACAAAGATCTGTTCCTTGACAAACGCTGCTATTAAACTGGACTTTTACCAATGGAGCAGATTCTCTTGAATCATCCCTGGACATTTTCTTTTCCTTCTGGAAGCAATACATATTTTTATTTCATAGTCATTATCAAAGGAAATGACTATCAGTGGAGCACAGGGAAGATTTGGTTTAACTCTTGTTTCAATTTGGCAAGATGCAGGTGCTCTGCCTCAGCTTTTCAGGGCATCAGTGTGCATGGGGGCTGACCACTGCTGTAGGTTCAGTAGGGAGTCATGGTCTGTGTAAAGCCTGGAGGCAGTGCAGATAGCAACCTGTAACCAATTTGCTTGCATTTGTGACTGTAAAGAAACCTGTGCCTTGTCTTTTAGCTGTCAGAGAGTTCCAAATATACTGAGTGGTGATTGAGGACTTCATATAAGGGCATTTGGCACGGTGAAATGCCTCGATCTGTTAATGTTTTTAAGTGTTCTGTATTTTATGGAAACTGCATGAAAAATTACGAGTCGATAAATTTAATTTAACTTATATTAGAATTAAATTTACACCTGGTTTGGAAGGCCTTTCACATTTCAGTTCCAATTTACTCTGGGTGGGTCATCAATTTTATTTCCCTTAAGTTTAATCTGAATACAATTTGGAAAAGGAATTTAAGAGCAGTAGGAATGGGAGTTAATAATTGATCTGCTCAGGGACATTTTTAAGTGATCACTGTAGCCCTCAATTCCATCAATAACTGAGCTGTTGAAATGATACAAGGAATAAACCACATAGTATCAAATAAGAGGATTATGTTTATATAGATGCCATATATCAAGAGAACTATCATAGTACATAGTCAGGTGGCTGTTCCCTAAAACTTAGACATATGACTTGCAATATGGCTTTCTTTGTAAAGTGAACTCTTTAGAGCCATCTTCACTTACTAATCTAAGGTATATGTCTGTTATAGTTGCTCTCTTCATATAATGGGGTGCCCAATAGGCAAACCATTTATTTTTCAGAGATGGACACAAACCAGTACCTTAGAAACTGTCCCATTAACACATTAGGAAAATACGCAGAGTATTTCCAAGTCTTACACAATCTGTTTTAGAAAATTCAGTCTGCAGTTTTGTCTTAGACTTTCCTGAAGGCACTAATTTGAGCAAGTGTCAGCACTAAGATATGAGGTTTGTCTAATCTTTGCTATTACCTAGAGGCTCTTAAGCTCTTAAAAAAGCTGTTAAGGATCTACAAGATAATGTCTTAATACCAGTAGCACAGAATTTTATTCACTTTGCATAGGTTGTGACTGATCGCTCCACTCATGTGAATACTATGGAACTCTAAGAAGTTGTGCAAATCTGGACTTTAATTCAATCTGTATATAAAACATTATACCTAGGAAATCTGTCATCTTTCTGTGGGATTGAATTTGCCAGCCCCGAGGTATCTCATTAATCATTTGCTGGTGAAAGACTGGTCATCACTGTAAGAGTGTAGAGTCCTGAAATCACGTTTCAGCTGTTTGAATTTCAGCCTGTGTCATCCTTCTTTGGAAGGTCTGTTCACTGTAAGAGGTGAAAGACTGATAAGCTTTCAGAGGGCTTGAGGGTGACATACTGTGACTCCCACAAAGGAGATATCTTGCCCACCCTCCAGGGAATGGTGGAAAAAGCATCCAGGGTGCTGCTCCCCCCTCTGCCACCAATGTGCTGGGCGATCTCAACAGAGTCAACTACAATATCAGACACCCAGAGTTATCATATCTGAAATAAAGATATGTCTTAATCTCTGTAAACTTTGTATTTGAGACCAGTGAATGTCAAACACTGAAGATTATTATTATTGTTATTAGGCTCAAAAGTAATGGTGATTGTTATAGAATTGTTCAGCTGTGTCTGGTCCCATAGAAGAGGAGGCTGTACCATCACACAGTGAGGACTGTGACAGGAGTGAAATGCAGCACACCATCACCATGCAGTAATTAATGAAAGGAGCAGCCTGAGGGGCTGGATATGAACGCACACTAAAAAAATAGCACTATGGCTTGTCTTATTACTGCTTTGCCAATGATGATACAGCTTCAGCAAAACCCTGGTAAAGAAGAGTATATCAGCAGATAAGGGAATTAACAACCTGGAAAGGCTATCACTATGTGTGCTTACAGTGTCCATACAACTGCCACTACCACAGGACCTTAACAGACTCACCAGAACCTGCCTTCATGGCACCTTTTGGGGCATGGATTTCATCCAGGAGTACCTGAGGCACAGTGGAAACAAGAGCTACTTTTTAAGGGTTTTTATCACCTAAAAATGCAGATAAATGCTGAATGAGCTCTCCAAACCATTTAGCTCTCAGCAAGTGTCCCAAGCCATGGCCTACTCCACCTTATTTTGGAGTGGACAGATGTTTTCTGTGTTGTTAACTAATCACTTCCTCACTGTTGATCTGAGGTGAGTGGTGGCCAGCAGGTCACAAGGGAGGATGAGGCAAGTTTCCTACCTAATGTCTTTGGTCTTTGGCAGTTGCCTGCCCATGAATTGCCCTCTGCAGCTGCACTGCCCCACAAAGGAGCCTATCTCTCCCAGAAATTCCTGGTACTGATGATGAGCCCATCTTCTGCCCTAAAACAGCCTGAAAGAAAGACAGGTTGACTGGGGGAGAAACTGTCCAGAAGATTAATTTCTTTTTATACCTATTTTACTGCAGTGGACCTGGGAGGTGATATTGGCTATAGAACTGAGGTGGGAAAATCCATGTCCTATACCTAGTGAGTTCCAGTTTAGAAGCAACCATTTTTTTCTTTCACTGGTTCCTGCTTTTGTTTGATGTCAAATGGCTCACGGCACAGTGCCATAAGCCTGCAAGCAAAGATAGTCCTTTTCCCTGGCAGCTTGAAGAAGTTTCCACATATCTGATTTCCAGAAGCAAACTTCTTCCTGCCAGTATTGAAGTTATTCACAGAGTCACAGAATCATTCAGACTGGAAAAGACCTTCAAGATCATCAAGTCCAACCTATGACCAAACACCACCTTGTCAACCAGACCATGGCACTAAGAGCCACATCTAGTCTTTCCTCAAATACCTCCAGAGATGGTGACTCTACCATCTCCCTGGGCAGTCCATTCCAATGCCCAACCACACTTTTTGTGAAGAACTTCTTCCTGATGTTGAACCTAAACCTCCCCTGGTTCAGCTTAAGACTGTCTTCTTGTCCTATTGCTGGTTGCCTGAGAGAAGATAGTGACCCTCAGCTGGCAACAACTCCTCTCAGGCAGTTGTAGAGAGTAGTCAGGTCTCCCCTGAGTTTCCTTTTCTCCAGGCTAAACAACCCCAGATATTTGTATGCATGTCTGTGTGCATATGTGTGCTTGTTAATGGAAATAAGCGCAATTGTGCTGAAATGGCAGATTTAGCATGAAGGTCCAGTGTTTTCAGGCCTCATTTTTTCTGGATGGTTTTTCACTTTCATCACTGTAACATGATGAGGTCACACAGTTTGGTAGGACAAGCAGATTATGTTCAGCACTGATTTTTCCCCACTGAAGAATTGCAAGTGCTCATAACATGCCTGTGCACATCACTTGCCACTGAAGAGTTAGACTGTGTGTTTGTGCAATGAAGTGGATGGTACTGTGCTGGCACATCTCTGTGTCTCTCAGTGGTGCCTCTGTTCAAAAGAACTGAGAATTACTGTCTCCAGGTCAGAGCTGTGCTCTGCTGTTCTGTCACAGACTGTGACCTTGCTGCTGTGTTTCCTTGAATTGGTGGTTGACAGGAAGGTCAGGTAATTACAGCTAGTTCTTGTAGAAATACAGATGAAGTACATATAAATGGGCCTGTCTATTCTATGAAAGAATTGGAGAAGAAATAGCAACAGTGCTGACATGCAGCTATATGTTGCACATGTTATCCCTACAACTTGCAACCGCTTAGTAAGATGGTACCACTCTTCCCATCCCAGAGAAGGAGAAACAAGGCTGGAGTGGAAGTTGTCCCAAAATCACCCAGGAAGTAAAGAGAAGAACTGAGCCTGGAACCCACATCCCGAGGGGAATTTGTCTTCTGCAGTTACATGCTGCCGAAGTACAGAGAGGTTAAAGCCTTTATTGTGAAACTCAGAAGACTGAACTTAAGGTTGTATATCTTCATACCCAACTTAAAGCATCCTGGTTCTCAGAGTGCTAAAAACCTCTGGAAACCAGGTTACCTTCTAAAATAAATGCCATGGTACTAATTTAACATCAAATGCTTTGGCACTTGTAACCTGTTTCTTAGAGGCACCAGATACCCACTAATCCGATGGACAGCTCTCGCATTTCAGAAAACAGGACACCAAGCCTGGCAGGGCTCCACTGAGCAATGGCTCCCATGGAGAGGCAGCACTCAGGACTACCTGAGGATGTCACTAGGACTGTCTTGGTGCTGCCCAGCCTGGCAGTGATCCAGGCTGAGGAGAGCAGACAGTGTGGTGATGCCCGTGAGGCTCTCCCAAGTGCTGGTGTTGCTGCAAGGAGGCGGTCGCCTTGCAAGACTCAGGCTTCAGTTCTCATCTGCTCGTGACAGAGAGCGACAGGGTGTGATTTAATCAGGGCTAAAACAATTGAATCCTTTATGTTGAGAGAGAATCAGATGGTGAGTGAAAAGCAGCATCTCATGGGGAGACTGCTGGTTAGAAAAACACGGGACAAAGTCAGATCAGAGGACAGTGGCTGCTGTGAGCATGCATTGTAAAGATAAGTGCCAGAGCTTAGTATTAACATAGAAGCTAGCTATGATGTAATCTCCTTAAAAGCCTTTTTTCCACAAGGTCTATAAATGCTACTGCTTCTCCAGATCATGCTTTAGAGAACAGATTCTCCCTCCGTGCTCTCTAACCTTGTTCTCCTTCAAAAGACCTCAGCAGGTGAAAGCAGGTTTTGCCCCTATTTGAGAAGTACCTCAGTTCTGGTGGGTCCCATCAGCTTCACCAACAACCTAACAGGATTAAGGCAGGCAGGTCTGGTCCTCAGCCTGTCAATTATTTGGAGCACAGACTTTCCCTTCCTACTTTGTTTGACAATCCCTCCACTGCTCTGCTCTATGCATCAGCATATTTCCATATGTATGTAGAACTCTCAGTTGTTCTCTAGTTTCCCTCTGCAATTGTACAAAACCAAGACAGATTATCTCACAGGCTTATTGTCAGCCATTCCAGGTATCCTGTGGGATCCTACCTTGTTTCTGACCATAGGGCTTGGCCACAATGAGCTGCTGGGCATGGTGTCACTATGCTGGCTTGGGGCAAAACTCTGGCACTTGCCTGGGAAGTCACCAGGTGCTGTTTCCACCCCTGTAATGTAGTTTTAGCCAAATCAGTTGTTTGTGTTTACTCCCAAAGAAGAGGAAATATGATCCAGAGGGGAAGACTGGCCAGGAGTCAAAAGACATTTTGTTTTCCTGGCTTTCTCACTGAGGTGCAGTGACTTTGCACAAGCTGCTTCCCCACAATGTACTTTACTTAGGTAAAAATATTGGTCGGCCAGACATATTATTATTATTTTGCTTTGGTCCTAACAATATGTTTATTTTCTATAGGAATCAAAAATCTGCCAAGGAAAAGCAGCTGCATGACACCTACCAAGAAAGCACAGTAATATGGAGCTTTAGTGAAATCCACTGCTAAACCTAAATGTGTGCATGTTCAATAATTCCTAAAGCTTAGATCTTGAGCATCACATTTAACCTCCCCCACCCAGCTGCTCTCTTCCTTACTGATTATCCACACTCAGGTTTTGTCACCTGCAGTTCCAGTTCTGTTTCTTGTAATGAGCCGTGCACTCCTTTAGTGCCTGTGACCTTCAGAAAATTCCTGCAGAGCTACCCCTTTCCTTCACCTTCTGCACACTCCAGTCTCCAAAACTAAGCACAAAACTGAGTGTGTTTCTTGTTTCAGAAGAGAAAGTGTTTTTAGAAAGGAGGAGAAAACTAAGAAGATGAGGCAACTGAGAGTATAGAATAACAGTGTCTACAGTGTAAGAGCTGCGGGGGAGGGAATTTCTCCAGTATCATTCCCACACGTTTTTATTATAGCAGAAGTTCCCGCTGCGTAGTGATTGCAGTATCCCCCTTAGAAGTGTAGTAGGAACATATGCACGGAGCAGCTGCATGATATAAACTTGTCTGCAACAAAGTGTGATAAACAGAAGTATCATCTGCTACAGGAATAGCTGATTCCTACCAGTGTTATTTAACCTAGCTACTCCAGGGAGGCCATAAATCAGGACAGGCTTTCTGCCGAGCACACCGCTCTTGCCTGGCTGTTTACCCAGCTGGCTCATGGCACTCTGGAAATGGCCCTAAGCCTACAGGCAACAGGAAGGGCAGAAATCTGTAAGGGAGTTAAAAAAACCAAACAAACACAGTATGAGGAAACCCAACAGGGCTAGACAAGCCACTTCTCCATCAATCTGGAAAATGCCAATCCTTCTTTTGGCAAGCCTGTTTGTCCCTGATCACCAGTCCGAGGGTTGCTTTCTGCAGGCAGCTGTGGCTGCCACGTGAAGGCGAGCTCAGGGTTCCCTCTGGCCAAGCACAGCCCCAGGGCCTGTGCATTGGGATGCAGGTCATGTCTGCAGTCATGGCTTTCTGCCCCAGGAGCAGACACCAAGGTCAGCCATTTCCTGGGCAGCCTCCACTCCCCCATCCTCCCAGGAAATTTTCCACTTTAATCCAAGAGTGTAGAAGGGTACACATGCTTTGCCTGTTCTCAAAATGCATTTTAGAATAACAGCTGAAGATCTATATTTGTATCAAGTCTAGCAGCACCACAAACTCCACTAGCAGGCTCTTTTACAGGATTTGTTTTTTGCATGCTGGCTGCCTCTGACTCTGAGCAGCCCTGGGTACACGCAGCACGTTCCTACCACATGAGTTATCCAAACGCATCTGGAGCAGTCCCTATATGATGAAATACAGCAAACAGAGGGGATGCTTCAGCTGACACTGACTCAGAGATCTCTCCCCATGGCCCTGGGTTAACCAATCTTGTTCCCAGAGAGCCAACAGCCTCCAGGGCTCTGGAGACCGAGATCCTGACCTACAGCTACATTTCTCTTCTGAGCATCATCATGCAGATGTTGGGACAAGGTCCTCAGCTTGCATCATTCTCACAGCTGGGTGGACTTCTGCTAGTTTACATCACTTTAGCCCTTGGACCTTTTTATTAGCTGCCTAAAGCTTCATCCTATCATACAATGAAATTAATCAGCATTACATTAATCAGCACTCACTTTAGGGTGAATCTATACTGCTGGGGGGAGTGAAGGGCCTTATGCAAAAGTAGATAAGAGGCCTTAGGCTCAGGACTGAAATCAGCTTTCTCAAAAAAGCTATGAGCATGTGATGGAGGCTTTCCTTGTTTCTTATGTTTTACAAATCACAATGCCTAGAGTAAATGTCCGAGCCTCAGTGTTTGTGCAACTTCCTCGGTAGGGTTGTTCCTCACAGAGCCCAAATTATTTCATATTAATCAGGGGATTCATTGAACTCCTCTATTCCACAGGAGCTTGGATGAGATACAATTTGGATCTCTTCACATCAAGGTAACACATTCAAAATCCTTCTCCACATTTAACTGGGAGTTTGGATTGGACATCAGAGTGTCTTGGAAGTTTTTTTTCATATATCTTGACATTTGAAATCACATTTAAACTTCTCTATGTTTTCTGGGCTTGTCCCTGCATCCCAGTGTGATATAATGGCTGCAAGAACTAGTCTTCGATGTGGGAATACAACTAGAAAGCAGAACTGCGAGCGCTGCTCAGCTTGTCACAACCGACATGGATGTGTTAGCCATAGCAGGCCTCAAGCCTTGGCAAGGGTAGGCCGCAAGCAAGAGCAGGCAGGATTTTGGAAAAGGAATACAAGAGATAAAAAAGTGCTTGGTACAAGGTGCTTTTTAGAATGTATCTGGTCAGCATTATAGCTAGGCATAGATTGGGCAATATTATTTAGTTACAAGTAAGCAATATCCCTTAGTTACATAAATATTATTAGTGTGCTATTTTTAGTAATAGTTGAAAAGGTATATAAACTTTGTTCTGTGTATCAATACAGCAGCTTTGTGCCTTCACGGCTCTATGCATGCAAATCATGAAAACCCTGTCTCTTTATTTCCACCGCCGTCACTTCTCTGTCTTGCAAATGGAGATGTCAACATGCAACTTACATGAATACCAAAATAATAAATAAGAGTGAAGATGAGACTAGGACCCAAACCCTGTTTTAGCCAGCAGATTAACAGGTGTCTAGAATATATGACATACATAGAGATTGCTGAAAACACACTGCTTGCATCTTCAGTTCCTTTTAATTTCCAACCAAGACTGATAAAACACTTGAGGCCCTTGGAAGGAGCCTGCCTTCAAAATAAAATCCTATCCTGCTTCCTAGCATGCTAATTAAAAGTGCATAGCTGATTCAGGAAGCCCCACAATAGCAAGAGAAATGCTGCAGGCATAGAGATGGCAGGGTTTAGCCTGTTGTGAGTATACAATATTAAAAGCAGGCAGATGTCTCATAAGGATGATTACGACAGCACTCTTGACCTTTCTGCAAGAACAGGAATAAAAGCAAAAGAAAAACAATAATCAGTTTTGATTTATCTTGAAAGTGCTCTTCCTTTTTTAGGCATGAAGTTGCTGTTGTAGAGGGGTGATGGGGGTCACTGTCACCCTCCCACATCGCATCAGTGGACACTCACCAGCTGCTTGGGTCTCAGTCTGCGAGTGAATTGACAGAGCCCACTGGAGACCCCTCCCCTGGGATTACATGTGGGAGCACGGGTCACTGCCTCCCTTAGCTATTTTCCGGCTCAGCCCTGTGTTTGGTTTTGTTTTGCTCTATTCTGTTTTGTTTTTCTTTGCTTTGCGGGGCTGGCTGCTGTGGGATCAGCAGTGGGAAGGGTTGCCCTGCTGCAGCTCTTTGCCTCAGCATCACTGCCAAGAGCTGCTCAGGGGCACCAGCTCAGCACGGCCCCCTCAGAGAGCACTTCCTGTCTCCTGACAGATCTGGTTGTGTTACTTGTTATTGTCCCAGCATCCCCATGCAAAGAGCAATTAGCCAAATACCCATATGGTAAGGGAAAGTAATAACAGTAATCAAAATAAATTATGGGAGCACTATATTTTGAAATTATGAGCTTTATAAACTACAGCCATGACCACTAAAGATAACCTGATGGTGTATCCAAGGATTCCAAGTCCTGTTTCTAGATTCTGTCCCAGGCAGTACATGTATGGCTTTTACAACATACACAAAACTATTTAATGCTTAACCCAGAAGATAAAAACAGTTTCTTCACAGTTTTTTTTTTTGTTGGAAGCTCAGAGCAATCATGAGAATGACCACTGAGATCTGATTTTAAAAAATCAGATAACTTCTTGGGAATTTTATGGAAACATTCTTTCCAGTGTTAGAACCTCTATTTTTGTGCCTAGACATTGAGGGAAACCCTCAATAGCTGAGCTAATCTTTTCTGGTATGCACATTTCTGGCTAGAGCCAGCTGTGTACAGATACCTTCTAACATTAGAGTCAGAGCTGTGTCTTTATGCTGAGCCTTCAAAACAAACTTAGTCAAAAAAAGCAGGTGCAAGATTTTTGTGATACTGAACAGCTTGTTCTGAAAGTACTTTTGCATTGCTTTGAATAAGTTGGATCTTTTTACCCACTGCAGACCTGAAATGGGTTTATTTGCTCATTGCATTTATTTAGGCCTGGTGCCATTGGGAATAGGAGAAGGTGATGGCCCTCTAAAAGTAAACCTAACCAACATTTGTACTTCATAAATTTTAAGGCCAAGAGATAAAAGGCATCGTACTCATGTGGACTTTCCAGAGCCAGAGCATTTTCTTTACTCATTCAATTCTTATTCTGAGTCCAATCTCTTAAGCTGAATTTAGACCTCTTAAAGTAAAAATAAAAAGTCTACCTTAAACTAAGTTTTTTGTTTAAATACTCAACCAGAAATGATAGACTATGGTAATGACTAATTATCCTTAATGATTATAATTACCCTATTTCTAATCTAAATATGTTTGTCTCCATTTGTAGTTGAGTACATTCCCAAGTCATTTACAAACTGCATCAGTATTCATCACCCTATTTTGGAGGGGAAGAGGGAAGTCACTGTTAAAAACCACATTCTTCCAGCAGTGACTTTCCATTTATAGTTAGATTTTTGAGGCATACTGGTTCTCTGGCTTTTAACTCAATTTATGTGTGCCACACTTACTCTGTGTGTAGCTTTATAGTTTCATAACCCAAGTCATGTGGAATTAAGTTGGATGTCATATCCCTGTGTAAAGTTATCACACTATCACTAGTACATCTATATATCAACTGGCAATCTCCTCAGAAAATATCTAGTTTGACAAGATATCTTCCTAAATCTATGCTGTTTAGCATCAATTATTTATTTTAATATTCTAGTAATTGAATGAAATCTTCATTATTTTTTCAGAATTTCTGTCAGGATGTCAGGCTGTGATTACTTAGCTCAACCTGCTTATCATCTTTAAAATGTCATCACTTTTCTACCACTTTCCACTCAGCAGCATGTTCAACGTGCAGAACAACACTTCAAGGTTTAACCAAAAAAAGCAGAATTTTCCTTGAGTTGTTTAGTACTATGAAAACAATTTCCTCCATTCGGCTGATTTTGAGAGCAGTGAAGAACAGCCAGGAATGAGTCAAACCAAGAATGCAAGCATGCTCTGAGCAGCTGAAGCTGCTCACGTGAGAGGTGATGGGTGCTGAGGTAGCAGCCCTGTGGCCAGGCTGGCCAGCCCTCAGCAACCCAGCGGGGATGACAAAGGGACTTCAGGCAACAGGGGTGTCCTCCACTCCCCAGATACACAGCAGTATGTGGCTGTTGTTTCTTTACTCAAGAGAAAGGGCACAATTTGATTCTGAAATATACAGCTTTTGGGGTTCTATAATGTGTTTGAAAGAGGTGATACAAACAAGGAGAATTGCTTTCCTGCACTTCATCGTAGGTGAAGATGATGAAACAACTGGACACTGGCATTGTTACAGGTAGTGTGGGACATCTGCTCAGGGTGTTTTATAATGATTTCAGTATGTCCTTAGAGGAGTGTCTTGGTTTGAAAGACAGGTATCTGCTAAGAAAGGCAAAAGCCTCTTTTTTGAAGTGGAGAATGTAACCCCCTCCCTTCTAATTATTGTAATTTTGAAATTAAGGGGCTCTCAGGCAAAGATATGGAAATAGCAGTTCTTTGCTAGGGAAATTAAAATAGAAATACAGTAGTACAGAGAAGAAACCGAAAAAACACTGACAGAGTCAGAATACAACCTGTCATCCCATCAGCCAGTCAGGGTGTTGGTAGCAATCCCATTAAATGGTGGCTGCAGTCCTGGATGACAGATGTGGTTCAGTTGAAGCAGTGCTCCTGTAGAAATTGCAGTTTTCCTCTGAAGGTCCAGTGATGATGTAGAAGGGTCTGGCTTTCCTCTGGAACCCAGTGGAAAAAGGCTACTTTGGTGTTCCAGATCTCAGTTTTTATCTAGGTAGGAAAGGCTTGGCTCCTCCCCCTGGGTGGAGCATCTCACAATGGGATGATGTAATTTTATCAGTCAGGCAGTGGGACTCAATGGCCCATTAACAGAAGATACCTCCTGGAGGAAGGATGGGTTGTGGAAAAGATAAAGAACACTGCCCCACCTGGTTTTAACAGATGGCCCATTAGCAGAGAATATCTCCCACAGAGATAAGGATCACTGCCCCACCTGTTTTCAACCGATGGTGATAGAATACATACTTTTGGTCATATCCTGTGTTGCAACCTCAGGTAAGGAGCGTATGGGACCCACATCTTTGCTGTTCCAGGGAGTGCTTGTGATATGCACTGCTGTTCCACGCAAAGTGGCCAGAGGCTGGTGCAGGTGCCCTCACCCAGGGTAATTTCTAATCACTGAGAGCTCATTGACACCTGCATGCCCAGCCCTTCTCAGGTGTGACCCAGGTGTGGGTGATAAGCTGGGATCTGGAGTCAAGCAGGGGTTGGAGAACCTCCCCTTTCCAGAGGAAGCTGTGAGTCCCAGCCCCAGGGAACTGGGACATTGATACCTCCCTAGCATCAGGAGCTCAGTGTGGGACTCTCTAGGAGTCTCCTCTCTGAAGATGTGGCTCTCCCCAGGCACCTTGCTGGCTCTTTGGGAAGTTCCCCTCTCAGCTGACATTTCTAGCTGCACACAGAGGAATCATCCATGCAGGTCAGGCTCAGCCTTCCCATCATCATCAGGGTATTAAATGCAGTTCTGCTCTTCCTCATAGGATAATTGTGAGGAGAAATGCATTAAGGATGTAGAAATACCAGGGCATGAGGGCTATGTGAGCACATACTGAGAAAGGCAGAAAAGCACATGTAACTACGAGCTTATTAAAATAAGAGTGGACATTTCAAAGGAAAACAAGATTAGCATGGCATTAATAAGGAGTAGAAATAGAAAATAATTTTTAAATCTGTATGAAACTGTGAGCCACTAAGAAAAAGGTTTTGGTGATTCCTTGTGCTTCTTTTTTAATTCCCAGTCTAGGCCAGTGGGGAAAGGAACTGAGCCAGGTGGATTACAAGTCACTTCCACATTAGCAGTTCTTATTTTCCTGTCATTAATATCTGCATCTAGGAGTAATTTACTATTCAGTCCCATATGTATCTGTTTATTCTCCATGTAATACTACTGTGATAAGCCATCAAGGAGTACATGGTGTACAGACATGTGACAACCCTGGCTTTATACCCTGTCTCTGCCATTTGTCAGTCTCATTTACTGTGCTGAGGAGCAGCCCAGTCTCACCACTGTTTTGCTTTATGACTAGTTTGGTTGATCCTGCCTTTGAACAGGAACAAGGGCTAGAGAAGGATAGCCCCACTTCTCCCATCTTCTGTGATCTCATAAAATTCTACATAGCACCTGTTGACCTATGTTTTTCCTTTTACTTCACTGCTCCCTTTTGTGTTTTTCAGGACAGCACCAGGAGGGTAGAGTTGACTTTGACATTGCCTGCACCTTCTTGCAAACATTTTGTCTTCTTTGAAATGCATTCTGTTCTGGAATCTTCCAATATTGAAAATTTTCAGAGAATATTAAAATCTTTAGCTTTATCTAAACACAATAAATAGTTCCATCACCCACTGAAAATAGACTTCTGCAGCTGACATAGGACTAAAGAGAAATTCAGTTGCTGGGGCAGTCTAGGAGTTAACATAATCATAGAGGAAGCTGGGAACCACTAGTTGTCAAGCTGTTGGATTTATTGTTTTAATTGCTTCTTACAGTTCTTTACCTAGTCTTTTCCTAAGGTGCTGTTGCAGATTCCTTGGGGTGAATGTTGCCAGCACCTTTATATATCTTGAAAATGGAAAAAAGAAATTTTCTCAGTAATTGTGTAATTTATTATTTAATCTACTGAGTGTTAATCTAAGGGTATGTGTATGTCTTTTCCTAATCAAACACAGGAGAGAGAGGAGATGTCAGATCACAAAAAATTATCCTGGACTGATAATATATTTTAACTTGTGCAGCTATTTGTGATGTGTATAACTGGACATTCAGAATATCAAATTAAACAATGAGACTCCTAAAAGAGCCTTTTGCTATATTCATTCTCTCACCTCCTTACCTGAGAATGTAGATATAGACAATCCCATCAACTGATTCTTTATTAAATGTCACTTAAGGTGACCAAAATTCTCATGGAATTTATGTGGTTGCACAGGCTGTGTTAATGCTCTCTCTTCCCTCTGCAATACACTGGTACTGCTTATGGCATTGGCTGCCATTCACCATCCTTCAGGAAATATGTCCCCTCAAAGCATGCGAAAAGGAACATAGCCCTGAAGGAAAATATTTTAACTAAATGTCACCAGATACAAAATATTTCTTGCTTTGAGTGGTACTTAAATAGATGATCCTATCCCTAAATGTAATAAGAAATATGAAATAATAATAGTTTATATTTCCACGAGTTAACTTTTCTTAATGTTAACAAATCTTGACTATTTGGCTTAGAATTCAAAGGTAGTGTAATGGAAAATAAGCTTGTCAATTATAATACTCTGAAAACAATTAGAAAATGTAACAGAACTCATATTCTTTTAAAATAAATCCCCCTTCCTCACTCCAAGGTTACAGTAATATCAGCTACAGGTAGGCTATCAGGTAGGCACTGCTTCGGCTCCCAACAAACCTCTCCTAATGGGGTTTGAAAATGTGCTCTTATCAGCATAACATCCCTCTCTAAAATTAAATCTGATACAGCTGCAGATGGTGAATGCAGAGTAAGATGTTTCCCACGGGTAGCAGAGCTGAGCCTTTCTCCTTCATGCTGAGTACCAGGTTGTAGATAAGACTGACCCAGAGAACTTGGTCATCTTGGGACTGTGACAAGAAATGTTTCATACCAATAAGAGAACTTGATTACTTGGGGAAAAGAAAGAAATGAGTCCTAAACATGAAATAACATCTTTGCATGTATCTGTGTAGTGCTACTGCATGAGTGACTGAAGCATATCTGATAATACCCTGTTGATTTGGGAGAATTAATGTGTTTTTCCACTCTTTTTTTGCAGCTCCCAAGTCTACCTTTTGTCCCACTGAAGAGACCTGGTGGCCAGGCCTGGTTATTATCATTGCAGTATGCTGCACCACACTAGTGTTCCTCTTTGTAGTTGTCATCATTTGCTACAAAGCCATAAAAAGGTAAGGCTCCAGATGCTTTTACTGTGCTTAGGGCAGTGTAGCCCCACAGAAGCTGACCCAAGACTCATCTCATGGTATCTTGTTTAGTTTAAAGGCATCCAAAAGGCAAAATGCATCCTGTAGCCAATGTGCTGTGATGCTGGTAGATGGGAGCAATAGATGGGAGGAACAGAAATTAAATTTAAAGAGAAAAATTCAGAGCTGCCTTGCAAAAGTTTGGGGAATTCACATACAGTCTCTTGCTTCATATCAGTGCAAAATAATACTGATACTTGATGTAGACACCCATTATTTGTCAATAGCATGAATATCAACCAACAAGTCAGCTGCTTGAACAGGCATTAGGCTCAGAGAAGAGTGAAAATTCCTCTTAGATCTTCTTATTTTTGACATTCACACTGCTGACAAATGCTAAGCTGCAAACTGCTCAGATGTGGAATGGACAGCTATGAAAGAAAATCGTATTAATTATAATTTTACAGGGTAACTAGAGCATTTCTTTTCATCAATGAGTCCTTCCTAAAACAGTTCTGCTGAAAGAATGCCCTGAAGGGCTTGGCAGCATACTCCAGTAGTTCATGTTTCTTGATCACTGTGGAAGATATCTATCAATAAATGCTGGGAAATAAGATCAGACACTTCACAAGAAAAGCATCTCTGGCTTCAACACAGTATTATCACATACTTTTGAGTTGAATTGGCTTTAGCTAATGTGAGAAATCCTTCACTCTGTTTTTTTTGCTGGAAGGTAGAAGTGACTAGAGAAAGAATAAGGGGATTAATCTAGGTGATGTTGAATCCAAGAGTTCCTCCAGTGTGTTCCCAGCTTCAGGCTCCATAACCATGCTCTGCCTGTTCTTTTTCATACCCTCATCCCACCAGCTCACCTCCTCCTGGGCCCTCCTTCCTGCACATCTCCTGGAACTGGGACTTCTGTCGCTGCAGCATCTCTGACAAATCTCTCTCCTACCTCCACTGAAGAGGTGCTAAAGAGTGAAGTAGCAGCAGTCATCTAGTTGTAGGGTGTAACAAGGGTTAAATGCTTTAGTAGGAAAGTGCAGGCAGGGATTTATTTGCATTGTGTCTGGATCTGTTCTATTAATCCCTCACTTTCATAAGAATCAAATTTGGAGTAAAAAGAAAAAGCCTATTGTGCTTAAGTTGAAATCTCATTTACTGGTTTCAAAGGACCAGACCCAGTCAAACTCTCTTATGTCTCCTTTTCTGTAGCAGAAAGAGAGGTAGTGACCTCGAGGTATCCTAACTCAACTATGTTTTTATTCAATCTATATATAAACTGTGTCTTCTGGGGTAGTTTGTTTTCCCTTGTAAAAGCTAAAACTTCAGTGTATCACCAATTTTAGTCAATAAGGTGATTTGTAATAAAATACAACCTAGTAGACTGGTGCTTCTTTGTATATAATAACTACCAGAACCAAGCAAGTACGCTATTGCCTCCATCTCTGCATCTCCCCTGAAAATACTGAGGTTCTTCCAATATAAAATGGTCATAAGAAATGCTGAAATCCAATCCAGTGAATGGATTTGACCACTCTGGTACATGAGGGAACTTTCACCACGTTGCATCCATCAACTTTAGTATTAAGGTGGGTTGAACTTTTGGGAAGATACATACAGAGTGATACTTCAAGAGTGCTTCAAGCAACTTCTAAATTTCCTCTGTGTGTTGCTGGTGACTGCAGCATTGGACACTACATGACTGGCACACCAGGTACACATGTGTGCTGCTGCATAGATCAAGCACCAAAGGAGACCATATGTCATATTGTGTTGTGCTGCAGCATGGTTATGTGATGAAAGCAGCCTCAGTTTGAAGAAATAGCTCTTTTCTATGCCTTGGTTTTAGAGGGGTATTTCCACTTTCTAAAAAAAAAAAGTAGATTTTCTTGTAAGAATCTTCTCCATAGCACATCAGAAAAAAATTAGTGATAGACAGCACCACCCTTGACATTTGTAGATTTCTAGGACAGGCTTAATCACTGGCTGGGGCTGAGCCTCAGTGTAAACAGTGGGACTTTTCCATACATTTCATGGATAAAAAAGTGATCTCACAACCAGTGATTTCTGTAAAACATAGAAAGAGCAGATGAATAACTGCTTCAAAATCTAGAATACTTCCAAGTAATTCTCTACCACATCTTTGTAAAAATCTGTCATTCTCACTCTCATTCCCCAAAAGACTGTAATCAAGAAGTAAAAGAAGGAGATCTAAAGACAATTCATAAACTAACACAGGGTGGATAAAACCAGATCATTTCGGTATTATGTGATTTTTGGGTTTGGGCAAGTGCACCATGAATGCCAGCAGCTCTAACAAACCTTCATCTGGTGTAAATCAATGCAGATTTTTAAAAAAAATCAATGGAATTCAATTCATTTTAATCAGCTCTGGAGGTGACCGTCTCTTAAGCTTTTTTTAACATCTGCAAATACATGAATAATAGTAAGACACTAAGACTAGAGGGAAGTGGGAAGTAAACGCAGTAAAGAGGATTAACAAGAGTTGTTTGGTAAATAAGCAACTGAGATGGGGGAGAGCGGGACATGCAGTGTGTAATCCTATTTCTGCAGCTCACTGGTGTGTCAGTGTCTGTGAGGAGAGTAAGATATTTACATAAAAGGGAAAAATAAATCCCTGGCTCCCTGTATAAAATTAAGATAACAGAGCCATCTTTCAAGCCTTGAAGGGGAAAGCAAAGCTGAGCATCCTGGTCTTTATGACAAGTGATGCACCAGCTATTCAGCCTGGCAGGGACTGTTTCAGATGGTTTTCAGACATATGAAAAATATATGCTCAGTATCTCTGGAGCATCCCTACAGTCTGAGGTGACCCATGGGCAGGTTGCTGTGCCTGGTTGATGTGGCTCCTTGGTTCTGCTGGATTTCAGATAGGATGGATCTGTCTGTTCTCAGACGTACCGCAGGGTTTTCTGCCAAAGAGCCCTCCTGCTACATCAGCAGGGAAAGTGGGCTGATGATAGCCAAGTTTTACATTATATACCTTTTACTCACTCTTCTAACTTTGTGAAGCCACTGTTTTATATATGTGTCTCATAGCCTGAGAGAAAGGTACCATAAATGCCTACATAGGTACTTCCCTAAATAGGTGCTGAGTTCACCGTCAAATCATAATTAAATGGAAGAAAATATTGTACTGAAATAAAATGACAGGTCATATTTAAACTGTCTTAAAATTCATTGCTCAGGTATTTTTAGGATACTTGGCATTTGTGTATGATTTATGGCCCCTGTATACTGCAAAGTCTAGTTTCAGAAGTGGGAGCAAGGTTCTGAAATTTGGCTTTGTTTAACAAGATACTTGCAAGGAGAAGACACTGAGATTTTCTTAAGGAGGCCAAGAACTGGCAGTGGGGGCTGTGGTGAGGGTGTCCCATGGTGCAGGGATTTATGTCCCACTAAAAAGGCCATAGCCCTGCATGTTTTCCCCAGCCAGTTTTGTACCACTCACTCTCCCAAAGAGCAAGAACTGTGTCGTCCTCTACATGGTCGTCTCCTATGAGCCATTGAGGCTAAGAATGATCTAGTCCAAAATCAGTATTAATTGCAACAAAACAGTGCTGTTTAGCCTGAGCAGAGAAGACAGAATCCTAAATGTACTTAATTGCTTTGAAGAGCAGTTTGCAGCATGACTGATGACAGACGGTCAAGGTGAATAGAAATTGTTAATCTTTCCTATTCTCCCTGACACATTAGAGGAGTTTGTACTGAAATGGTGCCTTAATTCCAAGCAGGTAAAGGGAAAGACAGTAATTACTCAGAAGATGGAGCGAGATAGTTGGTGGAAAAGATAGGTTTAGAAGTAATGTTTGAGTGGGAGATACCCAAAAGGAACAGGAAGGTCTGTGGGGGCAGAGCTCTGTGCCTTTGATGCAATTCATTGATATCAGACCAGTTCAGCTCTGCAAAAGGGATCAATCCCTAAGAAGTGCCATTCAAAAGGGAACAGAGTCTTCATAGAAAGACCCTGGGAATGTTACTGAGGGCAGCTGAAAAAAAGGCAGACTTTAATATTTTGTAAAAGTAAGGAAAATATTTTTGCATTGTGGCCTGATTCCACTGTCTGAATGTTGATGTTTATCAACAACAGGATTAGTATCTACCACTGAACACCACTATCCAGGTCTTCTGCCACCTCTAACCAAAGCCCAGCATCCCCCTGGCTTTCTTACCCTCTATGCCTGATTATTTCCCAGCAGTGAATTGACTTCCATCCTTGGAATGAGGCTGCAGATGATCTACTAAAGACAGTTTAAATACCCTGAGCAACCAATCTTTCTGCAAGAGATCCCATTTTTTAATCAGCAAGAAATGAGTTCATAGAATCACAGGATGATTGAGGTTGGCAGAAACAGCTTGAAAGCATCTAATCCAAATTTCTGCCCTAACAGAGTCAGCTAGAGCAGCTTGTTTATGTCTGTGTCCTGCTGAGTTTTGAGTATCTCCATGGATTGAGAGTTTTGTTGCTTTTCTTGTGTTCTTTCAAATTAATTACTATTTACTAAACTAAATGTGCCTTGTTTGATGAAAACTGAGTGCTAATACCAAGAAAATCAGTTGTTCTACCAAACAGTATTGAAGTCAGGATGTTGGTTGTGCAATAATTTTGAGGGTAGTATTTATGAGACAAGGTGTTGAAGAGCTTTACAGCTTGACCCAAACCCAATTGAGGTACCAGAGCTCTTCTGTATTTATTCTGCTGATTCAGTGGCATCAGTGGGGATTTTGGACAGGGGACTAGTTGTGTGTGCTACCCGGTGTTTTTTGGATGCATAAAGATGAAGAAGGATTGGTGTAATTTGTTAAGTAGAATAGTAAAAATATTGCAACTGCTTGTTAGGCTCAGTTCAAGAGCTGATGAGTGGAGTGGATAAAATAGCCTTTTACTTGGAGAGATAGCTCAGCCAAGCCACATGGGCACTGCTGTGCAGAACAGTTTGTTTTACTGTTGTTTGTGCAGAGTGTGTTAGAAGCAGAAGGATCTGCTCTCCAGTGCTGTCAGTCTGAGATTTTATAAGTACTACATTTTTTTTTGTAACTGTTGTAGGGCAGGATTTCTCTGTCTCTTCTAAGTTAGGCAAACTCTCAAAATCTGCTAGGGAGAAAGTTTGTGGTCATAAGTGGGTAAAATGCCCCACTGTTCCTCATAGCCAGGAATACTGAAAGCCTCCAAGAGGCTTTAGTGTTTAGCATAAAACAAGTGGTCAAGTTGATTCACAGAATACTCTCTTATGGATCATTTTGCACTTGTTCACTCCTAATTTGTGATATAGTGATAAAGATGCCAACAGAAATTTGTAGAGAATTGTGGTCTGTCCTGTAATAAATTAATTTTTCAGTGTGACCAGAAACAAACTTGCCATTTTTTTCTGTTGTCTACTGCCATTTTTTTCTGTTGTCTACTGCAGATGAGGGTGCCACATTGAATGGGCAGAAGCCTACCCATACAGACAAGAATTGTTGAGAGTTACTGCCTTAGTGCAACTCTGATAGCCATGCAAGGATTTTACACACTTGTGACAGAATATAATGCTCATGCATTTATTCTGTATAATTATATTGGTTGCAGCATTTCTGATTTACCCCAACACAAATGGAAAATGCAAGTTAATATTAGAGCTTTGAAACATATAGGAGAGGTGCCATGATTTTTTTATTACATTTTTTTCCTAAAGTCAAAGAAATATTTTTTTTTTAGCCAGTCATACTTTTCACACGCTAATGTGAGGACACTTGTAGCTGACCTTGTGGGTGAAAAGCCACAGCTGTGGCTGAGGCATACCCAGCACAATGTGCAGAGACATTTGGAAGAACTTTCTGTCTTGATTATCTGGAGTATCTGAGCTTAGGACTGAGTTTAGGACCTGCAAGAATCCAGTAGCAGCAGCAGCCTGCAGTCCCTGGGTCAATATTTTTATGACTCAGAGAAAATTGTACTCATGGAAGTAGGGTGGGGATGTAGATTCATACTCCAGCTCCTTATCACCCAGAAATTCTCCCTGCACAAAGGTATCCCATGGAAACCTCCTTGCTGGCCTTATTACCCACTTTTGCTTTCCGCAAAGGATTTGCAGTGCATTTTGAGTAAAAGCAGTAAAGCCTGATTTCTCCACTGGCTGAACAACTGCAGCTCCTGGTGAGTTGAGCTGGTTTTGAGGGTCCTAGCTGAGGGGAGATCACATCTCACACCCCCTCAGCTTGTTCTGCTGTTTGCTGCCTACAGCTCATTGTCCAGAGGGAAAAGGCACAGGCAGGGTCCCCCTCTGCAGATCTGTGACACTCATGGAGTATGCATCAATCTCAGCCACACCTGAGCCCCTTGGAGCTGTGCTGCCACTGCTTGAGGGGCTTCATGGTCTGATTTCTGCTACCTCTGTCCTTCCTTCTCTGCAACCCCTGTGCTTACTGCTCAGTATTTGCCGTGCTGCAGGGTTGCTAAGCAGCACACAGCTCCCTGCTCAGGGAGCCTTGCTGAAGGCGAGACACGCAGTAGGTCAGCGTGGGCAGAGCTGGGGATGGGAGAAGATGGACCTGCTGGGGTGGGCCCTCTCCACAACACCCCTCCTTGCTCTCACTCCAGAGTCCCTTCCACAGCAGGCACATGGCCACCCCCTTTGGTGGGGCTGGAGAACGATGCTACTGGATTGTCCATCTTGGAGGGCTGTTGGCTAATTAGCTGTGGCAGCCAACGTTCATGGGGATGAGCATCACAACATCCCTTCCTCAAGCTAATGCCAGGTGATGGAGTGAAGCACTGACAGAGGGTTTTGATGTGGGTAGACAGGTGTATGTGAAGAGTCTGATCCCAGCTGTATGTGAGGTAGGAGTGGGAAAATAGGGTCATTCCTCGTTCCAGCCTTTGAAAGAAAAGAAATTGTGGAGAAATTGTGCTGTCTACTTTTTGAGGCAGTGGCATGAAACCTAATGAAAAATGTTAATACTTCCAAGCAGCTGGAACAGTAGCTTCTTCCCTTCACTTGCTCTGAGCCCTGAGAAGCCAGTGTGGCGACTGGCTAAACTCAAATTCTTCCTCGGAAATTGTCCCCAGTTTCAATTGTCTAAATTGTAATTGTCTGCACAAAACCAAATCTTTGCACAGACATCAAGGTGAGCAGGACTTGCTGGTTTCTCTGCCTCTTCATGGACTTGCCCCATTGCACACCTGGAGCATGAGAAGGCTGGGACCACCCTGTGCAGTCCATGGACATTGTGTTTGCATTATCCTGCAAAGACCAGGGTCTGGCTGTGCAGACTCTTCATTGTGAGTGAAGAAAGCCAAAAGCAGCTGCATAAAAATCAGTAGTCTCAGTCTGGTTGAAGGCAGAGACAGATTGCCTCAAATGCAAAGTGATCTAGATAGCTGCAAAGGTCAGTTAATTTTGCGAGTTTTAATTTTCTTCTCAGCTCCTTGCATTTATTTATGTTGCAGACACTCTTCTTTCAAAGACATTTCTGTAACAGAAAATCTGCATAGAATTTTTTTCATCTGCACAGCAATTAATCATACTATTTAAATAATGTGAAATTACATTTAAATGATTCTGTGAAATAGCAGTAGCTTTGTTCTTCTGTATGGATCAAGTCCATCATTCAAATTTTTGCCTATGTTTGACAGTGATTAAATGGCAAGGTTGTTATCTGCATTCAGCAAAATATCTGGACACAAAGTACCATAATTTGGGGGATGGCAAAGTCCATTACCTAAAATGCCAGTATCTACAGTCACTTGACTGATGAGGGGCATCAGTCCTTGAGAGAGAACAAGAGAGCAGGGAAGAGCAGCCCTTGCTCATCTCCTCTCTCTGTGCCTTATTTCATACCAACCCCACATTTTTCTGGTACTGATGCCCACCCTGACTCAGAGCACAGGCATTAACAGCCATTCATTTTGCAAACATGGTAGGGAATTCCTGTTCCTTTTTCCTCCTTCACTTTCCCTTCCAATATGGACATCTTTTTGTAAGGATACTTTCTAATGTTTCTCCAGTTTTCCTAGTTAATGTCTACTGAGCACTTCTTTGAAGATTGTGAGCATTGAATAGTTGTTCAATCTGTCCAGAAGGTCTAAAGAATTTTAAAGAACTAAGAGAGAGGTCTAGATTTGGGCTTCCACTGGTGCTTTTGTGTTACAGAGTGGCAGATAAGTTTGTTGCCCTCATGCCAGCATCTGTGACATGTCTCTGTTTTGTGGGGGCAGATCATGCCTAATGCAGTAGAGTTACAAATAATCTCGTTTTTCTGGGTGGAGCATATGTATTTCCAATCCCAGGCTGCTTCTGCAATGCTTAGCAGAGCATGGTGTACTGTGGACTCCATGACTGTGCCTTAGCTGCCCGCACTGCTCTGGAACAGGACGGGCCTTGAGGAGCAAGAGTGTGCCCAGCTCATCCCCAAAGGGCACTGCCAGTGCACAGTCCACTGCCAGCCATGACCATGACCATCCTCCAGACGTGTTTTGGCTTTGTTCAAAGTGCCTTCATTCCATGCATTTAATGTATTTTTAAAATTTATTTTAAAATTTATTTTTATTTACATCTTGTTTAGTAGCTTTTTGCCAGTCTGAAAAGCTGGCATTATGAGTTCTTGGTTTTTACATTAGTCCCATTCATTTTTTTCCTTTTATAATCAAAACATATTGGCAGTGTATTCTACACTGAGAACACCCAACAGATAATGTCAGCTGTAATATCCCTCCAGTCAACAAAACCTTTTAAAGATCATTAGAGGGAATGCAAAGAATGGATTATTATGTGAGGGGTTACTGAAAGTACTTTTATCAATTATGTCAGTTAATTGGCCAGTATCCTAATAATAAAGCTGCTTCTCTTCCTTAAGATTGGTTTAGTGTAGGAGCATAATTCTGAAGTTAGATTAATTGAAGACTTAGTAGGAAATGGGATTGCATCCATCTCCTTTGTCTCCTACGGACAGATCTTCTTCCTCTGCAACATCAGAACAAATCCTCCTCAAGTCCAACAAAGTCTGTGGAATTACTCTGACTTTGCACTGCTGAAAATAAATCGAGACTAAATTCCACTTCTTAAATTTCACATGTGGCTCAGCGATCCACTGTAATTATTTGCAATCTGAACAGTCCAAATCCTCCCTTTAGACATACCAGAGTGACTTCAGCAGGCTGAGAGAGGTACACTTCTGCAGAAAGAGATCTGCCCCCCACTCTTTGCAGCCCCAGTGCATCAGCTCAGGGAAACTCTCAAGTGCTGATGAATGGCTGCTGAGCAGTATGGATTTTTTTTTTCCATAAGAGAAACACTCAGCAAAGGCTCAATCCATGCATAGAGAGAGGAATTTGAGTGTGAACCATCCCAAAACAGAAATTGCCCACATGCCAGCAGGGCTTGCTTAAATATAGTCCAGAAACTGGTCAGCTAAAATTGGCTGTGAGGCAGAGCCGAGTTAGCTGTAAAACCCAGGCTCACGTGAACAGCCAGGAAAGAAGAAGCTCTCCTTGGCAATTGGTATCTTGGAGTTATGTCAAGCTATCCTGCAACATGATTTCCAGAGCTGTGAAAGAGACTTTCTCCTTTTGCATAATCATCCTGGCACTCTGTAGAACACTTGCACAGATCTTCTCTCCCTCTCCACACAAGACAGAGAGAAAAAGTCTGAAGATGTTAAAAATTTTATGATTACTTGCTCTTATAAATACTATTTATCATCTGACCACTGGTTCAGTTTGGCTAAGATTGAAGTACTCAAAGGTCTCTAGGGGAAGAATGGCCTTTTCTGATTTGCAAAAGACTTTTTATTTGTTTTCCTAAGGAGCAAAGGGGCAATGCATCTTGAGGAAGAAGAATTCCATCATATGTCTAAAATTGAAAATAACCCATAGTCCTTTCCATACATAGTCCTTTCAAATGCTGCAGGT
This sequence comes from Toxostoma redivivum, assembly GCA_013397375.1. Lineage (NCBI taxonomy): Eukaryota > Metazoa > Chordata > Aves > Passeriformes > Mimidae > Toxostoma > Toxostoma redivivum. The sequence goes on from VXBI01003609.1 coordinate 757,437, forward strand.
AAAATCATCCAAGATACCTGTAACACTTTCTGTTTGGAAGAGTGAGTAAAAAAAAATTATATATTGTGATAAAAAATAATAAACACTGGGACAAGACAGTCTGTTGGTCTTTTAGATGCTGGACTATCTAACTTCTCTGAGTGGAGATGGAAATATGGGGATACATGTAAAAGCCTTGGGAGACACACTGAGCAGTAGTGAGTGTGTTGCTAAAAGTTGTCCAGATGGAGCTGCTTTTTATTATAACTGTAAAACATTTGCTTTGTATGTGGGAGGTAGTAGAGCCAGTAACCTCTTCCTACGAGTAATGAATAGTGTACTGCCTGTTTTCTGGACAGATAGATGGTTCACATATGGCCATTAGCTAATTTAATAGAGAAAAACTAATGTTCCAGAGAATTTTCAGCATTAGGGTTTCTTCTTTGACTTCTGTCTTTACATTGTCAAATAAAATATATCCACACTGATTTTTTCTTGCCTCTATGAGACAGCAAGAGGTAGAAGTCAGAATGTGACTCCTTCCATGATTCTGAAGTTTTTCACTGGAGCAGTGTCCTCCAACATGAGCCCTGTATGTCTGAGCCATAGCACCAGGCTGGCCAGCAAGGCTGATTGTGTGTGGCCACACACAAATTTAATGGATGTGTCCCTGAAAGCAACTGTTGTCAATGCACTGAGCTCCTCTTGCAGGAGTCCTGTTCACAAACCACTCTTAGAAAGCAACTTCTCTTGTCCCACCACTTGCCCTCATGGAAAGTGATTCACCTCTGATGACTGATGGCCAGCATGAATCAAGCAGTTGTTTGATGAACGCCCCCAGTACTGAGATGTCAACAGCCTCCATTCATGTTCTTTATGTTCTTATAAACATTCAGATTATGCAGAGTGATGGTCTAGTAATTGAATAACATGACAAAATTTATTCTTCCATTCCTATCTGCTAAATAAGGATGTATTTGAAGTATGACTGTAGCCCACACATCATCTTGTCTGGGCTTCCAGCAGTGAAGTCTAGCCTAGGGATCTCAGCAGAGCTGCCACTCTAGGTACTGCCAGCATCCTAGCCCTGGAGATGAAGCTGAGTGAAAATAAACTACAGAGATATCTACCCTGATTCTTGGACAACTTTTTGTAACCCAGAAAGATACCACTGCAGCTTGATTTCTACTAGTATATAGGTAGCTTGAATATTTATGTGGATATTTCTGGGTATTTCTATGTCCCCTGAGGATAGACCAACCCTATGAAACAAATGGGTGTGTTGCATGAGACCCAATTTTATTGAAAATCATTATATTTTGTGGTTGATAGCTCATGAAATATCATTATGGAGAGGAGCTTTGAGACCACTGCACATATAAGTGGAACAGCTCTCTGGTTTGCCTTCTCCTTCAGCCACTTTGCCCCAGGGATCAGCAGGCACACACTCATGCCAGCACCAGAAATGGGGCTGCCAAATGGAGCTGCCCAAAGAACTTTGCTGAGGGGTGAAACAGGAATGAGGAGAGAGACAAGCTGTTTACATGCTACTAAGAGCACCTTCCTGAGAGGAACTGAAAACACAAAGGGAATTTTGGCATGGGCACCCTGTGCATTGGCACAGATACAATTGTGCAAAGCACCGAGATGCCTCATAGCTTTCACCTTTGGTAAAATCTCTGTCAGTTGATACTGATACCCATACAGTGCAATCTTTCATGTATATGTGTAAGTATAGAGAGACAGAATTTTGCAGTTGGCTTTTACAATTTACAATTTTGTACCACTGCTCAGCAAAGAGTGAAGTTTCACTTTGATCTTCTGAGTACTGGTGATCCCCACCAACAATGCATACCAAAAAAACAGTGTTTTGTCCCCTAACTATACCTGAAAAGAAGAATGACCCTCTATTACTGTTTGGAAAGAAATAGGATATGTATTTCCCCAGAGAATAATCCAGGGCAGCAAACCCCCAGGTGGAGACAGGTGTCTCCTGGCAGTGCTGAGTCATATGGGAACCCCAGAAGGAGGTGAATTTGAGATCCTGTCATGTCTCTGCTGCCAGCTCAAGGTCACCCCTTCCTAGCTTGATTGGATTTCCTTGGAACCCAGCCTTCCCAGATGCTGGACTTGATGCACTGGCACTCAACAGAGACATCGCTGTGGAAGTAGTCGGGAGAAACAGGTTTGCAACACTCAGGTTGTCTTAGAAAATCAGGTTTTATTTTAACTCTCATCCCTTTCAAGCATGAAGCACTGGGAAGTGTATGAGATATGGATTGCACTGGGAGTTTTAAACCCTCTTGCAGCTTTCTGTTTTGGACAAATCCTCTGTTCCCATATCAAAGTGATCTTACTGTTCTCAAAGCTTTATTAAGCCTATAATGAGGCATGATAAAGTCATGGATAAATGGTCTGCTCTGGTTTTACTTGATTTTGTCAGAGTAGGCATAGGCAGATATTTTTAGAAGTGTGTACAAATGGTACACAAGGTGAAGCCCTCTTCTAGTACTCTATCACATAATTGCCTTACAAACAGTAGGTCTACACCAAATTTACACAGTAGCCAAAGCTGGCAAGGAGGGTTTTGTTAAACATACCAACTACATTTTGTGACTGGACATGATATGTTTCCATTAAAAAATTTTCTAAACATAGAACATAAAAATTGTGTTTAAATGTGCATAAGTACCTTGACCTTTACCCAGGACTCTGCAGAGGAATGGTACAAGGCAGTATGACAAGCTAATACAAAATTGTTTGATAAATAGTATGTATAATGTGATCAGAACCTCCTCTGAAATTTTAGGTTGACATGTGAAATACACTATTAAATGGCTGTTTGATGCTTTCTTGATTTTAGGACTTGAGCAAGTTAATGCATGCATGGTGGAGAGGTCATTATGGACTCTGAGGCATCATTTCAGGCATGTGCAGAGTTTCATGGCCAGAGTTTCATTCACAGATGTTTGGCATGAAGATCCAATTTGTTTGCTAAACAATGTATAACAAATTATACTGTAAAACAATGCAAACCACTTATTAGTGAAAAGCCTGTTTCGCCTGCCACCAAGTGAGTATGTCACAGATATGGATAGTTCCCTACTCATTTCCTCACTAATTTGAAACATCCCTTTAACCAATGAAGAGCAACCCTGGAATGGAAATGCATAAATATATGTCCATAGCTTATCATCTGAAAGGGTGCTTGGAGTATTACACTTTGGGCAATCATGCACAATTTGTCTTATTAGGCAGAAAATAGGATAAAAAGGTTCCCCTTGGAGTGCAAGAAGAAAATTTGCATGCTGGGATCTCAACAGCCAACAAAAATTGGAGTAAAAAGAGTTAATGGCACAGAGATAGTGGCACACAGACAGCCAATGCCCTAATGAAAGAGGGCACTTGAAAAATCACAACAAGCCAAAATGACCTTGTATATCTTAATACATGAGCCAATTTAATCACAATGACAAGTGCATAGCAGTGTACCAAGCCAGTGATTTAAATGGTGTAACTGGGGCAAGTCTGACCCCAAATCCCTGCCTGTTATGGACTTGAAAACAAATTGAGAGGAGTTAAACAGAGCAGTCTCCAAGCCTGAACTTTTGCATGTGACAATAGTCTTTTCACTGAGACTCAAGAAAATAACTGCTCTGTTTTGCTAGCACTAACCCTGAGCAATTGATAAGGCAGAAGCAGAACCTTGATAAAATCTCCATTCCCCTATTTGCAGGCTCTGAAAAAATAAATACTGTTCCATTGCATGCAAGTGCCAGTGATATCCCTGGCAACCTGTCTAGCAGGGTCTGCAGAGAGATCTCACCATCAGAGGAAAGCCTCCAATCCACCCAGGTCTGTGCTGGGACACCAGCCTGGGAAGGGGAAAGTGAAATTTCAGGACAACTGAAGCAGTGCATCTTAAAATCACTGCTAGAAAACATAAAAATGTAGATAAAAATGAGAGGAAGAAATTTTTTAACATAAAGAAAGAAGAGGAAGTCTAGACAGGGGAAGAAAATGGAACTGGAGAGGTGCAGAAACATAGGAGACCAAAGAAAGAAGAGATACATAGGAGAAAAACAGCAAATAAAAGTGGCCAAAATGTCTTCATTTTTTAACTATTCATAGGTTTGGAACTGGGAGAAAGGAAAAACAGAATAATTTTTGAAAGCAGCAGAGATGTTTAGACAGCCACAGCATTTTTCCTGTTCTGAAAAAAAAAAATAAGCACTGCCATCAGATTCTCCATTCTTCCTGTCAGGGATGTGGCAAGGTGGATGTGTGCTTTCAGTGTCACAGAAGAAGGACCCACATGACCTCGTGTCAGATGCAGACAGGCACTGCATGTTGAGCACTGAAAAACTGTTCATCAAACCCCTTAGTCTCCTTAACTCTTAGTTTCTCCTTCCCTTCCACTTCCATTCTCTAATAGCTGGAATCATGACTAATATTAACAAGCTTTAACTCTTACCAGGTAGAGAGGCACAAAATATCACAATCAGAAGTATTTTCTTTGAAATTACAACCAAACAAATTTACCTACCTGTAATCATTCTCCATAAATCTTTCATTAATACTTTGCTGAATTAATATCATTAACCATTTTTATCAATTGTTGCTTGTTTTGTTAAACACTGACAAGAACAATAGCACAGACTGACTGTTGCAATACATGTATCTGGTCCTCTTTTTGCCCTCAGCAACACCTTAAACTCAAGATGCTCATCTGAAATATCTGTGGGGAAAGCACAAAGCTCTTTTCCTCCTACTATGTTTAAAACTTCAAGTTAAGCCACTTTTGAAAAGGGAAGTTGTGGGTGGAAGTTACAAGACAGAACATGGTCTGTTACAGGACTTAAACTCAGGTCTACCTTTTCAGAGTAACTATAAAATCCTAAATAAATTATTTTGCTCTGTGATATACAGATGCTTGATAGTTTTCTGCACTTGTGAGAATTTCCTGAATTGTCTCACAATTGACATGTGATCCTGGACTGTGTTACCAAATACTATGAGTGGCCACTAAACAAAACAAGAAGGCAATGGTGCTGGAAGTTTGGTAGGTCACGGCAGGCACCATGTTTCAGTCACTCAGACACCTAGAACACAGACACCTGTATCTGGGCTAGCAGAGACAGTGCAGGGAAACACAAATGCCTTGGGCACAAAGCATCTGACATATTTTGGGTATCCACTTTCAGCTGTTCTGAACCGTGTTTTATATAAGTACCTGTTTTTCTCCACTAGCTGTGGAGATTGTCTGGGGTAGTCACCACAGGTGTACATATCTGCACTGGTCAGGTGAGTCCACTCCTAGTGACTGAACATGGTGGTGTCCCTGATGGCTGCTGAGGGAGTTGGGTCCTTGGTGGACACGACTGCTCCTCATCCCAGTTGATGTGACACTTTGAGAAGAAAGGTCATGGCTGCCCCAAGGCAGAGCCCAACCCAGCACCCAGCCCAGCATCCCAGCCTGTGTTCCAGAGATGAAGGTGGTGGTGGAGGACATTCCTTCCAGCAGCCTTCATCTCATGCAACAGGTACACACCTGTAACAGACTAGCATGGGGACACCAACAGCACATCATGACACCTTAGAATCAGACCTGTCACCTTCCAGGTGGACTATGATGCTTGACAAAATTAGCTGCTGCTTTGGCCTGTGTTCAGAAAGGGAAAAATAGACAAATGTTCAGTATTATCCTGTACCTTACATGTCCTTGCTTTCGATCTGTATTGACAAAGAAGATGTTGATCTCTGTTCTTTCTTCTCTCCCTACCCTGCCTGTACATCACCGAACCTGGCATCACCCAAGGAAACCAATGAGGAAAGAAGAGAATGGAACCAGTCGGTCCGAATATGCAATGACCTCCTCCCAAAACAACAAAACAGTTGATAACAATGCGGTCGTATAATCCCCAAAACCCCGCCAAGGCGCAGGAGGTGGCAAACTTTCAAAGCACACACACGGAGTATGCAAGGTGGGTGAAATGAGGCAACGAAGAGAGCTGTGTGGCCAAGGACTTCATTTCAGTGACCCAGAAGAGAAAAACAGGCTGCTCTCCAGGCTTGCTGCTACTCCAAGGAAGGATAAACTCACCCACCTGGGCTGCCCAGAGAAAAGGCCTCGCAAAGGCATAAGCATTGCATGCTGCATCCCATGAAAGCGATGTTGCGATGCCTTCCGCTTCTTCTCCCTCTCTTCCCCTACTTTTAAGTTTGAGTTGAGTGTCCACAAAAAGCTTCTGAAGTAGGATCTGTTGAGGAGAGGGTGATCTGCCAGAGTGGCAGTAGTTTATCACAGATGGGTCAGAGGGAGGTGTCTCCCTCTAAATGGGACAACACTTCCCTCTAAATGGTGAGAGGTGTCACCTATGTGCTACTCCAGCCTGTGTGGATTCATACGCTGATGCTTCATTCTTTTCATTCTTACTATTTTGTTATTAAAAAGGGAACAGAGGTTTCTGTTAAGCAATCAACCAAAATTGGCCTGAACTTATGACTTATCCCAGGAAATTTATCTGGTCTGGTGATCATGCAGTTTGCATGGCTGAAGGCTTTTCAGGCAGAAGAAGCCAAAATGTAAGATTTTAGCAAATAGCATTGCTACTGAAAGAGATGTTATTAAGATGTGCTTTAAACGTTATTACTTCATATTCAGCCTCCTTTTTTTGCACCACTCTTTTATTTTTTTTTTAATGTTCCCTTTTGAAATTCCATGTTTCTCTGCGTTTGCATCACACTGATTCCACTGGGAAACTCCTACAGGAAAGATGCTGTTTACATTTTGGTGTGAGTGTTTGGGCAGGATTGTGTTGAAAGGACTAGCAGCCCTTTGAAATTCTCTTCATTCACTGGTTAGTGTTGTTCCCTGAAAGTGTTGAGTCTCCTGAACTGGCACACTGAGGACATTGGAGGTCTGGCTTGCAGGACCACTTTTGAGGGTCTGGTAGCTGGTTGTGCCCACATTACCTGGGTCTCTGCCTCTCCTGAGCTGAGTCTGAAGGTGGTGCCAATACATACAGCATACAGTTCAGCATACTCTCCATGACATGGATTGCAGACTATTTAATGCAAAGCTGAATCTACCCAAATTCATTTCATGTAGGATCTCAGGTCAGACTCAGTAAGTAGCCCTTAGGATAAAGGTGATGAGACTAGTTCACATGCTGGTCTTTCCCTACCTCCTGAAAACTTTCCTTTGTGTCACATCTCCACATGTATGTCTCCATTTACCTCTGTGCTGAAAGTGGTGATGCAGTCAAAGACAAATTTACACCCTGGCTTCTTGTCTGGACATAAAACTTTGGTACCACTCAGTCTTCATGTCTGTGGTAACTCCCAGGCATCAATGCAATCTCACTCTGGGACCTGGCTGCCCTCCAGCTGTGTTGTCCCCTGGTACTGCAACACACCAGTACTTCAGTTTTATTTAAGGATGTGCCTGAACTGCAGAAATCAGACCTTGATTTTGAGCGCATTCCGGCCTGTGGATAATCTATTCCTGGGATGCAGAGTTTGCCATGATGGTAGAAGACTACAATGCTCTGCAGATCTTCCCAAAAAAAAGTTCTGGAATGTTCAAATCAGCAGTCTCAGCTCAGGCCCATCTGTAGTTTTCTATTACCTATCGAAAAATAGGGTGTATGTAAATATAAGTACTTTTTCAATTATAAAATTAAATGCTGCTATATGTTGCTCTTGAGAAATCTATTAATTTAGCTTTTTAGTCTGTCACCACTATGTAGAAGCTTAACTGCATAAAATTATTTTTTAAAGCTAGACTTTCTTCGTAAGTGAATGCAATTACAAAAGTGAAAGGAGGCAAGTAACGCTTTGCCCACGAGTATGATCGTTCCCAGCCACATTCATGTTGTGTGCTTGCTCAAGACACAGTGATATGTTTTTAGATCCAAAGTGGGATTGAAATGGAAGAATTTACAATTTGAGTCTAGTGTCCCAAATGTTGACTGCCTAAAGCACTTAGCCCCTAAATACTATAATAAAAATATTGCAAGTATATTTCTAGAGTATTTTTAAGCTATAACATTTATTTTGGTGTAGTTATCTATGTTTGCCTTTCTTTTTTACTCCAGTTGTTTCAGCCTAAATGTGGAAATGTGGCATAGTTTGAGACTGGTTGCATGTTTATCTGAGAGTATAAAGTATGAATGCAGACAAGTTTAGTATTATATGGGCTCAGGATTAGCACTTCTTCCTAAAGGTTGTTGATTTTATTTGTTTCCCTATACAGCTTTAAAGGCATGTTCTGTAAGGTCAAAATCACAAACGGGATTTGTAGGTCATTATGTCCATCAAAATATGTCTGGTTTTTGCAAAAAAAAGAGTAAAAAGAGATGGTCACTGAACACTGTCTGATTTTCAGTTATATCAGTGGTAAAACGTCCTCACTAGAGAAGACCCTGGTGCATGAACAACCCACAAGCAAACCCTGCCTGGGCCCCATGAGGACTCTTCAGAAGAACATAAATTTTAAAAACTTCATGGAGAGTGGAGAGGCAGGGATTGCAAGACACAGCACATGCCACCTAGGATCTATTTCCAACTCTGCCGCTGATCTGCTGTTTACTAGCAAGTAATTTTGCCTCTCTGTGCCTCAGTTTACCCATCTGTATAATCAAGATAAAAGTAGGTACCAGCTCTGTATTTTGAAAGAAATACATGTAGCTTATTTGCTAGGCGGATATACACTATTGTTATATGCAACATGCTGATAAATGTATCAGGCACATAATTGCCATAACAGTTCTTGAGCAAACATTGTTCACATGCTTTTATAAAGCATTGGCCGGGAAAAGCAGCAGCAGGTGGACTGAGAGCTGCTCTTCTGCTTGCCCAGACCCCTGGCTCTCAGCCCTCACATGGCAGCATGGCAGGGAAAGATGGGAAATCTTGAATGGGCTGGTTTTGCCTTTAGATTCCTGCCCAAGTACAGTTGACTACATTGCACCAAAGTGATCTTGAGAAAGGCACTTGGAAAAGTATCCTGGAATCAGACATTACTCTTCAGAAAAGGGGGGCTGGACAGGGGATGTCACTGAGGAGTGATTTCTGGGGCTTTCTGATGGAGCTAAGGTTGTGTTTAATACTCTACACACTACTTGTAAAGCTTATGTAAAACAGGCTTTTGTGCTTCCTTATTGTACTATAATTAAATACAAAGGGAAAGGAATAGGCCAGTAACATAAGCACTTTGCTAAGCAGTGATCCTGGATCTGGGGAACTGGCAACCCAAAATGCAACTTTACAAGCATTTTGAGTTCCTTTTTAGCCACTAAAATATCAGGGGTAGAAAGGATCTTCCTTGCTCCATTCCCAAAGCAGTCAGATCCCCAGATAGCAGAAGTGAAGATGGCCAGTTTCTACACAGAAGGTACTTGCTGTGCTCTGACCACCACCAGACAAACTCAGCAAAGTGCTGTCCTCAGTCTGAGGGAGAGAAGCAGCTCCAAATCTCTTCTCAAGGATCACTACTAGCAGGGAATGCACCTTAAGGGCCTGAGCTGCAAAGTGTTGAGTTTCTTCGTTCCTCCCAAGACAGGAAGGCAGAGCTGAAACCCCAGCCCTGCTGCCCTTCCTGTCCCTCACCTGACACAGCTGTGTGCCCAGGGAAGCATTTCTGCCTTGGACAGATGCTGCAAAAACAGACATGGAAAGAAAGGGGAAAGTCTATGAAGTATAAAATATAAATATATTGATATATATCTATACAGAGACCTAATTGTCCAGTCTTGCATGCCATATGGTCGCAGCACGTGGAGAAAGTGTGGGCATCCTGCTCCAACCAGGGCATGACCATAGATGCTGCCAAGCAGTGGAGAATCAGGCCTGTGGTAGATATGTATTTACAATACTCCCTGCACCTGTACAAACAAAAATATATTATTTTAAACTGCAAAATAGTGTGTTTAAATCAATGCATGAATGTAAATATTCTAAGATCTGCCTTCTTGACTGTGTACCACATGTACAGATGAAAACGAATATTGTTTTAGGAAATCTGTATTGGTGGTTAAATGACTAAAGAGAAAAAAATATCAGAATTAATGTTGTCATGTTTCTCAAACAAGCCATTAATGTATATTTAGTATTTAAGGATATTGCTCAATAAGTATGTTCTGTACCAAAAACTGTGTTGCATATACAGATTGTGCAGTACCCTATTTTAAAAAGGCACCATAATTAATTTTTATTTTAAATAAAAATGTACTTGTAAAAACTTTGCTGTGTCCTGTTGGTTATGTAGCTGAGAGCATTGAATGGGAGAATGGCTGCAGTGCCTCTTCAGGCACTTCTCTTATTATGCAAATTTACCAGACTTGCTTGAACACTTTCTGTTGTGGAGAAGTTCTGGTTTTGGAGAAGCTCGTGGCTCTGCTTGTGTGTATGTCTGGATGGGTCCTAGCTCTGTCTCACCTAACCCTGCAGTTCTTGTCCCAGATATGTGCACTGCTGGTGGTGCATAAACAAGGGATTACACTCATGCCTTCTTGCAGCCCTCCAAAGCTCATTAAACCCTTTCTCTTATGCTGAGGGGCTGGAAGTTTCATAGTCTAGTTTTAGAGTGATTTCTTTGTCTTTCACATAGTACTACATATCTTTATTTTGGTGCAAGATATAATGTTCATCATTTATATTCTAACTCCCTGGATGGGTTTCATCCTCCTCTTCCACTCAAGAGCAAAAGCAGTTTATGACCAGTCCTTCAGCAGATGGACACGGACACACTGTAACTAAACCTGGGTCCTTTGGCTGGGATTCCCCCCTCCCAGTCCTGTGTCTTTACCAGACAGAGGTGAAGAGCACAGCCTCTGAGCTGAACCAAGGGGCTGCCACAGCCTGCACTCCCCCTTCACAACAGGGCTCCTTCCCCAGCCAGAGGAGGAAGCTGAAGTAATTCTCCAGTGACTGCCAGCTAACACTGGCCATAAGATGGGAGGATTTTATTTAAATAGGGAAGCATTTTGTCTTTAGTTCCCAAGACATTATTCTCTAACAGTTTTTGCTGGTACCTTAGGAATTATTTTATGTCCCAGTTTGGAAAAAAAATCTTAAGTAGGATAGAGCAACAATAATCATCTAGCATGGTGGGAACTTGAAGGGTCTGAAGCACAAGTCTTATGAGGAGCAACTGAAGGAGCTGGGAATGTTTAGTTTGAAGAAAGAGAGGCTCAGGGAAAACCCTATCTCTCTCTACAACTCCCTGAAAAGAGGTTCTAGCAAAATGGAGGTTAGTTTCTACTGATAACAAATGATAGGACAAAAGGAGATGGCCTCAAGTTGAACTTGGGGAGTTTTAGATCAGATATTAGGAAAAACTTCTACTTTAAAGGGTTGTCAAGCATTGGAAGAGACTGTCCAGGGAAAGGGTAGAGTCAGTAAACCCTGGACTTATTTAAAAGACACGTAGATGTGGCACTTGGGCACATGGTTTAGTGGTGAATGTGATGGTGTTGGAGAAGTGGTGGGACTTGATCCTAGAGGTCTTTTCCAACCTAAAAAATTCTACAATTCTATGATGCAAAGTGCTTGGGGGTCAGTTTAATGAATTATGGATATCATAGACTATGATATCCATCAGGTTTAAATATTGGACAGATTTTGCAGAAGAAAATTTCCACATTAAAATCTCTATATGACCATAAAGAAAATGCCTCTGGAAGTCATTGACCCATACTTCAGGCATCAAAACTGTTGGATCAACATCCTTACCTCCAGTCTGCAGAGGGATAGAGATGTCACTCTGGAGAGCAGGGCACACCTTGGTGTGGGCCCTCAAGCCCTAATAACACTATCAGCCCCAAATTCACTGCTGTTTGGCTGAACTCTTGTCTTGCTTTAGTTATGATGCCATGGTCACTACAAGCAATGGGAGGATGGGGTGCAAATCTGATTAGACCAGAGTACAAGAACTCCAAACCTGACATCAGGGTTATGTCTTCAGTATAGCTGAAAACCTTGCTAAATAGTATGAGGTGCAGCAACTTTGCTGTGCTGAAGAGCTTGATGTTACCTGATGTGCTCTTCCTTCACCATCCCATCACTGGGAACCAGTGTTATGATATCCAGAGAGAAATTAGATTACTGGGGTTTAATATGATTTGGAGAGGGAGCAAGAAATTGTAATGAGAGAGATGTGTATTCTATGATTTTGGTAATATAAAATCATGAAGTCCCTTTTCACTGGTTTCATCTGGGCATGTGTTGCCAAGGTCTACATTTTTTAAAAGATGTCCAGTACAATTAGTACCAAATCAGAGCTTTCTCCATTTCTGAAAGATGCTTTTATTTGGGCATGCTTGATTCATGCAGGTATAATCTTGGTACACAAAGCAATCAAATGTTTAAAAAAAAAACGAAAAGTCAACTGACAACTGATGTTATAGTATATTTAGTCTTCAATTACTGAAGTGTTAACATTTTTAATATTGTTGTTTCTTTCTTATCAAAAATGTCCCTTCAGAGCTGATCTTCTATTAATAAAGATTTTATCTAAGCCATTTCCTTAAGGTTCTTTCATAATTGCAATATCTTCAACCATATTTATAGCACAGAAACAGTTGTCTAATTATGAGTTTACAGAGAAGTTGCCCTTGAAAGTGGCCTGAAACTAAGTTTTTTAGTATTCAGGAAGAAATACTGAGAATATTAATACCAAGATAGCTGACACGTTCTGAGATTGTTTTACTTTTGGCTTTAGTTAAAACAAAAGCACTTACTGCAACATTTAAACTCCTGTCCTGCTGCTTCTGTCTTGCACCATGGCACAATTTGATCTATGCATGGGGATTGGCAATTCTCCTGAGTGTCCTGCCAGCCCAGCCGGTGTGCTGTGAGCATCCAGGCAGGGCTGTGAGCCCTGGCACGGGCTCCTTCCCTGAGCAGCAAACACAGAGCACGTGGCATGTCCTGGGAGCCACAGGGAGAGGCATCAATGCCTTGATGGAGTGTGCAGTCCCTCAAGGGGTATTTTCTGGGGAGAGGAGGGATGGTGCAAGTGCTGGACACAGTGTGCAGCACCAGCACCCACTCTGAGCCCTTGTTTCAGGTAGTCATTGAACAAGCTAAGGTTCAGTAACAAAATTATAGACGCTGGATGTAGGTAGTTAAACTCCCTATATCATATATTATTAAATTCGATAAAAATCATTACATCTATGAAAGAAGCATTATTGCACTGACTAGAATCCTGCTCAGCCTCCAGGGGTGCTGGGAAGGGTGCAGGACAAGGCAGACATGATGCATGGGACCAGGTCTGAGTTCCCTAACAACTTAGAAAAGAAAATCCTACGGGTTTAAATTTGTCCCTTGTTGTATTATGGCAAGGCTTTAGGAAGCTGATTTTATCATGTATGCTGGCTAGATATATCAAACCTTTTTTGTGGCAGTTGGTTTCCTTAATCTGTGAGTTCTCAAAAAAATAGTTAAATGGTATTTATATATATCTGCCTGAAAGTATTTTATATGATATATCACTGTGGCTGAAAGAGAAAGGAAGTTTCTTTGTAAATAGCAGCTGGCTGTTTTCCTTTCCTATGCATTGATATAAATTTCATGAATTCATTTTTGTGCAGCACAAAAAGAACTCAGAGCCGGAACGTGAATAAATTTCCCTTTATGTTTGGCATCACTTCCCCCTGCACACGCAAACAGAAATGCTTTCAGTATTTAAGTTTCATTTAACACAGGCCTAGTCGGAAGCAGAAAAGAAAATATAAAGAAAAGCAGCAGCATGGCAGACACATCCCAGTGAATGAGCCTGTGAGCCAGAGACAGCCTCTCCTATTTTGATTTGTAATTTGAGGATAATTCAATTAGACATTTCAGGCAATTTAAACATTCATGCATTGTCCAGCACCAAAGCATGAACCGTTCAGCAGCAAACGAGACTTGACAGCCTTAGCAGGCCGAGTGAAAATCCCAATGTTTAAAGGGAAAAGCTCTCATCTAATTGATATGCCTACCGGAAAATTAAAAAAATAAAGGGGGGGAGAGGAGGCGACTGTGCAGGAGGTGCCACGAGGGTGATAGAAGTACAAAGGGCAGAGTGAGGAGCATAGCCTGGCTGTGGGCTTCACACCTTATTTGCAGACATTTGCTTAAAACAGAATATTTCAAAGCTTGTGTGTCCCTTTTAACAAGGGATTAAAACATAAATGCACCTGATCACCCATCTGCTCACCTCTTCAGAGGTAGCTGAAAGGCAGGCAGGCATTCAGGAGCACAATGGGAGCATTTTCATAAGCAGCTGCTTATAAAAGCCAGGTGCCCCTGCCTGCTCTCAGCCATACTGAGGTAGCTGAAATCATCTGTGCCAAGGTCCTGGCACTGAATCCACAGAGTAGAAGAAAATCCTGTCTGGACCCATGGCCCACTCAGAGGCAACAGGGAGAAGCTGGAGAGCAGGAAGCCCCTCACTGAGCCTATTTCATTCACAGAAAGGCATTGCACAGTTCCTTGCCCAGCATCATGACCCTGCTCACCCTGCCTGCCCTGGTCAGCAGCAGCCAAATCCCCACAGGATAACCACGAGGTGCACGGCTCTGTGCCCACAAATGGAGATATTGGCTGCTTGGCTGCTTGGGCAATAGCTTAGTGATGTTAAACACTTATTATTGTATAATAAGAATAACAATAACAAGAATTTCAGGTGGAATTTCAAACAAGGATGTCTCAGAGCCTTGCTTACTTTAAATGCATTGTCTCTTGTGACCTCAGGATCCAGGGAAGAAATGCTATTTGTCTTGTCCCCAGGAAGCTGCCCTGGAAGCAGCAGGTTGCCCTCACCTGTCGAGCATCTGGGTGGCAGACAAGACAGCTTTGACAGACACAGATCTGGACTGCTCAAAGTCATTCCTTTGGTAACTTTTAGAGGCAGGTGAGGAAAGCATCAGAAATCATCAAGTAAAAGTCTTCTGGCAGTCTATGTGCCTCTGGTGTTCTTGCAGTGGCCCCTCAGAAAATCTCTGGAGCAGAAAACTCACCTCTAAAACTTCCCAGGAATGTATCACACCTAGCCCATCTTCATTTTAAGTATTATGCAAGATCAGGTTTGGATGGTAAAAGCCCAAAAAGTGCATACAGTACATGTGGATACAGTGGTAATTTTCCTTGAGTCATTCTATTTGAAGACTCAGCATTTAGAGTGCTTGTAACCAGTGAAGGTGTGAACAATTTGTGCTGAAATTTTCGATGCTAGCACTCTACTTTAAGGTGACCTTTGCATTTGTCTAGGAGTTGCAGGACAGTCCTGTTGCTTCCAAGAAGGATACTGGGGGAAGAAAATATTAAAACAAAACCTAGCAGTAACTTCTGACTGTTTTATTGAGAATGTTTAATTCCTTGGGTATTTGGATTTAGGATTCAATTTGACAAGAAGATCAATGCTTTCGTCACCAGTTACAAGCTTCTGGAAACCCATGGTTTCCCTTCTTCAGAGGCCATTTATCCTGGATAATAAGTCTACTGAAAAGCCTCTCTGAGGTGAGGTTGCTCCATCTCTACCATTCCAATTACAATTAAGATACTGAATTTCAATCAATTCTTGTTCAAGAACCATTCAATATATGTGAATAAATTCGGGGTAGAGCTAAATAAAAGCAAAATAAATTCAGCTAATTTATTTTTAAAATTATACTTTTGGAAGATCAAAACCATTGCAAATTTAGTTGAAAAATTAAGTTGAAAACAATAGAAAAACCACTTAGCAGAAATAAAACAGAGATGCTTTCCACTTACGGTGGTATTTCACCTTGAAACAGGTGATGTTGGTCATACATGCAGGTAGAGACCCTCAGCATGAGAAATCCCTCAGATGAATGACCATGTGAATCTTCTCTGCTCTCTTCTTTCCTGATACCTTGGGCACTGCATGGACAAAGGTACAATTCTGCAGTTCCCTGCCTCCTGCAGGGAGGCACATACACACATTGCCTGTCTATCTGCAATTTTCCATGACAATGCAGCATAAACTGTTCAGGACATCTTTTAAAGAAAGCTTTTCCTTCTGCCACAGTCACTGAGGCAAAATTGTTATAATTTGATTCTTTGGAAAATTATGCAGTGAGGGTAGGAAGGGAGTGGGAAATATCTCTGGGTTTATAATTTTCCCCAATTTTTTAATGTACTGAAGGTGCATATCTGAAGTTACTGAAGGTGTATGGGAATGTAGAAATGACCCAAACTGAGAAATTACTGATTTGGCAGCTATGTTTTTTGGCTAGGTTTTTTTTTGTTTCTCATGCCTCCTCACCTGAAATATGAATTGAGGTCTCCTAACTCAGTTTTCAGCTGCATTTAAGAGACTCGTTGGTTTCAGGTTATGGTCTTTCTGAGCCAAAGCTGTATTCAAGGAAACTGTACAGGAAGAAAAAAAAAAAGAAGAATTTAGCAAGCAGTTGCTCAAGCATCAGACTGTGTGGTGTCCACAAGGTTACATGCTACCTTTAACAGCCCTACTAAAAGCAGTAGAACTACTCCATAGCAATAGGCATGGGGAAAAGCAACAGAAGTTTATTTTTGTAATTGTAATGTTGCATTGGAATTGTGTTGATGAGATGCCGGATGGAGCCAAGCAATTTTAGAATTAAAATGTATCATTCCTGAGGGGAAAAAAAAAGTATTTTCTAAAATGCTATTTAGTGTACAAACACAAAACTAATCTATCATAAATTTGAAAAATGCTCTAAATTCAACACTCCCTTAACAGTCAAGAGTTTTGACTTACCAAGATGAGTCTTTTTAAGAATTCCCATTTGGTATTTCTACTGTGCTGGCTGATGTCTAAACATGGTGATTCTCTGTGCAGCACCACATGATCTGAATTGGTTCCACTTCTGCTGTCAGTACCTTGAGCAGTATCAATAATAGTGCATTGTCATTTTTTACAGGGGAGAAGAGGTTTATTTTCAGTACCTGCGACTTATGAAGCCCAAGCACCTGAGGCAGGATTCCTCTCATCTAATTTTAACCAAACTAAAAAATGTAGCGCTTAATATATCTAAGGTCTCCAGAACCTTGTTTTCAATGGAGAAAGATAGCAACTCCAGATGGCAAATCATCTTACCCTGAAATAAGTACCTGTGCCTGTGGGGCTGAATGACCCCATTCTCTTTGGTCACACAAGGACAACTGCTATAACACAGGACAAGGCTCACAGAGTCTGAATTTACTGCTGCTGAGAGGGCAGATGCTGCTGCACTCAGGCAGTTTGGCAGGGCAGGTGGTATCCAGTCCAATGATGTCAGATACCCATCTTAGTGGAAAATAATGTAAAATTAGGTGATTATAATCAATAATCAAAGTATGAACAGTCCACCCAAAATTAGGCATATTCATACAAACTTGTAAAGAAAATGCCACTTTATTCTGGAAAACACAGTCGACTAATTAATACAAAACAAACTGTGTTTATACAAATTTAGGAAGCGTAGAATTTAGGAAATTTGATGAAAACACCTTGTATGTGTGGGTATGTGTGTACACGGACACAGTTTAGTTCAGCCTGCCTAGATGAATGTAATTCTGGAGACAGTAATTCTTGGGCAGACAATTCCTTCGAGGTCACTTGCACAATCTGGCATCTGCTGCAGGGGGCAAGCAAAGAGCCCGGGGTACTTCCCCCTCACTCCAGCAGCACACACAGCACAGGCTGCCCCTGCAGCTGTGGGCTCATGGCTGCTCCGAGGCTCAGCCACTGTCTCTGGAGACAGAAACCCAAGCTGGGACCTCAGGGGTGTCTGGAGAGCACGTGGGAGAGGAGCCCAAGTCCCAGCCCAGCTTACTGACAAGGCCAGGACTTTGTTGTTGAAGTGAACAAGAAATGCAGGTTGCAAATACATTACAGCATGAAGCCTCTCTCCCTACACTCCTTTTTCTTTTTTAGGTTAGTGCAGCAGCCATAGGACACCCCCTTCAAATCTGTTTTTCGTGCTGTTTTGAGCAGTTTCTCACAAGAGGGGAGAGAGCTCAGAGCTCAGAGCGAGCGCCCTCGGAGCGGGCTGGCCCCAGGGCTCGGGGCTGCGCTCTGCACACCTTGGCTGATCACACGCTGTCAACAGAAATGACCAGAGCTGCCCAAAAAGCCAGCTCAGCCCTTCTGATGGCTGCAGCCTGTCAGTGTCACCTGAATTCAGCACACACTGCACAGACGTGCCCTTTCTCCAAGGGAACCGAGCAGCTGAAAACAACATGACACCTCATCAGCTTAGGACAGCTTAAAAACAATCAGCACTCAGCTTGGTTTTGTGTTTTCAGCGATTTTCTGCCTTGACTTGCATTTAATCAACAGAAATAAAAAAGTAAAAATTTAATATTAAAAAAAATCTAAAATATACTAGCTACCAACCCTGCTTTTCCCAAACATTTCAAACTCTCAAGCACATTTACACCAGGAAAACACCCCTTTATTCCAGAATGTTCTTGTCGATGCTATTTGTAGCATGAACAGATTTTTTTTTTTAATAGCTGTTTCACAATTGTTTTTCCAACCTGTTAACTGGCCTCCTGCTTACACAAATAACTTGTCTAAACAGGGCGAGATCTGCTTCAGGATATTTTGTCAGATTATGCATCAGTCCTCAGCATATGTCTGGAAAACAATCATTATGTAAAATCTTGGTTTGACCTGTATTCATTTTCAACTGTAACTGAATTAAGACAGTGCACTGTAAATAATGTGTGTGAATGAAATAGATCACCAGCTGAGGCTGCAAACCCTTGATATCAGAGAGAGGAATTTAACTGTCAAAGGTGTTGCACAAAGTGCAGTGCCCAGAAGATGATCGTGGCTGCTAATGATTAAGAGTGTGCTGAAGCTGCCAGACCTGAAGAACTGAGGAGGGGAAGCAGAGTTGTGTGGTCCCTGGGTTTTACAGGGTGGTGCACTCAGTGTGCTTATTTGAGTGCCTGGTTTGCCATGGACCTGGCTGGTGTAATTCCTTGGCTGCTGGTGGTTCATATTCAGCCTTTCCAGACTAAAGAGAATGAGTGCTGTTTCACAGAGAGTTCTGGGGCTTGCAGTGGGGAACATAACATTTGTTGAAACCAAAGTATAAAATAGCTGTCTAAAATATCCTTTTGCATAAAGGAACATATTTTAAAACTACACTGGATGCACAAGTGGCGAGATTATAATTTGCAGGATGGGGGGAAAGCCCTTCAATAACAAAGACAGAATTGACCCCCTTATCATATGATAGTGATAACTAAACTAATATACATCAGACATGACATTTGGATGCTGAAGAATAACCTATATTCCACATTTGTTGTGATGATATACAGCAATGGACTTGATCAAAAAAATGCTACATAAGTGCTCAGTGTTATTAGTAATAATAATTCAGAGAATTCTCAGAAGGATTACTTCAACTTCCTTTCTGCAACAGCTCTGGTCTCCTTTTTATTCTGCATGTACATTTTATTCCCTTCTAATTAAATGTGATTTTCTCAGTGGATGCTTATATTTTTTTCTAATTTGAATATTTGACTCAACTGAGCTGAGCAATGAGCATCCCATCCCACTCTCCACCTTACCACTCTGGCTCAGCCTCACAGCCCCTTGTGCTGCATGGAGCCATCCTTAAAGTCACAGCTCTGGAAAAGCACTGGAGGGAAAAGTTGTCCTGTTTTGATGAAGCTCATGGTGCAGATCATGTCTTCCTCTCTGGATTGATGTTGAGTGGTAAGCACAAGGCCAGCTTGTGCATTCTTGGTACAACTTTCAAGGAATCAGTTTTACTGATAGAATAAAGGAAACGGGCTATTAGGTCTTTGAAATCTGAAACTAACCTAGTAAAGGAAGGTGTTTTTTCCTGGTTCTTAATCTCTATAATTCAAAATAACTCAACAAAAAGACAGATTTTTAGGCAGGAGCCACAGTTTCAGACCAAACTTAAAACCTCTCTCTGCTGCAATAAATGTAAGAGCACTCCAGTGGACAGCACCTGCAAACTGGCAGTGCCTCAGGAGACATTGCTAGCTGTATGGAAACTGAGTGCATGGAATTAGGGATTGTGATGGGAGCTTTTCCCCCTGACAGCTGGCAGGCTGTGGGTGCCTGTGTGAGGCTGTAGAGATGTGCTCTTCTGTTCTTACCTAATCGCACAAGAGCCTGTGGACAATATCAGGCTCTGAGGCACTGCAGGTACCCAAATACTCGTCTGCAGGCACAGCATGCAGTTCATGCAACCATTTTGTTTCTTCTCTGCTCATTGCCTACATGGATCTCATATCATAGAGAACTTAATTTTGTTTGTTTGTTTGTTTTAAGCACAAATGTTTTCTGGATTTTGCTTGCACTTTTAAGGCTTTGGACAAAGGGAGGGCCTCAGCTCTAGATATCCTGTGAAATCTGTGGAACACCGAAGGCTTAGTTTCTCGCTGGTCCATGTGGGTGAAAGAAGAGACAGACAAACCATTTCTTGCTGAGTTTGCATTAGCCCTCACAGGTCACCGAGTATGGCTGTTCTCTCTCTTAGCCAGCATTGGTGAATAGAGTCTCGAAGTTGTGTCAGTTTACCCCAGCTACTTCGGAGACATCAGTGCAGGGCACACAAAGAGCATTTGCTGGAGTCAGAAATTTTTTTTTCCCAGTTCCCCAGGGCACTAATTATTTCCATATGCAGCAACCACCTCCCTGAAGGCAAATGTGACTGCTCAGACAGAACCCCTTAGCTCCCCATGGGAACATTTACCTTATGTTTAAAGGCAGTGAGTGTTGAAGGAAAGGATAAACGTGGCAAAAAATCATTTGTCTGATTCCATTTCCAGTCACTAAGTTCAAATTATTGAGGGAACAGAACTGAAACCACACTTCAAAATGTTGTTCTCTTTTCATTTCCCTTTTCTCTTTTGTTCAATACTTTGATTTTTTCATTGGTTGATTCTGTTATTATGAGTGGCTTTTTTTCCACTTTACATGTTTTATAGATTGATATATACTCTATGTATACGTACTACCATGGTTTATAGCAATCTTTTCTTCACAAGAAAGCTCCAAGGTAATGAAAGAAAGAACTGTCTTATGGGTAACTTATCCATTTCTGATTGTCAGCAAAGAATAGAAATAGTGCAGTCTTGCCCTACTAATACTTCATGCTTCAATCTCTCCCTCCCATAGAATTGTGCTACTTCATTCAAAATAGAGCAACTGCCATAAATCTGCTCCATTCATAGAAATGAGTTGAGATCTTCACCTTGTAAAAGGTCACCTCCCACTGGAGCAAAGGATCTTCAGGTTTTTTGAAAGCAAAGATACTTTTTTCTCCTTTCACCAAACTGTCAGGAAAGAAAAGGTGGTCCTGTTCAGAGCCAGGATCTGCCCCATTCCCTCTCCCTGTCCATGTGGCTGTGGGTGCTCCTGCACAGCCCTGTGCCCTCTGCCTGCAGCCCAAGGATGGTTCCAGCATCCCAGGGCTTTTCATTTCCTTATCTCCGTTATTTAGGCAAACACAGAACACTTCTCCAGACAGGTTCCAGGGCGCCAGTTTATCTGCATTATTACAGTAATGCTCCTTTATCCACAGTACCCAGCCTTTCCTTAAAAATCAATCACTGCCTGATTAATGTTCTGTAAATAGGGGGTCTCCACACTGCAGTACTAGATGTGCTGCCCTCCTCTTCTGTTCTGCTCTGCTGTGTTTCACTTCTTGATTCTTGTTTTGCTCTTCTGACATCACCTGACTACTTTCCTTATTCAGTCATCATCTGTGGTGGAAATTATTGCTTCTTCTTGCTGCTTTTTTCCTTGGTATTTTTTCCTTTTGGAAGAAACACATTTATTTTTCAATGGATGACACAGTTCAAAGGCTGTGTATCTTTTCCTAACTTTCCTAAAGATAAAGAGAACATGTATGCTAGCATTTTCTTGCAACCACTCTAAACATCTGCATCCCTTCTTGATTTGCTTGTCCAAACCAGTTAGGACAGGAAGGTTTCTATTTTCCTTTCTAGCTGAGGGAGAAAGTTAATAAAAGAAAAAAGAACATGCCTCAGAGAAGCATTTCAATCAGAAAATTATCTACCCCAAAGATGTGAAAACCAACTTTTCTATATTTATCAGTTTCAAAGCAAAGAAAGGTCAAAATGTGAGTATGTCCAGCAAAACTGGCAAAGCCTCTTAGGCTTCCACTGCCCAAATGGGCATAAAACTAAAACTGTGTCTTATGGTCTAATGTCAGCAGGGCTTGGTTTTTTTTGTTGTACATGAAAATATTCTACAGAAGTTTTGAGGTATTGAGACAACACAGAATCAGAAAAATTAAATTAAAATTAACACTGCTCAAATATGGAATTAAAAAGAACCAAACAACAGCAAGGCAAACAAGCAAAAAACCACAAGGAAAAATGATGCAGAACCACTTCTCTAGAGAGCCAAATCCATTAAGCTAATTAGTTGAGCAGCTGATGTTCTGACTTGACATTGTTTCTTCATTTAGGATCTTTATTTCTTCATGTAAGAAGATTTCTCATTATTTCTTATCCAAACAAACCCTAATATCTGGATATCCTTCTGCAAACAGTTTGCTGATAAAATTTTCCTCTAAACAGTCACAATTTGAAATCTGAACAGTGTGGCCCATGTGGCCTATTATATAAATTCTATTTTCTCTTCTCTTGTGAACCAATGACCCACACTTTGTAAACAACTTGCTTTATTCCTCCGTTAACAATTAGTTTCAATCCAAAAGATCTTTCCTTTTGAAATTTTATTTTTTTTTTAAAAGCAGGGAGATATTTACTGTTGTGTAAATCCCCATCCTGTCATGTTCTCATAAGACACGGACACAACAAACCAAGCCAGATCCCCAGCAGATGTCCAACAGACAGCCCAAAGGAGGTGGCAGCCAGTCAGTCCTGTTTGCAGAAAGCCTCCTAGAAACATCAAACACAAGGATTGCTGCAGGTATATACAAGCTTGCTTGTTTTCATCAGCTTCCACAGCTTCCCAAAAAGTACCCCATGTGCTCCCAAGTGCCCTGAGTGTTGAAAAGCATAAAGTCAGAGAGTGAAGACATGTCTGTGCTCTGTGTGCAGCAGTGTACAGAGGTACCTCAGCTGGCATTGAGTGAATCATCACTTAAAGTAACACCCCCTTTTTCATGCCAGAGTACAAATAGCTACACATTTGTAGGAGGACCTTACATGCCCCAACTCCATTCCCCTGCAATAACTCATTCATGCATTTATATTTTGTATAAATGTTCATATATTTGAAGAGCACATCCATCATCCCTCTTCTCCATCCCATACAGCCATGACCAAAGGCAATGGACACTGACATTATGTGACATTGAGGAAACAAGCGGCTGTCCTTCAGGATGGCTGTTCCACACCACCTTCACAGTGCAGCAAGCAGGCAAGAGAGGTCAGCCCAGAGTCACACATCCTCATCCCAGAAACAGGGAGGGGAGGCTGAGGAGCAGGCAGGCCAGCAGTCTGCAGTGAGTGCCACTGTTTCCAGCTCTGAGACCATTACCATGCCAGACCTCAAAAGGCTTTCCTGTCTATTCAGTACATTTCTGCTCCTTTCCTCTCCCAGAGAAGTTTCTGAGATGAAAACCTTGGAAGTCCTTCTAGCAGGAAAAGTGGGTGCATTACCTAAGCTCCCTTTAGCCTCTCTGTCAAGATCAGGAGAGGAAAGGGCTTGCATCCAGCCCAGAGCTTCCCCTAGGTGAAGTGTACAGGATCTCCACCACTGTTTCTGGGATGGATAATTAAACTGCTCCAGCGCAGGCTCACACACCTGCAAGAGCTGGCAGAGGGCACTTAGCAGGAAATCTGGTGCAGAGCAGGGAGCAGGCCTTCAGAGGCTAGAGAGCTTGTTTTCTATTGCTCTTCCTACTCCATCATGCTCTATAGAAGATGAATGACCAAGCTTGACTTTTAGCAATTTAATTTTCTGAGCATGTTTTATTCATTGATCAAGAAGTCACCTGTTTTGGACTTTAACTGATTGTCTCTGAATTGTTACTCTAAACACATGCCTGAAAGCAAGGTACCCTGTGACATCTTTGCTAAGCTAATCACTTCCTACCACTGAAGCTTAATAGGTGTTACTCCTCTGCCATGCAAGGCCTGAAGTTGTTCTGCTGAGGAAAATTGAGAAGAAATTGGATCTCAGGAGAAAATATTTTCTGCAGGCTTATATAAAATTCTTCAGAATTTTATATAAACCTTAATCTTTAACTTAAACACCTCATCAAAAGTAAGGAAATTAAAATGTCTACTTTTCTAAGCAGCAATATTTTTTCTCCAAAAAACCTAATTTTCTTATATATGCGGAGAAAAAAATGCAGACTGGATTGCCTTTATGGGCTGGATTCTGCCATCCCTCCTGCTATGAACCCATTCCATTGCCCAACCCAAAGCTGTTATCCCTGTTCATGGCTGCTGAACAATAGCACTGAATTTTCACAGAATCACAGGTTTGATGTTGAAGAGATCTTCAAGATCATCGAGTCCAACCCATGCCCTAACATCTCAACTAAACCATGGCACTAAGTGCACATCCAATCTTTTTTTAAACACATCCAGGGATGGTGACTCCACCACATCCCCAGGCTGACCATTCCAGTACTTTTTGGTCAGGTATTTGCAAAGTTCCATCTTTTTGATCTTTTAGGGTATTTGGTAACTGCATTTCAAACCTTTGAAGGAGTGAAGAAGTTTGTATTTTTAGCAGAATTTTCCCAATCAGCAAATTCTGCCTCACGAGAGGGACTGAGGAGGAAGATGGGCTACAATTCCCTTGTGCAGAAGCAGCAACTTTATGTTCCCCTCCTGCATCACAGGCAGGTGTCCTACATATACCAAGGAGCTACTTCAGGCATACAAATTACCCTGAAGAGATGACATGACAAGCACCATGTCATAAATGACCACTGGAAGCTCAGGATCCAGAACTTCAGTAATACAAAACACTGAAGACATCAGATGTTCAGAAAACTAAAAACCATTTCTCTAGAGAAAATGCAAACTATTCCCACAGCCTGTCATGCTTCCTCCTTCTGCCTTTTTATTACTAAGACCTTTCTTTGTCAATTTTCCCCTTTGCTTAAATTTAACATCTCTTTTCTTCATAACAGGAAGAAATATTTCCTCCCCGAAATATTTATGGGTCACTGACAGTGATGCACAATTTGTATTTTGCTCATTAAGGACTTCCCATCAAACTTCAACTCTTCCCTGACTGTTGCTTCAATTAATCTTCTGTTTGGCATTTGGCTGCCTATTAACGCTAACAAAATTTTGTTATGAAAACATACCAAATTGCCCTTCTTAGGCTATAATCAGTCTTTTTGGCATGAGGCACAGTCAGATTCAATCTGGACTACAAGTTCACTTCTAAATTTCAAAACATGATGCAATCTGTAAAGGTTCAATAAATTAAATTCCTTCTGCCCCATGTGATATGTGAGCTAATCTACCTTTTAATTTAATTTGCCCTTCATTTGAGGGCAAAGTCAGGTATCACATCCAGAAAAAGTTTATCTGTTTGTTGAGTGGGTAGTATCCTCTCTGGAAGTACTGGAATCTACTAAAAACTGCCAAACAAATGATTGGTTTGGCTTTATTTGTTTTGCTTACTGGTCTTTATGGAATTTCCTCCACTGACTCCCTGAGACTCCATAGCTACCTCAAATCTCCACTTCTTGGGCCCTTCAAATTCCTTTTGAACCATCTTTTGTGCACAGATCTTTACACAGGGACAAGGGAGTGGGCAAGTTGCTTTCTCAGAGGGCTTTACAAATAAAAACCTCATTTTCATAAAATTGCTCTGAGGGAGGTCAGTCTTACCTCCCTTGTAGTATGACAAAGGAATTGAGACCCAGATGGTTTGTCTAAGACTGGCACTAGTCTGGGACCAAGAAGATGGAAGTCAGACATCTCTTCTCCATGTCCTATCCCTGGGTATTCCCATGAAGGTCATTTGCCTGCTCTGCTGACAATTACTAGAGTCAATGTAATTACTGTATCTCAATGAATACCACAGATGAAACTATTATTTTCCTATTTATATGTTAGAGAGTAGATCTATACAAGTCTCTTATTTAATTTGTCTCATGAAAGCATAAAATGGTTGCTTCAGTACTTCAGTGACAACTTAAAGCTGTATATGCTGGAATTTAATGTAATATCAAAGAATGCAAATTTTGAAATATGACTCTCTGTGATGGCAAAGGAGATCGGATAATTTGAAGACAAACAAATCTAATTACATAAATATTATTTCTTTTATTACAGATGTTTTGTTCCTGAGCATTAATTTAGAGGGGATTTTAGCTTGGCTAATCCAATAAAGAGCAGTGACTTGGAATAAAAACAGCAACAATTACTCCAAGTCCTCTGCTTTCTCTTGTAGCAAGAAGCATGTCCCATCATTAGCTTCTAAGTTCTCAAACACATCCTTTCCATCTCACCCACTGCTGACATTCCCCAAATGAGCCACCTCCATGGACAGCAGTGCTTCAGCAGTCACTCTCTCCTGTCACAGCAGATCCCACAGCTGTCTTATTCAGGGTACCTAATCAACCTGCTGGGGAGAACTGAATTATTACTAATGTAAGAGTGATTGAAATGAGTTATTCCCTCCACTTAATTGCAGTGTGAAAAATAAAGACTTTGCATAGATAAATACCAAGATATCACAAGCAAGTATGGAGCAAAAACCCACTGAAATAACCTGGGTTGTTCTCTCAGTACTGCATTATTTACTGGAATATTCTGTGAACCAGCTGAATGGTGATTCCAAGTTTGCTTCAGATTGTCATCCTGGCTATAGCTTTGTACATGAATGAGTTATACCTATTACCACTTATTCCATTTCTTAGGAAAGATTCTCAAGGCTCTAGCCCCAGCCACCTGCATTTCATAGGAAGAAGTCTTACAGAAGCCTTTGAGGATCTAGCCAAGAGTTTGTGTATCTTTGTGATGGCAGCTGATGCTGAAAAAAGAGCCTCCAGCAACAATCATCACAGATTCCCAGCCCTGGACATGGCACTCTGGATCTAGAATAGAATAGAATAAAATAGAATATAATCTAATATAATAAAATATGTTATTTCTGTTGGAAGGGACCTACAGGGATCATCTAGTCCAAGTGCCTGAGCAGTTCTGTGCTGATCACAAGTTAGAGCCTCATATTGTCATGTGAGAAGGAAAAGTACTGTAGAAGTCAAAGAAAAGTTCTGGCACCACCACATCAGTCAGGGAAGGAAACTGTCCAGTCTGTTTGAACAAACAGCTCAGATCTCTCAGAAAGAGAGCTTCCATCAGAAGTACACGTAGTCTAAAATAATTTTTGCTCTTTCACCCTGAGCTCATTCTTGGAGAATACTCCTCTTGTGATTTCTAACCCCCCACAGGCCAAATGGTGAAACTCTGCTCCTGAGAGGGTGCCCTGGACCATGAAACCAGTGGAGGACTGGTTTCCATACTCCAATCACCCTATTTGCTCCAAGCAGTGCCTTACATTGCTAGAGACTGTAATGAAGTCATTAGGTCTAATGGAGGAGAAAATAGCTATTTAAAGTAGATCTAACACCAGAACCGGACTGAAGTGGAATTTTCCATTTTATACATATGAAAGATTAGCTGCTACTGCACCTCACTGCTGCAGAATTAGCCGTGGATGCAATTATGACCCTTCTCCATTCAGCCCTGCAAAGCTCTTTTCTAAATTCTAAGTCAGCAATAAAGCAGTCACTGTTTATCTAAAATGCTTCCCTCTTCCTTGTGCTCCTTGTCAGTTTACCTTCAGATTGCAAGAAAATATACTGGTTTTCCACCCTGGAATCACTTCCCAGATGCCTAGGGAAGCCCTTCACACACCAGGTGCTGCTTTTAATGAGTAAGGCTTTTAACTTTCATAACTATGGTGTCACTACCAGAAATTATATTTGCTGCATGCTGTGATTTAAGGGTGAAAAAAAAAACAAGAAACCCCCCCAGAAAACCTCAAAAAAAACCCAAAAAACAAAAGCCACAAACAAGACTGTCCACTCAGCTCACAGCCTCTCCCTGTCCTGGGCTATCACAGAGCATGAGCCCTCTGAAGGTTACTTCTCTGCCAGTTTCAAATATTGACCTTGATGTCCTGTCCCTTACAATATTCCTTAAAATCCATCATCTGCAAACTAAGTTTAAGTCAGGAAACCTAATTAGTAACAGAGACAATAAATAACAAGCTTAAGGGGAGGGAGGAGAGAACCTCTTGCAGGTGGCCAGCTCTTAGCTGAATAATTCTCTGTGCAATGGTCATGCTTCAAAAATTTAATTCTCTGTAATTTCATTTAGGATGGGGAAAACAAAACAAAATGAGCAAAGTGATATAGGATTTCATTTATATTCTGACAAGTACATTCATCTAAAGTTTAACCATAACAGCTGCAGTTTCAGTATCTTTCTTCCAAAGCATTTAATGGTGTGAAGCAAGTGGCAATAAAAATTAAAAAAAATAAAATAAAAAGGACCTACTTGGCATTAGTATTTGCTATTTTTATACAAAAAAAAAAGAAGTCCCCCTACTGTCAGGCTGATTGTATTAATCTGAGATTCCTATGGTCCTTCAGACTTGATTGCTTTTGATTCTTGCTTAGTAGAAGTGGTGATGAAGGAGCTGAAATCATAATTCCTATTTAGAAGGCAAAGAGGAGGCCACTTCAGTTCTGTGGTGAGGAGCACATTTTGTTGCTTTAATTAAAAAGTTGTTCTGAGAAGCTTCTGCAGTATTCAGAGCAGAAAAAGATGGTATTTTCAAAGACAATTTGGGGATCACTCCTGCAGTTTTTCTGAGCTACGTTGATATTGCTTAAACATGCTAAGGAAGAGAAGCAATCATTGAATTTGAAATACGTTTTCTATCTCAAAAATTATAAATCAATCCTTTCAGTGATGAAAATATATTTTCCTTTATACAGTTCTGTCCTGGTTTAGAGCAAATTTGGGAGGAAACCTCTGAATGGGGTCCCTCCAGGGAAAGGGAAAAAAAAAACCAATCCAAGCAATCCCTCCCCCAGTCGGTTCGGGAAAAAATTTCCTTGGAGAGAAGTGGAAAAAGAAACAGAACTGTTTATTCAACAGGCAACACACCTCCCAGCACAAAATTGAACAATACCAAACAGGGAAAAAACCTCTTGCCACTCTGAAGAGATGACAGGATCAGAAGAGTTCCTTCCGTGGGCTGCCCGGCTCACTCAGGCTGTTCTCAGTCCCTCCGGTGCTGGGAAATGCCACGGCCCAGGCCAGGCCTGGTGGGCCACAGGTGTGAGCTCCTGGTGCTCTTTCTAAGTTTTCAGTCCAGAGCAGGTTCAAAACAGTTCCAGGAAAAAAAGGAAAGGAGGAAAAAAAGCAATCCAGGGAGTTTCTCTGCCTCAGCTAGCCAGAAGAAGCCACCCAGAGCAAAAGGGAGCTCTCCCTCGCTGTCCACCGCAGACAACACAGTGTCAGCAGGAATGCGGGGGAGCCGGTGCAGTCTCTGATAACAAACCCTGCACTTCTTCTTTCCCCCTGCTTCACTCCTGGAACCAGTCTTAAAGTTGGAGAATTTAATATTCAACACCAACAGAACAGACGATTTGGGGATACAGGCATCATACAGTCACCCCAAGACAAGTTCTTAAATTGCTATCCAACTCTATTAAGGCTCTTAAATAGAAATTTTCAGCAACAGAACACCCTCTAAAACAAACAAAATTAAGATTTAAGTATCAAGAGCTGAAGGTATTTAGCCCAGAATTGCAGTGATTTTCAAGTGCCTGCTCCTTTTGAGATGAATGCCCAGAAAACTGAGAATGTGCCAAAAGTGAACAACATTCCACAGCCACGAGCCACCATTCTCTTCTGGAGACAGCAATGGCTGGTTCATCAATGCATTACACAACCCTCTGAGCTAGCCAGACTCCTTTGAGACTTAATTTTCACTTTTAAAAATCAATACACTTCACTGGTACTTTCAGCTTTACATATGACAGCAGCATCAAAAATTAATATTTTACTGAGATTACTAAGGGTGGACTTAGGGGGGCATATAAGATTTGGATCCACTTCAGAAGCATGTGACAGCTCAAGTAAGATCCTGTTGGCTTAGAGAAACTAAGATAAATTATATTTAGCGTTTTTATTCGATGATGTCAGGATCCTTCACATTGTCTGTGACTCAGATCAGCTGTTCCTTTTGTGCTGGAATAATGATGAAAGCCTCTTAGCCTCTTAGATTTAGCTCTAACCTCAACTCAAACTACATAGATGTATTTGAGGTGCCTACTGTGTTTCCCTCTGCTCAAGGTACCAGCCAAAATAGCTCTCCCATGGCAAAGAGCAAAACTAGTTGCAAGGGATGTAAAGGTCCCAACATCAAAGGTTCATTTCCTAATCTCTGGAACTACCCTTTACTAGAGCTGCATTTTAAATACCCCAAGATATTATCACTTACCTGAAAATTAACTTCTGGCTAAAATTTAAGATCCAGGTTTCTCTGCTGGAAAAGTTGGTCAGGGAAGCCTTGGACTGGCACAGGTCCACCTACACATCCCAGAGCATCTTAGTGTGACCTTTCCTACTCACACCTGGAACAGGGCAGACAGCTCCTCCTTAAGTCTTCAGGTCCCTACAGGCCATGCTCTGTGCATTCATGAAGAGGTAAGGGAGACCAAAATCTCACCAAACCCCTTCTTGTTTTGAATTGTGACATAATGAGTATCATTATGTCATACTTGAGGCTTCTCCACCAATGGAGGCCATAAGGAGGTCTGTTTGTCTGTCCTGCTGTCCTTCACACATTCTGAGTAGCATTGTAAGACTCACTGTGAAGCCTAGGACAGATGTCACAGTACCCAGGAAAACACTCTCAAGCTGGGACCAAACAGAGCCTTGAAATCCTGCTGTGGTTTCCAAGCCATGTGATTCTGCACTGCCTTGTGACACTTGAGGCAGCATTAAATTCCCTGTATCTAATCCTCTCATTGGAGTGAAGCATCTTCAGCAGCCCTAATGTTTGGTATCAGCCCCACAGCTGGGGAAAACTAGCAGCTGGTTTGTGATTCAAAAGGAACAGAACAATAACCCATTGAGGCTACTCCTCCTGTCTGTGGATGGGTGAATCAGATGAATAATTGGACAACACAGATCAGTTAAGCCCAATTCAGTTAATAGAAGTAATTGGCAAATTAGTACACATTAGGTGAATCAGCTGCAATTCATTTTGACAGAAATGTTAAGAAATACCGAAGTAGTTATAATGAAGCAGATAAATATTACTGCAGAAAAGGTTCCAAAGAAGGCAGTCTCTGTGTGGAAATTTTTATCTGTAAATGCTGGGGATGCATAGGTTGAATTCATATATTCATATAATATGTAGGAAGCATATCTTCTTCCTGGTTGTACAGCCTTTATTACCCTGACAACCCTTAATGGATCTTAAATAATCATTAGAGATAGGCTGAGAAAATTCTGACTGGGATCCAGGCATAGATGTTGGGACTGATAGAGGGTCTGGTGCACGGAAAAGGAAATAAACTATTTTAAATGTAAAGATTGGCCTGGAAAAATTAATTGGTAAAATAATTTGGTCCTCTAACATCCTTCCTAGGAAAGCTTGGAAACATGTCTGGGCTACTGTTATTCAGTGACACACACTTAGAGCAGATAAACATCTGATATTTGAACAAAATCAGTGTCTTTAGGGTGGTGATCCCAGGGAAGAAAATGCCAATAGCATGATTTTATTATTGAAAGGCTTGGAAAATGCTTTGGTGAGGTACAGTTAATAGGATCTCCTCAGCAAAAGTTGAGCTGCAGCTCCTGGAGCACTAAAATGATTTAGGAAAATGCTGATCTCTGACCTGTGTGTGGTCAGAGTAAACCAAGAGGCAAGAACAGGGGAACAAATGTGCCAAACACACACATGACCCAGAAGAAAACCTCCATTGTTAGCTTGACTGCACAATGATGGCAACGCCTGGCATTGTATAAACGTATCTGGAGGAAGAAGAGCAAATCATGGCTGCATCAGTTCAGCAGTTTAACCTCCCTGGAATCCACAAGCACCTGAAACACGTATTGCTGTGGTCACTTCACCATATCAATCCTTGCTCTTTCTGAGCTATACCTGGGGGTTTGATCCTTAACAGGAACAAATTGTGCCTCTCTGTAGACTTTGGTACAACTGCACTTTGTATTTGCCTTGGATAGCACAAATCAGTAACAGTTTTAATAAATTATCTATTCATTTTAGTGATGGTCCTTTATATTCTGTTTTACTGACACTTTCCTGCATGGCAAGGATTCACAGGTGTAGCAAACCTTTTGTAAAGTACATCACTGCAATCAATTTTACCTCATCCAAAAGTAGTGGAGCTGCCGGAAAAACTAACCTGTCCAAAAAAATCTATTACCTATAAAATTTTTATTCTTTGTGTCAAACTTCACAGGCATGCTATTGTGCCTTTCTGAAAGGATTTAAAGTTGCAGAACAGCCGTAACAGTTGTTGTCCAGCTGCTGAATTATACCTTGAGAAAACTGACCTAGCATTACATGGTGTCTGTCAAACTTAGAGCCTCCCAGCTCACAGTCATGGCTTGTCATGTTTGATGGGGAGCTGGTTTAACACAGTGTCAGAGCAGGTTACCTGGGACGGTGCACTGAAGGCTGCTCAGCAATTGGCTGGGAGCCCTCTGGTATCCATCAAATCCAGCAAAATACTGGCAAATAATTCACAATGTAAACTTCCAGTGACTGAGTCATGGATTCCACTTGTTAATGCTCTGTAAGTATGGATGAGAAACTAGCCACTCTTCCCAAGCTCTGCCAGCTCTTCACAATCTCCTGCTCCTTGTACATGTTTGTTCACAAACCACACGCAGTGACAGCTGGAACCCCCAGTCACAGCTACAGGACTAAGGCACAGCAGGTCACCAGGAGGGCCAGGACTCTGTCATGTGGCCTTCTGTCCTTTAACCTGGGGCATATCCAGTGGTGGCCACTGACTCCCCATCAGCAAACCCTGGGAAGGCCAGTGCCAAGGGTGGATTCGGGTTCTCTTCCTGATCACTTTGCATCTGGGGAGCATCAGGATACCTTCCCCTTTGATGGCTATTCTCACTTTTGTCCCTTGATGCTCAGACCCCAGCTGAAATTGTGCTCAGCAGGGAGAGGCAAAAGTGGATAGAATAATTTAAGAGTTAGAAACCAAGTGGCAAATGGAAAGCCCTTCTTTTCAAATTTGCATCAAGCCCAACAAACTGTAGTGCTGCTGCCTCTGCCTGAATTCAGGCTGACTGCTCAGCTGAAGACCCACATCATTGACTAAGCAGCTCTTGTGCAATCAAGATGCACATCCTGTTGAAAAAAAAAATAGACCAGCTTTGTCCAAGAGTCACATTAAGAGGCAACAAGAAAAACTGTGGCTAGAACTCTCCCAGAGCTGCGTGCAGCTGGGGGAATAGCACAGGATTCTTGGCTGCAGAACTCTTTTCCAGGACATGCTAGCAAAGACAAACAGCCCTGGGCTCTGGTAATCTTCATCCAGCTTGAAAGGAGGCTTTTCAGGCCAGAGTTCAGAGACATCTTCCCTCTCAGAGCATTCATCAGTCCTAGGACACATAGACTGCTGTCACAGCATGGAAAACAAAGCCAGAAAACCAACTGTGTTTTAGGGCCTTTGAACTGCCACAGCCCTAATGACATGCTGCAGAAACATCACATACAAGACAAGGCACGTATGTGGGTAGCAAGTGATGTGCTGTAAAAGCCTTTGTTTGTGTGACTCTGCGTGTAGCTCAGGCTGTGGTTCCTCCAGGGGCAGAGGAAAGCCCCTGGAGATGCCCAGGCAGACGTGAACCTCGCGCTCAGGACACGAGTTACATAACCCAGCAGTATGGGGCTTTAACCATCGCTTCATCCTAAGTACCCCTTGTTGTTGGGAATTTCACAGTTCAGCACACACTAAATTAATTCTTTTACTAGGTCAGGCCTGGTAACAAGCGTTGATTTAAGCAGCTTATCTCAACAGAAGACTAAACACTGTTCCTAAATGGCAGCTCTCTATGATCCTACAGAGGATGGATTCTGCTCCTGCTGACACACACCCAGAGACACAGCTGTGCTGGGAGCGTGGCGGAGCAGAAAGATTTGCTGCTGCTGTTTGGTAGCATTTTCAGGGAACACCAAATGTTATTTACTTCCTAATCTTCCTACAGAATATAAAGAATTGCTGCTCTGGGCTATTTCAGAGAGATAATGTGAGTGACTCATTTGAGTTGTATATTGACCTCAGGCACTGTAAAGATATATTTTACGGTGCTTTAAAAAACTACTAATGCAGATTTCTGTATTTCTGAAGATCCCTAGAGTGCACTTCAAAGATTTTCCTGAAGTCTTAAACCACATATACCTGGTCAAGCCCCATGTTATTTGCTATTATTAATAAAACACCCTAATAATTGGTCACACCATTTTCCAGGCTATATCCCCTATGCTAAAGCAGCTTCTTAATAACTTGCAGTCCTAATTTGCCTAGGCATAACAGCTCCATAAGAACCCTATTAATTATAATCAGTGACAGATACATACTAAATCCTGTGTTGAAACACGGGAGTAGTTTCTGTGACCAATTCTTATCTCTAAACCCAGAGCTGAAACCAAATCTCAATTCCCACAGTGTTAAACTGTTTAAAGACCTGGATTCAGCAGGTCTGTCTTGGCTTGTGTTTAATTTTAATAATTCCCCACCACTGTATTTGCATTCTTTTTGAATTTTGCCAGTCTGAACATAGATGCTTTGAAGCACATTTTGCTCGGCAGGGAAAGAGCTTTCACCATGTTGCTTCCATGCATTATCCACTGAGATGCCTGATCATAGATTCTCCTTTCCAGAAGTGAGTTTTAACAATAAGCTTTCTCAGGCTCTGCTCTTCTCCTGCAAATCACTGCTGTCTCAAATCAAATCAAACTCTCCATCCGTTAGGTTTCCACAATTCCTATTGCACCCATCTGAGCTCACCCACCTCACACTCAACAGCCTCAAATTCCCTCTCTTTTTCAGTTGTCTTTCAGGCTCACCAGAACAACACAGCATATCAAAATACAAAAGTCTTGCTTACACATCCCACTTTCAGGGAGCCAACAGCACTTCCATTTCAGTAGGGTGACCCCAGCGCCTACACCTGTGCCCCCTATTAATATGGTTACTTAGCCAAGGTATCACCTGTGTTGCAGGCACAAGATTGAAGAAGACACAGCTGAGGGATGGAAGGAGTGAGTCCCACTGGAAACAGACCACAGCTCCTTTTACCTGAAGGCAAAGTTCCAACTGCTTACCCCTTAGCATGGTACTGCACCCCCATGAGGGAGGGACAGAGCTTGGGTGAAAGGAAGGGATCCCAAAATCAACAAAACATGGCTCAACCACCAGCATTCTGCAGATGAGCAAGGAAATGCCTACAGGAAATCACTACAGAGAAAACCCCAAAACCCCTTCAGGAAATCTTGCTGGGCATCCCTCTGAGTACCTGTATATAAATGCACACAGTATGGGGAATAAGCATGAGATAAGAGAGCTAAGAGTCCCAAGACATAAGATCCTGGATGAAAGAAGAATGCAGGAAAGACTGTTAATATTTGAGAAAAACCTACTCCAATCTCAAGAGCATGCTGTGCTGGTGCATCCCCCTCCCTGCTCCTCCTCAGGCCACACTAATATCAGGCTCATTGGCCACCATCCTGTGAGCAGATGCTGCTGATGGAGCCTGGGCTGCTTCCCCTAGTCCTTGAAGCTCACTTTCATCATCACCTGTTGAGAAGATGCAAAGGCACCCAACGTGAGTACTTCACTGAACTGGGGGAATTCTTCACAGGCACCTTGTACACACTCTCTAGGTCTGTGTACATGGGAGAATGAATGTGCTGTAGTAAGTGTACTGTGAATGTTCTCTCTTGAATTCTTAAGTATGTTAGGTGTGTAAGTAAGTTAGGCTTCTAAGTGAGTTTAGTGTTTATACAATACTGCATAAATTATTTAAATTAGGCTATCAATTAAGTGCTGTTAAAATCTTTAGGCCCAAAAACATGGTCACTTCTGGGGCTCACTTTGGCAAGGGAGTCCACTCTGAATCTTGACTCAGTGGGAGTGTCTCTCTCATTCCCTTTTATCCCCAGCCTCCATGTAGATCATTTTAGGTTACTTTCAGTTTTAAATTAGCCAAATCAATTTCTCTCCACTAAAAACAAATACAGAGGGGCAATATTTTAAGCAAGCTTGCTTAAAACATGCCTTACTGTTTTTTCTTTGTTTTATTGGTTGGTTTTATTTTTGTTGTTTTTGTAAAGCATGATGGTACTTTAATGCCGTATCTGCAAACATTTCCATTTTTATTTTAGTAAATGCAGTGAGGGAAGACTGACCTTTCACAAAACCTGAAACTCAGGCAGATTGTGAGAGTGGCAATAAAGACTAGGAATTTAATACCATTCCAATATACAACTTAATGTTGGCTATTTTTCTAATCAGTGCATTACAGAATAAATACAAAAAATACAACTGGGATTGCACAGACTTAAGTATTTATTACAAGAGGTCGTAAATCATTATGCTTTCAAGATTTTATGTAAAGTCCACTGAGTTAATTGATTCTCCTTAAATTCCAATAGGCTTTGGCTGTCTCCTAATGATATTAAAATCCATCTGTTATTAAACATCATGTTTAATACAACAGTATGCAAATGCTGGGATTTGTAAATATCATTATGCAAAAGTTCAAGTTCAATCATGCTCCTCTTGAAGTTTTCAACATAAATTCTGTAGACATCAATAAGAATAGATTTGGGATCTCTTTTTAATTGCACTGTATACAAGTATCGACAGAAGAATAAAATACAATAACCACAAAAATAAAGAGGCTTCTATGCAACCTACAAAGAAGAGCAGCAGAGAATCAATGAAGTAAGAGCAGTATTTCAAAAAATAATAAATCAGACCTGGCAGTTTTGGAAAATGTACTGAAAAAACCCCACAAATTAATTGGCACAGTTTAACAACCTAATTTCTAAGTGCACTTCATAACGACTCTCCTTACAAGCTGCTGTTTTCCCAGAAGATGATGACAAAAAGCCTCATTAGAAGATCACTGTTTTATAGTGACAGATTTTATTGCATTGCCAGCTGTGAATCTAAAAAAAAAAAAAAAGGACATCCCCCCTAAAAACTTATATAAAGGTTCCTAAAAACCCTATTTTCTTTTGGAATTGTCAAAAAATAGCAACATAGCACTTCCATGTTTGTGAATACCCACAATTCTATTTAAAAAAAAAAATCTAAGTTAAAGAAAAGTGATCTTTGTTTTAGCTTCAAAAATAATGTAAAGGAACATTTAAGAACAAGTTATTTCAATGATCAGAGAGATATGTACAATATGATAGATTTGAGTCCAATCCATGTTCATAAACACAGACTTAGAACCTGTTGATCCTGAGTAACTGTAACTATAAACTGGCAGGAGCAGGCTCTTAACTTCACCCATTATAAGCTTTTTCACAATCTGTCCTAGGCTAAAAAGTGTAGATATAGTATATAATCTGTATATGGATTTATACAAAAGTCTTTTACAGCTCTAATACGGTTATTGCTAGGCTAAAAAATGAATATTTTGGAACAAATTACATGAATCATAAAGGATAAAACTGAGACGCAGCTTCTGATGACTGAATTTCTACTTGAGCCATTTTAAACTGGGTACACTGTAGCCACTTGCGGAGCACAGATGAGCTATTGTTCATTTGTCCTGAGCCCTGCAGCATCCTCAGGCTGTGGTGGTTGACATTGCTCTGGATGGCTTGGAGGCGGAGCTGAAGTCCAGCAGATAAATGCTGTTCAAATTATGCAAAATATTTAATTTCCTACCTTTAATACATACATTAATATAGCAATATGAAGGGTATTGGTTGTTGGCCAGGGAGTTTCTTACACTGCCCCATGTCAAATTTTTTTCTTCCACATCCTGCCCTGTGGTGTCGCCATGGAAGGCAAATGTACTTACAGACACGAATCCAAATTGAGACCAACTCCAAAACTTTTCTTCTCTTCACAAAAATGTCTTGACTCACAAATCACACATCCACCTTGCTTTCCCTTACAAAGAGGGCCAGATGACACAGTTTTACCCAAGCAAATAGGCCCACAATATCTTCTTTAGAACCCAAATCTATCTCCTGCATCAAGAGTCCCGATCCTGATTTGTCAGGGAACTCTCAAACCTAAGGCATTAAGAAAACCACAGCTCAGGAAACAACCAATCTCAGTAAATAGAGAGGAAAGGCCCCAAGGCAGAACCTGGCTAGAGGAAAGTGTTCCAGAAGGGAAAAGAAGAGCAGTACTGACTAGAGGGCAAGTACCTCAGCAAATTATGCTCTATCTATGCTCATACTTCAGAGTTTCATCTCAACAGCATATGCTACAATTATCTATTTTCAGAGAATTTGGAGATCACATCTTATTTCTAGAATTTACAGAAATGTATAATATTAATAATAAAAGAAAAAGGTACTAGAAGCAACTTACCTTTAGGTTTGACTGTATCATTGGCAACCACATTGGTATGAGCTGCAAGAAGAGATGCATTTTGTTATTATACAAGTGACTGTAAACATGCTACAGTTATTGTGAGACAGAGGACGATACATCTAATGCTTTTAGCCATTCATGATCTGAACCAAAAATCTGAAAATGTGGTTATTTTAAGTACTTGGAGAAGGTAACTCTCACATATAAAGAAGCCAGTTTCCCTTGTCTATAGCTTGATGAATGACCAGTGGCAATTATAGATATCCTGTTTAACGCAATGATGAAAATACAGAATTTAACTTGTTACAGGAAGTCACTTCTTACTTTCCTTGTAAGGGTGTTTCTGTATGTGCAGGTGAGAAATATTGGAGAAAACAGAGTAAACATTTTGCATGGTGAGGTATACATCAAGAAAAGAAAAAAAATGCAGCAGTAGTTCTTAATAACAGGTCATATATTTAAATGGTAACCAACATTTTTTAAGCCACTAGTCACATTAGTGCTTCACTGCAGAATGTGAGATATTCTGTAGGCTGGAGAGAACAGGTAAAAGCTATCCAGAATGACAAGGTGATCACAGAATGATCAACTGTGATAGGACTAGAGTGATATGTACATCAGACTTCTGCTCTTCAGGGAACTTTTACTTCTGAGGAAGTGTAACATGACAACCTTATGAAAACCAGAGAGGCATTTCTAGCAAAAGTATTCATGTTTTTCAATATTAATTTAACCACTGAGGTTGCTGTTCTAAAA
The DNA here is from genome assembly GCA_013397375.1 of Toxostoma redivivum. Lineage (NCBI taxonomy): Eukaryota > Metazoa > Chordata > Aves > Passeriformes > Mimidae > Toxostoma > Toxostoma redivivum. The sequence goes on from VXBI01003609.1 coordinate 796,754, forward strand.
TGTTCCATTAAAATTTGCAATTTGCCAATTATGCTACCAGGAGCTGCAAGTTAAACCTAATCATTATTGACAACATTAGATAAGTGCTGCTTCCCTTGTGCAAGGAATGATAATTGTTTCAATTTCAGTACTCTTTTTGCTGGAGAATCATATGCAGCTCTGTCAGGACTTATTACTTAGTCTACCACATGAAGAGCCATATTCAAACCTCAGCATTTACAGAGAGATGAATGCCGAAACAGCTGGAATGCAGCCAGATGCAGCAGATACGGGCTCAGTACATCCTTCCGTGGGCTCTCACACTGATGAAGTGCTTAATAAGATGCAGTGACCACAATCCTAATGTGTGTTTTGGTGAGGAGAAAACAGGTCTGAGAGGCCATGCTCCACACCTCACTGCCATCAACAGAACATCCCTGACAATTTTGTCTGGCACTGATGGAGTTCCTATGGAGTTAGCCAGTGGTGGCAGGACTGATGTCAGAAGTATATCAAGAAGGGAAGCCAGGTAGAAAACTTAGGGTACCCCTCTGCATCTGAACCAATTCACTGGACAACTTTTACAGTCAGCTGAGAGAATCAAGCACTTCCCATCCAGTTCATCTTGTCCCAGAGCAAGTATCTAAAATAGATCAAGATGAATCATGTCCAAAAATACTGATGGTAAAGGGCAGTCATGGAAACTAGCTTTTATCAGTATCTCTTCTGGACAAGTCTAAGGTCAGATACAGATCTTCGTCCTCCAGCACCAGTTCTGTCTTGCAGGGTCTGGACATATTTAGGGAAATGAAACATTCTGCTTCAGGCACAAGAAAGCAAACCCTCTAGTGCTACAGCTGCTAGATAGATAAGTCACACAAGAAGACATTTTTATGGAAGCACTTGAGTTTTAACTAATCCTCAGCCAGCCTTTTCTTCACAAAGGAAGAATACAAAACACTAGTTAGAAAGAACAGCTGGAAGAACAGAGTGCTGTCAGACACTATCAAATTTTTTCAGTTTATATTTTCAACAGAACTGTATTGATTCCAGTTTAATTTTTAAAGGGAAACCAGGCTGTAGAACAGGCTGGTCATGGCGCTGTTCTGGTTCCCCAAATCTGGTGCCTGCCCAGCTCTCTAAAAAGTTACACAGCAGCTGCTGGAGCTGCCCAAAACCCCTGGGTCTCTGCAAAAGGCCTTGAGCTCTTCCTATCTTTACTGTAGGCTCCCTAGTTCCTCAGAGATACATTTGATAGTCAAAGATGTGCCCAGCAAGATACTGGTCTTCAACACCAATGCCTAACCTGGTATGGCCACTTTCCTGGCTTCTTTGACATAGAAAAGCAGGAGAAAGTTGAGCACTTTCATTTCATTGCACAGTCACTGAAGAAGAGCCCGTCTCAAATTTTATTTTTTAAATTAGAGATGCCTAGGAACTCACTAGTTCATGTGTGAATAAGCTTTGCAGCACGGTGTCTTTGGAGGACTTCAAACATACAGTAAGTCCCTAAATCATGGCATTTATTTTTCAGATCTACAATAAATATTTTTACAATCAGTTCAGAAAATAAATAATAATCTGGAACTATGAAACCCTAAAGTACTGTTATGCATATTATATTGTTCATGCAGGATTTCACTTTAGGGCTGAGTAAAGGGGATGTGATCACCCAAATTTTTCTATTCCATCTCCCATCCACTAAACATGAAAGCTTAGCACCTTAACTCAGAGTTCCACGGTTTTATGAGCTTGATTTTATAGTAACACCAATGTCCTTTTAACCTGACTTAGCATTATATTGATATATACTCTCAAACATATCCCTCTGAAAGCATTCATTTGATTTGTGATAGAGATTTGGCCCTAAAGGCTTCTCTTTTCACAGATTTAAAGCCACTCTTCATCTTTGTCAAATTCTGAACATCCTGGACTGGCTAAAAGAGAAGCCCATTTGTCTTTCAGACATTAGCTATAATCACTTTAACATCCCTTAGTGACAGAACTTCTGTAGTGAATCAAGCCATTACAAATCTGTATTTTCACAATGAGTGTGAATGCTTTAATGTCAGTTGACATAAAGACCTTCAATTTTAGCTACTTTATTTTCAATTCTTGCTTGATCATAAAAGACTGGAGTAAAGCAAGTCAGAAATTTCCTTTATGGCAACAGAAGAACTATATTAACCTTAACTATTTCTGTGGAAACTCTCTTGAATTGGGAAAACATAAAAAAGGATAGTAAAATTGATTTATGCTTGTGAGACTTCCTCAACCCTTCTACAAATACTGTGATAACCCATGGAAGACTGACTATGGATTTCCAAAGAAACAACTCATACACATATTATAACAAGAAAACCACTGTGGCAAAAAGTTTGTGTTATCCACCTAAAAGAATGTGAGGCTCAGAACACAGAGGACATTGCAAAGGACCTATGATGATTAAAAGATACAGAATGGCTGAAAATTGAGGCAATAGCTAGAGGTTCTCAAAGTCAGTGACATTAGTTGTGTCTATTAGAGGAATAAGATCATTACTGACATTAGTGGCAATGGAAAGAAGTAGATTAGATGTTCATTTTTAAAAAATCAAGAGAACTTGAATTTGAGATTGTGGTCTCGTCTTCTTACTACGGATTTTATTTTTCAGTATGGTCTGCTAGGGTATATTGTGGCATTAACATTCAACTTCAGTTTCTTCCACTTTCTTTTTTTGAGTGGAAAGGGAAACAGAGGACAATACATTTAGAAATCAGGCAATATAATTTAATAAATATTCATGGTATGGTATGCCTACCTTTACAAAGATAGTAGAGTTGCATTCTTGTAAAGCCTCCATTAAACTGATCACATGCAGACACACCATTTCCACCATCTTGGAAAAGAAAAATCAAGCATAAAACCAAATTAATATCCAGCATAACAATGTAGAAAGATAAGCCAACAGTCTCTAAGAAGCATCTTACTGTATTTGCTAGGCAGTTACACTGAACCACAAGGTGTGCATTTATTAACCACTGACACACAAGATTAAATATTATATAAGCACGTACGGGATGTTTTTCTTTATCTAGTTTTGCCCCAATGTGGTAACATATATCTGTTAAGTATTTCAATCCTTGATGTATTTTAATTCTTACCACACATCAAAACAAGTTGTCTTTGGCTTTGCTCTTTTCAGACATCATAAATTGATTTTATGTCCTCGCTATGTAATTCTCATCAATCTGTGTGTCAGAAATTGGTATTTTTATTTATTGAATATTTTAAAACTAACATGCTCACAAAACCCATCCTTTTATCCCCCATCAAAAGACAATTCATTGTTTTGAACTGACAGCCAGTCTGTAATTCTTCCATTTTGCATCATAATTTATGAGAGATACAAACATCAGTTATTTGGTGGTAGACAGCTTTTTATGTTTCATATTGTGTAAATTCACAGGTACAAGACAAACACCCTCAGTCAGCAATGACTATTTACAGTGCCTGTCTAAACTACATGTAAATTCCCCTTGATAATAATAAACTTAGCTTTTATGGTGTGCTTTTCATCTTCAAAGTGCTTCACAAACACTAGCTAACTAACCCACAACACACCTGTGAGACAGGCAAGTATTATTATCTACATTTCACAGAGCAAAAGGCATAGAGCTTAAAAACAGTGGCTCTGAAGTTACATAATGATATACTTTCAGACAAAGGATTGGAACTTGGGACTTCCCAATCATATTCTTGTCCTAGGGCTTGACAAGAGGCTTTTGTGTCTGACTAAACAACTGGCTGGTTGGAAATGCCATGCACATTTCCTGTTCCTTCAAATGGAGCTTCCTGAACCACTATTCCAGCAACAGCTTTTGAATCACAGAGAACCCAGTAATGGCTGAGGCTAAAATATCATCTAGGCACAGCTTTAGGTTCTCCTTGCCTGATATGGATAAGACACAGGAAATAGTAACTGGCTGAGACATTCAATTATAGCCCATGCAATTACAATTAAAAGGGCAAGGTCCATACCTGCCTGGGATGGAGGATGTTTCACATGGGGAAAGGGGAATTATATAAAATACACATAGCAGGTCTACATTATAAAAAGAAAACCCAAACAAACCAAGAATTAAAACCTTGGTAGCAGCAAACCTTAAAACCTAACTTAAGAGGAATAGGCCATGAATAAAATTGTTTCCCACTCAAACCTACCATCAGGCTCTCCAGAGCCAAAACTACTAGTGAACATCCCAGGTAAAAATCTTTGACCTGTTGTGACTATCTGGGATGTGGGAAACACAGTAGGCCTTGCCCATCAGCTCTTGCCCAGCTCTTAACCCTAAAGCCTGCAGGCACAGAGAATCATTAGTCAAGGGTAAGCAAAGAAGCAGCTATGAGAGGGCTGCTGGAAGCCCTCTGGGTTCTTATTGTACAAAATTGCTCCAACAGAAGAGAGTATTTGGGACGAACAAACGTTTAAATGTTTTCAAGCAAATGGTAGGGATGATTTCTGGACACAGTGAATGTTTCCCTTTTAAATCTTATCTCTAGGGATGCCTCCTCCCAGTCATTCACTACTCAAAAATGTTTCAAGAGATATTTATGGAGCTTATTTTTGATGAGTAACCTGTGAGTTATGGGTGGCCAACTGTCAGCAGTTGTGTATTTTTTCACCATCACATGGTAAAAAATAATCAAATGGATATTCACAGAATTATCCTAGAACAGTTCATTTCTTCTGTAAGGCAGAATCAGATAAAACAGCAGACCACAGTTAAGAGCAGGATATATACAAAATGAGACATGATGCACAGAGCTCTTAATCCAACAAGCAGCAAATCAAGCTCCTGATGCTGTTTCAGGCACACTCTGCCTAGATCCTGTTTCAGGCTCACTGTGAGGTTAAATCACTACTAATTAGCTATCCCTTTAATTTCTCAAAAGCATCAAAGTCAGTTTATGATGTTATTCATAGCCTGTTCTATTCCACTAAAACAGAGCCAAGCCTCCTCTGAGTTTAATCTGTACTAAATCTGTCTGCAGCACCTGACTTACCACTTTGTTATGTGCCATTAGCTGCAGGATGCTCGGTGTCACTCGGCTCCAGAACTCCAGGGCTGTGAGGATGGCTGTAAAGCTAAATTCATTCTGATTTTGGACTGTTGGAGCTACTGCTGTTTGTTCACAATACACTGTCCAGAGCTGAGCAAATATAAATGCATGGAACAGGGAACACATATGCAGAACAGATGTCTGTAGAAACAGAAAACAGAAGAAAATGTTTATTTAAACAAGTGTATTGTGATACAGTGCAGAGGCTTTCATCCCCTGTCATGTGTCCGTCCTACTGTGTAGTTTTGCCCCTCACTTTCCCATGTTTCTCTCCCATTAGGAAATAGTAAGTCAAATACACTTAAGATGTTAAAAGATGTTAAAAGCTGTTAATCTTTTCCATGTTTAAAAAATGGGTTTATATTTTCAGACCAAAAACTGCATTTGCAAATATGCTCCCATGACATCTAAGTGCCAGGCATTAAGGTCAGTTCCTTTAAAAGAAAGTCTGTTTTCCAAAATAAACTGCAAAACAAGTATTCAGGACTATTTCTGAAACTTTCTTAATGGAAATCTCCACTGCAAAAGGCTCTGGCACATATGACTCCACTTCAGAACCTGGAAGGACAGTTATCATACAAAGTACATGATTTTACATCTGTTCTGTTCATCTGACATCCATTTCTGCTTTGCTGGGACTCCTCATAGTCACAAGGAAACAGTCAAGGAAAGAGAATTCATTTTGCCTACTCAGGCATGGCTCCTTGCTAATCCTTGTTATATATCACAGTGTCTGAGCCTCCAGGACTGCTGGACTTTAACTGCTTCATTACAAGAAAGATTCTTCTGGTCAGAGATGTTTTCTCAGTTTGCAAGTGCAAGAGGGATTCATGCTCTGTGGCAGTATGACTGCACCAAACATCGCAATGGTTGCTTGGTAACTGGAAAGAGGTATTTGAAAGACCAAAAAAAGGCCAAAGAAATGAACGGGAAGCACCAGTGTCTTGGCTGGGTGGAGGGAAAGAAAGAGGGATTTTATGAGATAAATGTGTTATCATTCTGCTTCTGTCACTAATAAAAACCTGGTTGGTGTCAAAGACTGCTGCAATATTTGTGTTAAACTACTGTCACAAATGTCTTTATAATCTGTTATAACTCTTCTTGTCCTGAACACCTGAAGAAAAAAGTCGTGCTTGAATCATCACTGTTTGTAATTATTTTGATCATAAAATTATTTACATGCTATCCAACGCAAATATACAACACTATCTGAGAGATTTGCTACAGAGACAGTCATTGCTGAAGCTTCAATTTGGAATTCAGTTTTTCTTTCCTCACTCCTGTGTTCAGACATTTTGAAATAGCCAAACCTCAAACTTAAGCGTACTAATTTCATCTGTTTTCTAGCACGTAAGAAAAACTGTACAGAGATTTCTTTCTCCGGGTCCTGGATTTTATTAAGGTTTTACCCCTCATTTTATCTTACTAAAAATAAATGTTTGCAATAAGGCCAATACATAACACATCTCTACTTAAAACACATAATGCCTTACCTTTGATTGCTCTGGAAACCCAATCAGAATAACAATAAGGTGGTCAGCAATTTGTGAACCTGCATCCAGTGGAATAGGCATGCAAGATGATGGAGAATTTGGACAGACAACATTGTGTGTCAGAGACCCCAGAAGTAGCCAGGACAGCAAACGAATGTGTGAGACACATTCTATGAACTCTTTGGGCCTGTCAAGAAAGAGCAGATTTTACAATGATACTAAGTTTTCTGGCTTTTCCCAAATTATGGAGTCTCCTTATGCACATTTGGCAGATGCAGTCTCAGTGTGCTGGAGACACAGATTGTTGGTACAGCTTGTGGGAAGATTCCAACCACACAGAACTTGGTGGCCTTGACATACCATACACAAGACCAATAGAACATATTTGGTGGGTCTAAGAAACAGTTTCTATGAAAGGTTAAAGTATTCACAGACTCATTTCTTCCATATACAATGATTTTTTCACACAGGTGTCATCAGTGGAAATGCTCCTCTCAGCTCTCCTGGACTGCATGCAGCTGCCTTACCTCCACTATCTTCCAGTTCTCCACTGGTAAAGTGGAGGTCATTTCTGTGTTCTTGAGCCTCTCCTTGCACGTTTGGATTGTGTTTTTGAGGGCAGGGACTATGCTTTTTTGTAACACTTAAGTATTTCTCCACCATCTAGTGCAGTGTCTAATTGCAAAGCAGTGTGCTTAAGAGCCCTTTACTGGTGACATCGTGTCCATCCCTTTGCTGCTTCCAAGCTCTGACTAAATACTCATTTGAATTCATAGGCACAGGAAAAAAATAATTGATTTTCCATCAATAAACCACCATTTACTAGGCCACTCTCCCTGCTGGTTTTGGTTTCTAATTTGATGTCATTGTCAAAGATTCATATTACCCAAGAGGTATTCCATTAATTTTTGTTTTTTAATAAAATGTGATACAATTCTCTTCCTCAAGTCTCTATAGGATCTTAAAGTAATTAATTACTTTCAATTCAGAACATGTGTTCCTTTTTTTTTACACATAATAAACTAAAGTGCAGGGAGATAAGCACTTCATTATTTCCAAAAGCAGATATGCTCCACATAAATGTACATGCAGATGTATCTAAAGGACAGGAGCCTAAACAGCTTAGTCCCCAGAATCCTGGACAGGTAATCTGGGACAAAGCTGGCACTGAATACAGGTTTGTTGAAACACAGTTCAATTGCTTACACTCAAAACAACTTATCACTGTAACACAAAGGACAGTACTCCCCTTTTTTTAGAAAATAAAACACTGTACATCAGGATCTCTCAGAGTGAAAAGGGATAGGAAACATGTCTTGAACAGGATTTCTCTCATTTAACTTTAGGCAGGTGAAGTTAGTAGTTTATCATACATTAGTAGGCCTACACTTAGAGTTCTCACTTTATTCTATTCCATAATTTCAAAGGCCATTTCCTGTTATATTGTCTATAATTCAGACAATATTTTCTGTAACTCTAGGACTGATCAAGTGCCTATATACTTTTCACTGCCTGCACCTAGACCAAGAATCAAGTTAATTTCCAGTGTTACTCCAGTCCAGCCCCTGGAGTTATCTCCACTATCCCTTTGGCACGTACTTTAAATATTACATTGACAAACTCCTCAATTAAGGATCAGGGAACTGCTGAGCAGCTGTTTCAATGTCCCACTGTGGGTCTTATCTACGGAATCTGACAATAAAAACCTAATATTGTGAAGACTACTAACTCATTTTAGTATTCCTTTTTGTGGAAAAGCGTTCTCACCCTTGTTGCATTGCTGAAGGAGGATGGTAAAGCCAAGGCAAATACCGGATCACAGCTTTGTTATCCCTGTGGTTTCCCCGGGTGATTTCCATAGCAGCAATCTGAGCTAAACCAACTTTCAGATGTCCACCAAATGTGTCTTCATGCAGTGGCTGAGAACAAGTCTTCATGTGACTCTGTAAGGCAAAGATCTGATTTCCTACCCAAAAAGAGTATTTTGCTTGAACTAAGTTCTTCTAAAAAAACCAGCATATTCTATTTCACCCCCCTTCAATTCCTTCTCAGGATCTCTAACTGTGTCTACAAAACAAAGCTCAGAAATAGATCTTTTAAATTCTCCAGTCCCTCTATTAGTAACATCTGTATGATGCAGATCTTTCCACAGAGGGCCACAATTCTAAGAGGCCATACAAAATATAAATTGGGAAAAATGTACAGACAGCTTTTGTATCACTAAACTCAACAGCTGATAAATACGAACTAACACTTGCACATCCAGAGAGCTTAGGTAAAAATGAAAGAATCTAACCCTTTAACAAGACAGCATCTGAGCAGGAAATGCCTTCCATGTGCAATATTCCATTTACATGCTCAGAAAGAAGCTCTCACTTTTCACCAGCAATATGACTATATTGCACTAGTCAGCTATGTTTTACTATCCAGTTACAAATGCCTTTAAGCTCTGGCAATAAAAAGGGCCAAACCTCTTACCAAGAAACACTCAAATATTTATGCCTGTAAAGATCATTTATCCTGCTTTGCCAGCTTTAAGGGATGTTTCATTGCTGCTTCTTGAGACAATTCTGTATTATTTTAAGCTAACTTTGCATTACCTTCTGGTACTAGACTGTACCATAACACATGCTAACTGCAGTTGCTTGGTTAAAAGGAGAGCCATATGCTTTCTACAAGAAAATCAGGTCATCAGTTATTCAATTATTATAACAGGATAAAAATCAGTGGACCAATAATATTTTTGTAACAGATAAGTATCTGACCCCAGAAACTTACACTCTCAAATTGCACTTAAAGCCTCTTTCAAGAGAAAAAACCCCTATGTACCAGCATGAATATTTAATGACTTTTGTTATACAGACAAGGTAAAAAGGACAGACAGTTATGCAGGCAAATACATTATAGATCTTAAAAAAAGGTGGAATTCTCTAAATAAAATCTTGCCAAGCTTTACCAATTAAAATGTTATCTCAAATGGAAAAAGAAACCATAATAAACTGAATAGAAACACTACACTGAAATGCAATTATCTTGAGAATTAACATTTATATCTTTTTTTTAGTGCAGTAATTCCTAATATACAGGACTGAAAATAATTAGCCCTTTCAAAGAAATTATTCTTGGATACACAAAAGATGACATCGAATATAAATAAAAAATTTTAACTATGCATATTCTCTGAATTCCTACAAAGAGCAGTAGTTTCCAAATTTGAAAACCAACATTTGAAAACCACCTTTTGCTATTGGGATTGTTACTGGTCATATAAACCACATGGCATTCTTTGTTAGCTATAACCCCAGATGCTGCTGATAATACACACTTGTGGTAAGAAACTGTAAAACCAGATGATCTTAGGTCTCATTTTCTAGGGAGTAACACCTCTGTTAATAAAACCCAAGCAATTAAATATATTACATGAGCTTGCACAAATTTAAATCTAGATGTTGTGAATTTGCTTGAAGTTCTGACTACTTGTAAACTTCGAAATGCTTACAAATATTTTCTCAAGCATGTTGTAACCACAAAGTAAGTTTTATCTGTTTAAATAAAAACTGACTTTTAATTTTTTAAGACAGAAAAGCTTATTCTTTGCAATACATACAATTATGGTCATATTTGACTCTCCTATTATGCTAATTTTGTACTCAGATTCCTGTCATACATGGCAAAATCAAAACATGACATTTCTGAGTTTGTTTTAAATGGCCAGATGACTGACTTGGGAAGCTTCTTGTCCAATTTCAAAACATGAAATTGAAAAAATGGGTAAAAGTTTAAGTTCATGTACTACCTATATCCATATATAAAATTTTTAAAAATAAATAGTCCCACTGAGGATAAGAAGTAATCATCAGTCTTCAGCACTGTAAGAACAATTCTAAAAATCAGACTACAGCTCAAGGGAGATGGGCAGAAGGAGAAAGTCCAAATGACAGAAAATTTTCTACAGAAACATTTTACATAGGAGAGAGGATACCTGCAAGTATCTATAGACAAATTTTCCTTTTCCTGGTTTCAGGTAAGCTCATTTTTTTTCCTGTGCAACTAGCAAACCAGATGTATCTCTTGCCTCATTTATGATTCATTTGCCTAAATATTCTGAAAGCGGTTCTGAACTTTAACAGAAATGGGTGAATAACTTAAGAGGACAGAGGGGGAAGGCAATCCAATTCAACTTCAACTGACTAATTACTTTGAGCTTTTAAGTAAATTTCTACTCCAGCATAACAGGCTGCTTCCCTTAGACTATTTTTTTTTAATTCAAAGGAATTCATGGTCAACAGGGTAAGAATTTAAGAAAAGGAATATTTTGTCCAGTAAAATACAGTTACAGTGAGTTTCAAGACACAAGTTTCAGTTTAGCTGGGATCCTTCGTGGTATTATTAACATGCAGTAAGTTGTCCCCTCTGGGCCACAAGGTGGGGTTGAGGGGCCAGAGGGACAGTGAGCAAGTGAATGTGTGAGAAACTAGTAGGGTAAACATTCTCATCTCATTGCTTCGTAAATAAACATCAGAGCAGCAATGTTACTTAGACCACTTATTTTTCAAAACATCTTAGAGCATTTCCATTCTGTAGGAAATTTGCAGAATTAGATTAGCTAATGATTACTAGGATCTTTTCATGAAATGTATTCCTAAATAAAGTATTTTATGTTAACAGAAGTATTTTCCTATCACTCCTCTTAACAATTTGTCATCCAACTAATATAAAGAAACCAAAATGCAGTTTGGACTACAGAACTAAGAGCTATTTGGTTTTTCCCCACCTCAACAGAATATAACCTGACAATGAAAACAACAGCATCCAACAGAAAAAGGACACCTCCTTTTTTTAGGTCAATTATTTTATTTTAATTACCTCTGAACTTCCAGTTAATCTAAGTGTCTGTTTGGGTCTATAAGAGACACAGGATTCCTCCACAAGAATGTACTTAGTTTACAGGCAAGGAGTTCCATGCTTCCCTGGGTTCTATTAAACACAACTACTTCTCACAGTGACTTTGATATGACATTTGCTTAACATCAACATCTCAGAAAAATCATGCTGGCATTTTTATTGTGTGCTCATGATATTTGAATCAGCCTCCATTTCAACACCACATAAGCTACTTTTTACTGATGCCACAAAAGTCTCTAATCTATAACAGCACTAATATTTTTTTGAAAGAAAGAAAAAAAACCTGTCAGTCATCCTCAAATACTTCTTACTGCGTCTCCCAGGCAAGTTCCTTACAGAAAACATAATTTTGTCAAAAAAACTCATACACTTTAGATCAATGTATTCCAGAACCAACCTTCAATTTGGTTAAGGTATGCATATCTGCAATGAAATCCAGCACTTCCCCAACATACTGCCTCATGCATTCCATTGCTGCTGTTCCACACTAAAACATAAAAGAAGTTAAGTTTAAGTACCAGATTTTGCTTCACCAGAATACAATTGCTCTGTCTCAATTTTTTTATTGTACTTTTTAGTTAGAATAATTAGGAATAGGTATTCTTTGATGTTCTTCTTCTCAGTGTATTATGTCCTCTTATCTGATTATAGTATAAGAAGATAGCCCAGCTCCTGTAATTTCTTCATGCATCATAAAATACTCTTATCTATGACAGCAATAAAAGATTAACTGATGAAACTTTCAAGAATATTCTTGTCATGTCATCCTGAAATTTATAGTGGTCCAGAATCAAAGTTTTAAAAACTCAATGAGAATTGAACAACTCAGTTTTTCAAGCAGCTGAGCATTTCTGCTAATTGGAACCAATCAGTTACAATCAAAGAAAACAAAATTCAGTCACAGGCACAGATGCCCTTATTTCACATTAATCACAATGGAAAACCAGTTTAAATAACTTCAGGTATTTTATGTGTAAACATCACTAAAATGTATTGTGTTTTTTACATTTTGCTAAAACTAATGAATATTTCACGTATATTTCTGAAGAAAAAGCATTCAAAATACAGTATCTTAATGGCACTTAAGCTCCAGTTAGATCATAAAGGTATAAGCTTATTGAAAAGCCACCTGTGCCAGAGCAAAAACAACCTCAAAGGGAAAACAAGAGGACTCAATGTGGTGCTTGCTGTATTCATGCACTACAAATTTTCATAATCCTTTTCCTAGAACAGTGACAAATGTGAATCTAGCCCTCAGCTAGCACACGATGTGCCCGAGGTGCATAAAGCAGTCAACGGAACGAAGCTGTCAGATTAAATAAGATCTTTGAATAGATCAGAGAACCCTGCAGGGAAGCTTTCCAAAGGTGATACTACCAACCCACTAGGTATCACATAAACCTCTGTTTATATGTTAATAATCTGAGGTCTGAGGTGAGGATAATGCTAGCTGAATTCAACAGGAACTATGGATGCCTCATTCTTAGCAGCCAAGTAAAAGAAATGCTTATCTTTTGAATTTAAATGATCACATTATTAAATTAGGTATGTTTTTGAAGTCACCAAAATCTACTTTATCCCAAGACGTAGGCTCAGGGCAGAATACTGCAATAACATTTACAGAAGAAAACTACTGTTCTTTGACCTCTTTTTGATTACCTGCACTTTGAAGTATAGAAGCTGATTATCCTATCTGAGTATACACAAATGAACTAGATTTAGTTTTAGTCACAAAATTATTAAGCCACAATTGAGTTTTAGTGGCTGAAATTTGAAAAGCTGCTAGCATTCTATATTTAAACAACTGACCTGGGCACTCCTCATTTTTCTGTGTTACCTTACTATGCCACCTTCTGGCTTTTCAAATGCTGCTCCTGCCAGTTTCCATGACAGAATAAAAACCAGTAATATATGGTCATTGGGAACCCTGTCAGTATATTCTCCATCCAGTTTATGTGCACTAAGGATTCAACCTGGGTTCTAGAATATTGAATAATAGAATTATGAAAGCGACTACACTCCAATCTCTGAAAATAAATGCTCAGTTGCACAAGACTTCTCTCCAAAAACCTATTCTGCTTCATGCAAGCAGTAGGCAGCCTAATTTTCTATCATTCCTTCCGAAATGATTGTGTTCCTATCACACGTTGTAACAACAGTGTTAGTCTATCTATTCAAAGCAAGTATAAATTAAAATATCCTGTTGGGAGCAAAGGTATTATTAAAGATTGGCATTTTAAAAAATCATACACTTCAGAAGATACAGGGGAAAGTTCCTATTAAGTCATCCCTAAAGCTGACACACACATAGGGAAACAAGTTTTCCTCACTCAGCTTGTGAGGCAAACCTTGGCTAACCCTTTCCATCTGCTTGGATACTCAGTCACATGTGTCACGGAACAAGTAAAGACCTCCCATTGTGCTACTTCCTCCCATATTCACCAGGTGCATATTCAGTGCCTGGGCAATTAGGAGTACTTATAATTTAGCTACACTCATCAGCAGGATATAGATGAATGACTTACTAGACTAGAAATGAATGACTTACTTTACTAGAAAAATATCATTAACTCCCTTCTTTAATCAGATAATCTTTTGTCAGAATGAAGGCAATGGTTTGTAGCTTTCCATCCCGCTACCATTTTTTGATGCATTCAGCTAGTCTGTTGCTAGTCTGTTCCCCACTGAGAATTGCAGATCTTAGATTTGTCTTTCTGAGCACAGACTCCACTGAAGTCACTTACATGACTAAAGGTTATCAGTGAAAGCAAGGGAAGAAACATCAAATTCAGAACTTTTCCACCATTAATAAAAAGGGTGAAGCATCTCAACCTCTGCCTGTAATACATCTTGCCAGAGGAGAAGTGAAAAGGAAAGAGCATTAAAATGAAGCAAAGCAAGCTGAATAAGATGTATTTTTTAAAAAATCAGAAGAACAGAATTAAGAAGTGGACTTTGGTTCAATACTTACTCCAGGCATTGAGGCAATCATCTGTTTATGTAGGATTGTTGACTCAGCTAGTTTTGTTCCAGCATCTGCACAAACAAACTAAGAAGAAATTAAAGACAAGTTATTTTTAATTATTTTTTGAGGAACCTGAAGACACTAATAATTTATTCATTACTTCATTAAAATCAGTTCAGATCTCTTCTTGCTTTTATTCATGGTAATTTCCCTTTCGAGATCTCTTTATAAACAACCTATTAACTCACCATTATAAATTAGATAATTTTATTGAAAAAAATCTGACTCTATTGTGCTTAATTAACAAATATGCTGTGCAAGAACAATTTGAAGAATACTGTGTAACAAATCAGACTTTCTTTATGAAATATATATATATATTTGCTATTTCTTCCATTTATCAAATGTTCCTCTTTCGTTATAGAGTGAACCATGATAGAGAATGATAAGGCAGGATGCCATATTCTAAACTATGATATTATAACATGTTCATTCAAGTTTTACAATGATGAATTACATGAAGAGCTTTGAAGCTGACAACACACTAGCATGGTCTGAACAATACTACATGAACGAGCTGTTTTTAAGACATGGTCAGTGTCATGCTATCACAGTAGAATATCTCTCATTGCTTTTCTTATGCTTTTATTTTACCTTTTTTCTTGTTTCTGTTTGTTTTCAAATCTCCTGACCTAAAATCCCCAATGTCATTCATACATTAAACTTGCTAATGCTGTTATTTAATCATTAGAAACTTCAATAATGCATTGGACACCCTGCAAATGATTTGCTTCTTCCTACAACTTCTTGTCCTAGGATTGTATCTGCACTTGAGCAATTTTTGTCCATAGTAATGCAATGTACCTTTCTCAGAAAGAGCAGACAGAAAATAACTGTCAATTAAGGTTTAAGCCTTAATCTTCCTTCTTATTACAAATTAATTGATACCATGGTACTTTCACAAACTGAGACAGATATTGACTACCATATTTTATGGTTGTCTAATGCATAAATATTAGCAGTACTCTCAATGACTGATTACTCTGCATGAAAGTATTTCAAAATATCCTTTACAGCCCTAGAATTTACTCTTACACTTCCACAAGCTTTACAACAAAACAGATCAGGTACACTGAATCTTAGAGAATGACTAAACAAGCAAATTCTAAAGAGACACCAGTATAATTTGAAGTGAATGGAAATCCTGAAGATGTGTGCTGATGAAATGTGAGCAGGATAAAAGTACTGGGAAACAAAATGCTGTGTGAGGAAGCAGTTCCTATGGAAACCCATGGAACAGCAGCATGTACATGATGGCTTTCATTTGCTAGGACAAATCAAGGAGACAGTCTTTCTGTACCCTGTATCATCCAGGACAGCTATGCAAAGATTGGAGTGATCTGGTTAAAAATTCTCATTCTTTGTAAAGTGGGATAAAGTTAAGTCTCAGCCTTAATGTCACTAGTGACACTGATGGCACTATTTAATCTGGATAAATGTGGGTGTCAAATGTACCTTTCTAGGAACTCCTTTGTTAGTCAGCTCACGACTGATCTATCATTAAATTAAAGTGCTCCTAGCTCTTTTGTTATCTGGAACATTTTGACAGAATCTCTGTATTCTGTCTATATGGAATCTTGCATGCAGGCTAACATGTCCATAGAGACATGACTGTTGGAAATTAAAACCATTTCCATTTGGTGCTGTGTTAACTCTGCTATGGCTTTATTCATTCAAATGCATACAATTTGAATTAATATCATAGTGGCTTTGTGAGGTAAAGAGGTGAACTAATCCCTTCATTCTATTAATGGCACCAGAGAAAATTTTAAAAAAAAGAGATTTTTACTGATAGATTTCTTAAATTACAGTGGTGCTTAGGATGTGCTTAGTGGTTACTATGGTATTGCAATTCCAGAGGCTGTTGAGTGATTCAGACCACATACTACTGAGAGCTGCCAATTTGCACAGTCAATGGGAGAAGCAGTCATCATGCCTCCAGTAGGCATTTATGGCAGATGGTCTGAATACAACCCCTATTCTTCACCACTGACTGCATAAAAACAGAAGCTGGCTGCTTTGGATAGCAGGAAATATGAATCACTTCATCAGCCTCTGAAAGAGAGTCATCATAAAAGACACTTATATCCACATTAGATGCTGTTGTGTAAGGTATGAATACATCCCAAAGTGAATACAGCATATGGGAACAGTGCTAGGAGGAAAACCCAGGCAATTACCATTTTATCTTTATGAGATAAAGGTCACGTAAGAGAGAGTTTTGCTCAGTGGGTCTCTCAGGCAATTGACTCAATATGAAGTGCAAGTGCAAATCAGTTAAACCCCACTGCCAAAATTGACATGGCCTGTTTGCATTCTCAAATGACAAATTCAGGAAGGACTAGACTGGGGGTTTTTCATGCTTTGGTGTAGCCACAGGACTGAACTATAGGAGTAATGCAGAATAATGGCTTTATTATGTAATACAGGAAAAGTCAGTTCAAGTCAACAAAAACCAATGTACATGGTATCAGGGTGCATCACTGCAGCCACAAGACAGAAAGAGGTCCGTGGTTGTTATTTGGCAGTATTGATGGGACCGAAAAAAATAAGTTTGGGTTCAATAACAATTAAAAAAAAAAAAAAAGACAAACTTGTACTTTTTAACTTAAATGGATTTTTAAAAACAACCCTTAACCATCAAAAGAAAAAAAACCCCATTCTTCCCGTCCCAACTTCTTCCCCTAATACTGATTCCGTAATGGTTTTTAGAGTTATCCTCACTGCTATATACTTTCATTCATCAGTATTATTTCTCTGTCATCTGGTAATCACTTACTTACCATGAGTTATGTACCAGTATTCAAAAGAAAACGAGTCCATAGTAAGCTACATGAAACTTTGACTCATAATGGGAAGGGAAAGAGTGAATGGAGCTGTGATACTGGGAGCATTATGAGGGATCTATGTAATAAACACCTCACTTCGACATTATGAAGTGCTGTTATGCTGGTCCCCTATAATTTTAAGTTTCTAAATTTAAGTACCTAACATATCATTATCTCATTGTAAACAATGAGAGCCCACTACCTGTGATTACATTTGATGGACTTCAGCAAATTGTTTTCATGGGACAGGCTTGTGATGCCAAACTGCGCCACACTTGCTTTCTTGGAGGTAAAAAGTTTTCACAAGTCTATATTCTATTTCCTCATACTTTCTAATGGTAGCTTCACTAGCTTGACTCCACAGAATGAAGGTAGCAGAAATATTGTCAATGTATTCTTTGCTGGAAAACTACAGGTCAAAAGAAAATGGCCTTCAGGAACTGGAGACTGCCAGAAACTGAGTTGTGATCCACAATCACCTAGCAGCCACGAGCTGGGGACAGGGTTTGAGGCTGGGATGTGAAGACAAGGCAGCAGCAGGAGGAGCTGTCCCAACAGGATATGATATAAAACTCAATGGACTCAACCTTAGAGGTCCCTTCCAACTCAAGATATATTCTGTGATCTTCAGCACATCAGCAGTGATGCACATTACCATTACATGAAATTTGGATTCCAAGTTTAGTTTCTTAAATTTTAATGCAGGAGCCTAAAAGTTGACATCAATGCATACAAATGCAACTGGATTTGGATTTTAAAAGTTCTGGCTTCCCCAGACATTGCTGGTACTTTCTGTAACCATATTGGACTTGGTTCTTCAGCCTCTGCCCCACTCCTTAACCTGGGCCAAGACAGGATCAGTATGAGAATCACATCAGAATTTCCTGTACCTGCACCAATAGCAGCAGATTCAGGTCTGGTAAGGGTGACTTTAATTTGAGTGCTTGCAGTAACTCCAATATAACACAGCGTGTCAAGTAGAATTTGTCCCTTTCCTGCAACAAAAAAAAACCCCAGAATTATGAATGTCCTGAAATTCACTGACAGTCACCAGTAAATCATAAAGATACTTCCAATCTAAGTTTGAGAATAACAAAGTTACAAAAATGTACTGGTTTCTGCTGTCTTTAAAAAAGCCAACATCACTCATAATTTATATAATTCTGCACACTTAATTGAACAGACATAATGAAGGTGGATTTTTCTTTGATGTTTTATCAGACATTATAGCCAAGATTTAATATTTCACACATGAAATACAGAGAGATATTATAGAATAAAGCCCAGGTATGCAAGCAAAGCTTTCATTAAGTCGTCCCATAAAAAGAGAGAAGAGGGAAGCAGTAAAAAATTACAGAGAAGAACAAAACTGGTATAGTATTTAGCATTATTCTTTCACTGAACCTGCCAAAAACAGTCTACATTTCACCATACTCATTTTCTGTGGTTTTTCCCCTTTAAAAAAGAGTGCCTCCACTACAGCTGCTTGGACCATCTATTTCCACTCATTAGACTGGCAGTACTTTTCCACTTCCACAATAAAAACAGTCTTGGCTACAGCTGCTACAACAGAAACACTTTCAAACGTAGGGGAAAATCAGCCAGTGGAGATTAGAACACAGAAGTCTAAGAATAGAGTTGTAGGGCTGAGTCAGCAAGGAGATACAAGAGATAAGATGGGCTTGTTATACATCTTACTTTGATAGTCTCTTTAGACGGTAAGATAAAAAAGTGAAACAAATCTATAACCTGCTACTGACCACAGCAGCTCAAGAATTTTTATAAGCAGGAGCACCGTGCTCTATTTCAGACAACCATTAGAGCTGAGATAAATTGTCTAATAATGAGAGCAGATCCAAAGTCTGCTTAAATTCTAAAATCTAGTATCCTCCATCTTGTAAATCCCATGCACTTGCCTGCTCACTTAAGTTAAATGTGTGAAAATTTCTACTCAGTCAGGGCCTCAGTTTCTCCACAAAATCTGTAAAATGGGATAATTTGTCTCTTCCTCAGGTAAGTTTTATTGACAGACAATTTGAAGGCCACCTCCAGCTGCATACAGGAGAAGCTGAAAGTGAGAATGAACTTTTGCTGCAGCAGACCAAGCAGTCACCAGTGCTCCTCTTCAGAGAACTGATGTCCCCACACTACCTGTGTGGAACAGTGCCAAAAAAAAGCTTACAGTGCATGTCTCCCACAGCACTCACACACATCTTTGAATGCAAACAAATTTTAAGTATCAGACCTTGATTTGAGAGAAGGTGCCAAAACATGAGAATGGTATGTATTTCATGGAAGTTATGATGCCAGTTTGTGAATCAAGAGACTGTACTTCAAGCTCATAGTTTCCTCTTCAGTTTCATGGAGTGTGCAGATATATAACACATTTAGGTGACAGAATGGGTCCCAAACTGCAGTCCTTGTCCTTGTCTGACCACATTGCTCCAGTCAAGGCAGCTAACCTTGCAGGAAGCTAACGCTCCAGAATCAGCTGTATTATGAAACCATTACTTGAGGGGACAAATACTCAAAAGTCACACATTGCACATGCATGAGTGGTGCTCTGATAAAAAATATACACTATAAGAATATCCAGGAGAGGTCAGATGGGAACAAATGTCTTCAGTATGTTATCTCCAACAAGGCCACAAGCAGAAGCAAAAGGAAGAATAAGAACAAGGCAAGCATGTATAATTTCACCAATGATTTTCAGCTCAGGGAACTTCTGAGCTCAGTGTGGTTTCTGGATAATTCAAAACTCTCAATATATTTCTCTTCCATGTAATGTCCATTGACCTCTGGGACTCATGCCAACCTTTAGCACAAATGGTATTTAGCAAAGAGTCACATACTGATGAAGATCACTTCCCTTTACTTGCTTTGACTAGTTCCTATAAAATTAGTATGTTCTTTGCACTGGAGTGGAATGAAATTACCCATTCCTGTCTGGATCACTTGTGATCTTGCAGACCTCTCTCACATTCCCACCAGTTGCTGCTCTTTCAGACTGAAGTGCTCTGACTTAGCTGCTCTGTATGTGGAACTCCAACCATTTGATCATTCTTGCTATTGTTACCTGAACTTTCTCTGACCCTATGGCATTATGAGTGGGAACAGAGAACCAGAATGGTGCATAATACCCACGGTGTAAACAAATGCTGATTACTTGTTAGAATTCCCCAGGAAGAGTGTCTCTTCCCACCATCATATGCCTTCCCAGACCTGAGACACAGACCCTGTGCAGTGCCACACTCAAGTCAGTGGACAATTACATCCCCCCCAAAAAGTGGACAGAAGTTCCTATCAGTAACCCAGTCCAGTGGCCTACAAATACTGAAAAAGAAGGAAGACAGAGCTCTTTCAAAAGCATTCAGCTATTTTCTTACCAACATCTATGCTATATAGGATAAAATTGGGCCATAATAAATTGTTTTGTCAAAACACCGTAAAGGAAGCATAGACTTCATCCCAGTTTTTCTTGGCTTTAGGAATAACAGCTAACTGCCTCTTTCTCAAAGAAATCTTGTATCTCACAGTCTAAACTCTTAAAGTTTGTTATGCAATGAGGAGAGATTGAACAAAATCAGGCAAAATGCTTTTTTGACATCTGACCTCTTGCTTCCTGCACTGTAAATCAGGAGTAAATCATGTAAGTCAATGGCCCAGAGTATCCTTCCTATCCAAGTCTACTTATTCCTATCATCTTGCTGGTGATAAATATGTATAAACTTTATATTCTGCCACAAAGCCATTTTTTTCTTGAGAATAACAACCAGGGGAATTACACATATATAAATCTGGTACCAGCCACTGATCAGCCAAATTAACTCTCTCAAATGTCTACGCATCCCTGTAGAAAATGGCTTTGCAACCTTCCAGTTGTGACTAACCACGACAATATGTAAAACAAAAAACTACTGAAGTTCTAGCAGTACCTCAGGGTCCAAACTTAGTAATAAGAGTAAATTTGGATCTTTAATGGAGATTGCTATCTTCCACGTAAGCCAGTATAAAGCAAAAAAATCTTTATTTTATCACTGCTGCTACTACAGTAATTAAAAATATTGATCTGCCTCTTAATATTCTTTTAAAATTCAATAGAAAAATCATGTGGCATTTTGCATTTACTTAGTAAGGGACAACAAAACACTAGCAAAAGGCTAAGTTTAGATTCAAGCTTCTGCAGCTGGAAGAGATAAGAAAGCCAGAAAGTGTCCATTTAGGACCTTAAGACCTTGAAAGGAAAATTAAAGATAAGAAGATTACACTCCACAGCAGAGATGGTACTCCCAGCTGAGAGTTCCAAAGGTACTGAAAAAACCAAACTGCTGACCTGGAAGAGAAACTCAGACAAGGAGATATCAGATTGACGTGAGTCTTCAAGCTCCAAGACAAGAGAAACTCAGATATTCCGGCCACAGGGTATTAGGAAAACGTTGGAGTAAAAAAAGATTTAGAGTGGTTGTACAGCACTGACCTCTACAAAGTGCATGTTGGAGTAGCTTGCTCTTTGAAAAGACAAGAATCCTCCACAGCTTAGCTGAAAGTTGGTATTTTGTTCCAGTCAGCACACTCAAAGTTGCAAAACAAGCAATTATATTTGAATAGTTTCAACGCTTACAATTATATTCCTTCTGGAATTCACTTCTATGTGATCCTCTACCACAACACTCTTATTTATCTACAGTGATTTCTGCTGTAGAGAAGCACAGGCATCCTAACTGATTTGGTGGTTTTTCTAACAGCAGTCATTAATTTGACACTTCTAAGGCAAAACTGTGGTAAGCGTTCAGAAATAACGAAGATAATGTAGTGTGGAGTTCCACTAAATTAACTATTTTGTGGGTATACAATGCAGAACATTCACTAATGATTCCATTTCTGGGTCATCAGGTTGCATTAAACTACATCAAAAAGAATTTACCAAGCACTGTAATCCAAGCTTCCTGTGTGCAATTAAGAACTCACTATATTAATAGAACAATCAACCAGGAAGCATGCAAGAGACACGTGTGGGTTTTCTAATACCATGGTTTTAATTACATTTTTCTGAAACTGCAGAGCCTAAGGAAAGTGAAAAATTTCCAGTGGTTCATAATTTGCTTCAGCAGATATATGAACCACTCTGAGAAGAGCACAAATACAAGAGGGGTGTCTTTGCTTCAGTTTTAAATGAGGCTTTTCTGTTTAAATGAAAAAACCATTACTGGACTTCAAGTTAACATTTTATTTACTTTGCCTTGCCCAAACCCTTAACTATAGATATAACTCAAATTAATTCCAAAAGCTTGGCAATCTCTTCTATATTCAGGATTACTCCATTGCAGAAACTCTTCTCTTTCAAATGAGACAAAAAGCTAGAACTTATTTGCTGTCATTAAACATACAGTTAATTTCTATTTAATGTTTCAAACCATTACATTTTGTAAAAACGTTTCTTATTTTCTTGTGGTGCAGTTTTTCTGTTAGAGTATCATTGCTTTTATCATTTCTTCTTCACTGTTTGTACAGTGATATTTTGAGTCTTAACAAGACTCAAACAATGCATGTTCCAGTTGTTCATTATCAAAATAGAAAATCATGTAGCGACTTATGACAGAATGTTTCCTGAGGATTAATTACTGTTCTGACAAATGTATCA
Organism: Toxostoma redivivum; assembly: GCA_013397375.1. Classification (NCBI taxonomy): domain Eukaryota; kingdom Metazoa; phylum Chordata; class Aves; order Passeriformes; family Mimidae; genus Toxostoma; species Toxostoma redivivum. Next base: position 819,728 of record VXBI01003609.1, read on the forward strand.
AGGATGGAAAACTGTGCACTTAGTGGTGAAGGCAACATTTTTCAGTACCTTGACAATCTACGCAATGGAGTGTGTATGACCTCAGGTTCAATTGCTTTTTTGTTGTTAAACTTCTCACTGACAGCTACAAAAATGAACCCAAGTAATAACTGTTATTTGTACACCATAGCTTCCATCCAGGAATCTTTAAAACTTTTTAAAAGTGTATGTATACTGTTCTCTTTTTTACATAGCAACAGCCATGCATGCCAAAGGAAAATACTCAATACAGAATGGATCTAAGATGGAAAGCTCCGAACTTGTAGTCTTCCATTTAAGTTACTTGTCTACTACCTCCCCTCAAGCTGTGCTCTCAATATTTAAGTTTTTACTCATAAGTTACACAGCTAAACATTTGCACTAGGAAAGATATGACTGTATAGACATTTTAAGTGATACATGAATAACAGGTACACTCTCAACACGAGAAAAAAATGTCCAAGTCCCAAAATCACATCAAAATACTTTTCTGAGCAACACTTGCAGCAGGTTCCCATCATCTGTGTCTTTACTATGAATGTAAAACTCAGTATTATTAAAAGGCACAGAATCACGATCACTACTGGATTAACCAAACTACGTTAAAACTGTTGACATGCCTGAAACTTGACACATTCCATCTTTACTTCCAAACTACTTGTGGGAAGCACGACTTTGTCCTATTTTCACTTGTCCCTAAAGGAAGATAGTGTCACTGTTACCTTTGTGAAGGCTCGGTAGCACAAGCCACATAGCTCCACCAGGTAGGCCAGAGTGAAGACAGCATTCTGAATTACAAAACTTAGTAATTTTGAAAAAGGTTCCAGAAGACTCTGCAATGACATGTGTTACAGAAATCAATAACTCATTGCCCAAAAAAGCAAAGAAGCATTCCAACTCTGAAATGCCTGAATGGAACAGCATTATTTTTAGCTCAGAGGCTATCTGCCTAGGATTCACACTGTTTTGGTCAAACAGCTGTATCATATGCCTTCACGCTTCTGTCAGAAATTAGAAACAAAAAGTTAGAAAATAGTTTCACTCATGACACAGTGTTTATAAGAGATTCTGTATAGTTTATGCGGGAAAACTTCACTGACTTTTGTGGAATTGTACTGAAAAACGTCTAAGGAAGCTCATTACTTTTTTTTTTTTTTTAAGAAAAATATAGAGGAGGGGAAAAAAAGAGAACATCAAATCTTTAAGAAGACATACATTCACACCCACACAAGAATGTAATTCTACCCCCACTTTACTGTAACCTAGATTCCAAAGCTCTTATTATTCTCCAAACAGTACTGGACTGCACAATTTTATGCTTACATATAATACTTTCCTAGCCAGGGGATATGAACACATTCATACAATTGCACAGGCTGGCTAAACTGAGGCAATAGAATTTTGTCTTCTTGGAACTTACCCTGGTGGCACTAGTGGTCGGTATCTTCAACAAGCAAATCATGATTCTTAAACTGGAGTCTAAAGAACACTGAACATATTGGAAGGCAGAAAAGAAAAGGAAAATAAGTTAGTACCTTTCTGTGTACGTATCTTGCTTATATTGGTAGCAGCTATGAATAACTTAGAAGTGAAATCTGAAAAATGATCCCTGATGATTGATTTTTCATTACATTCTCTAAACTGGCTTATTCTTGAACACAATCATATCAGAATCATACCTCTTCAGTGGTATACCACAGCATAGGTGCACACCATCTACCCTATTTTATATTTCTGTGCTTGTCCTGGACTATGTTATTTTCCCTCACATCTCAAGTCATCTCACAACTTGTAACATTGGAATATGCCCTGGAAGCAGATGTTTCAGATTCCTTAAATTGTTCCTTATGATGTAATCTTTATTTCAAGTAAATCACACAGGGTACAGCACTGAATGGACTTTTCAGGATCAATCCACTGTCTTGTTTCACCTCTGCTGTAAATATCTAGAATATTGAAGTGTCCCCTACAACCCTAAAGGAAAATTACAGGGGATTTAAAGTTCTGGAGTAAGCAATTGCTTTACTTGTATCACTAATAATACCTCCCATCAATAGAAGGGAAATCAGAGTAAACACTCCACCTAAAGGTTCCAGGAATGGTGGATATGCAGTTGGAACCACTAAGATCCAATTAATTTCTTTTTATTTATTTCAGTTACATAAGAAGCAGCAGATTGGGGTGACTAGTACAAAGGAAATGGTTATTGCCTGTTTGTCTTAGTAAGTGCTGATGAATAATGCCACAATTTACCAAAATTTAAAGATGTTTCAAGATCTGACTATTGCATAATAGTGCCAAGGGATTTAATGTCATTCATGTAGTCAGGGGATGATAACGAATTTAAAAGACAATGTTATCAGTCATAGATTTAGATTTTGGATCCCTCAGTCCATACAGAACAACACTGCTTTGTACAGAAGAAATTACCACTGGGTTCCATAGGAAATAGAGTAAGTGCATCAGAATTCCATTTAATTTACTGAGGTTGACTGGAAAGACTCAGAAGTTTTTACTGTGTTTGCTGAAATATACGCACACCAGGAGATAAGATCCTGCTGTATGTCCTCTGAAATCTCAGAAATCAGAGCCCAGAGCTTCTGGATTCAATTTCTGTAACAATATTCTGTTACAATCAAAATTACAACCTGGTCAGCCAAATAGGCTAGGCCTAAGTCCCAACAGTCTCAGTTCTCTCTGCCTGTATGACTACTGTGCACTTTTAGCAGATTAATTAGGAGGTGCTGCTCTTCTTAAGAGTTTTATTTAGTTTTAACAGTTAAAACCAGATGGATTTTCACTGTCTAAATACTGACTCTCTCAAATGCAGTATTCTAATCTGACAGAGATAGGGCATAGAAAATGCATAGGAAAAATGCCAAGAAAGAAGTGAAAAGCACCCTGCTCAGAGTTGCTGTTGTAACCCAGGGAAAACATAATTAAAGGGATGGATCAGAGATACAATAAATTCAGTCCTCTGAAAACATTAGCTGAATCATTAGGAAACATTCACAACAACCCACCCAGATTGGTTATCCACAGTTTTTGCACAGTTTCATAACATCCTGACCAATGGCAATATAGCCTGTTTCAGGTGCCCACACATCATACCTTAAGAGGCAGAACACATGGGAGCTTAGTAAGGAAGGTCTGAAACTGATTACTAATTGTGGTCCAGAGGTTGCTGGGGGAATCCATCGGCAAGGCTTCCATAAAGGTAGCAATGTTTTCCAAACAGCGTAGCATCGCACCCCCAGCTGGCAAATTCTTTTTGTTGTTTAAACCCTGGGAAACGAAATGAGGTGCTGGGGTTCATTTGTTGAGATCAAATATTGCAAGCTTTTTCTATTATGCTAATGATAGTACTGTGCTGGGAATTTGAGCTGTGTATGTGGAAGTTAGTCTAGCAGCTCCTAAAGTACTGACCGAAAGATTTTGAGACAAAATGTTACAAGCATGGTCCTATCTCATAATCTGCTTAGACTGGAATGGCAGTAGAAAAAGCAGAACTCAAAGTATTCAGCAGCAGATTTTTCATGTTTTCCTTTAGACAGTTTTAAAGAAGATATATTCATTAATGTTCCACAGACCATGTATGCTTCTGTGGCTTGTGTCCTAGGGTGAGGCCTGAATAGACATGGAAAAGTTTTAAAGTGATGCCAACATCTTGTACGAGGCAACTGGCAAGTTTTGGAAGAGCAGGATACATGCAAGTGACTAGCTCTAGCAGGAGGAAAATGGTACAGTAGAAATAAGCCAGCTGCATAAAAAGGAGTCAGTCAAAGGCAGGCAATAGATTTTTGGAGTACTTAAGAGAAACTGTCATCCAATAAAATTAAGAGGGAGAACTGAGATGTAAGAGTAGAAATGTTCCTGGAAAAAAAAAAAAAGTTCTTAGGAAAGGAATGGGACACACTACCAGTGGTGATGACAGCTAATTACTTCCAGGGAGGACAAAACAAAAATTCACAGTGTTTTTGATGAAGCGAGTTTGAACTCAAATGAGGAGAAATGACCCTGATAATGCTAATAAAATTAGCATCACTAACATAGCCAATTGTCAACATACCTCTAACAGCTGGCTCAGAGCAGCAATGGAACTCAGCTCACTGAAGTCCATCAGAGACGTGGCTAAGGTCCGTAAAAAGCTTCCATCTGAAATTTGAATGACATTTTTGCACTGGCAGTTCATACAGAGGAAACTGAGGGTCAGAAATGCACTCAGGTATTGCACATTACCTTTAATAATACTCTGGAAGAGCTGAGGGAAGATGCCATTGGGAGCCAGCTGGTGGAACACACAACGGAGGAACTGCTTGGCCACACCTGCAGCATTTCCAGGGATCATCATGCTGAAAATGAAGGGAAAAGAAGAAAAAAATTGCATTGAAGATTAAACACTCATTATAGCTGACTACATGGAGAAAATAAAGATGATGTTTTTCTTTTTAATTATGGAAGTGTTCAGTTATGAGCAAGACACTCAAAAACAGAAGTGTCTTGATCCCAAAAAAAAGTACAGCATGTTGATTTTATGACTTGAGCTCAACTATGAATAAATTTAAAAACTACATACACATACTTAAAGTATTTGTCTCAATAAATGGCTGTTTTTCCTGATTCTCCATGTAGTTTTATTTGTGAGTCATCTGAATTTAAAATTTAATCCTGCTCTCACCTTGTGCATTTCAGTGACACAGAATAAGGTTTCTGGCTTTTCATAAAAAATATGAACAACAGGTAAACAAAAACATTGTAATATTCATTTGTCTCTTGCAGTTTCCTTCAAAAGATTAAGTACTCCCTAATCATTCATAAATAAATGACTTAATTTTAAAAGCCTAAGAATTATCTATTTACTCATCAAATGCACATCTTAACATGCTTTACAGCTTCACAAAATGAATTTATCCTATTCAGCATCTGATTTACATAATGAGGCATCACTACCAGGGATTCTCCATGGCCCAGGATGATTCACTTGAATAAATATATGGAGATAGTTTATCAAGACAAATACTGAACACAGAAGCAGTTAGAAAAAGCTGCACTGAAATTGTGAAAGTCAAACAGCATCTGAATCTGATTTATTCCAGTTTTAACACATATGAATATGGGCTCTTGCTCATCTCCAGAAAACACAGAATATTTAAAAAAATGGAAAAGGCACTTTTTTCCCTTTTACTCATAAATTTTAAATAACATTTTTTTAAAACTTAAATTTAGATGATTTCAGGATCAGGGAAGATGAAACTTTGGTTGTTTAATTTTTGTCAAAGTATCCTTTGCTACCTACCTTTCTGCTTGATTAGAAAAAGTGGTACTTGATGCCAACCTGGAATAAAAATAAAAAATAAATTGAAGCTCATGTGCTTTTTGTGTGTGTGTTTCATTTTTACATAAGCCAATAAAGTATCATTTTAAATAAATACACACACATTTCAGAGAACATTTAAAATGTTACCAGAAAGATGTTCTGAAGAGCAGCTAAATTCAGAAAAATCATGTTTGCATGACAAACACAATTCAGTCTTGCAGTCTCACTAATGCTCAACTGCTCTAAAGACAAATCTTGCCTCCCTCTAGTAGCACAAAGATAATAAAGTAACATTTCTGCCCTACAGTATACCATGGATAACTAATTTTTTAGAGAGAAAAAAGTTTTCCAGAAGCTGCCTACTGACTGAATTGTTTCTGATTAATGCAGTAACACAGATTAAGCAAAAATTCTTTCCTTGGCTGCCTAAATTGAGGCTTCTAGTTCCAGATATTGGCACCTAAATAACTAGCCTCATTTGAAAAACACTAATTACCTACAAACTCTTCCAATGTCAGATGAGAACTACTGTATTCTCAAAAATCAGGTCATTTATTTTAGTACCTAAATATAGACTTTAAAGCCAAATATGGGCATTTGGTGGTGAAAATACTGAACACAATCTTAAAGTAAAATCATGCACTCCAATATGCAGGACACATAAATGAATAGAATCAGGGCTTACAATACCAAAGCAAAACACCTTTAATACCAAAAGCCACCAAAAAGCTGTACACTGTAAAGCCAATATAAAGATGGACACTGGAAGCATTCCTTATATACAAAATACCATAACATTTTTACTTTAATCTGCTGCAAATCAGTATTTCAGATGGTATAAGTTGATAAGTCTAAGGGAAAAGTATATAGAGGTATACTATTTTATATCTAATCTTCAATGGGATTTTTTTGATTAATGATCCTTTTATCCTGGACTTAGCTGTTGCTCATCCTTGGTCACCCCCTATTCTGAAGACAGTTTCCTCTCTAATCAACACAATAAAACTCAAAAAGAACCCTAAGGCAGCTCAGTCAAATGCAACAGCGTGAACCAAAATTATGGTGATGTTCATGAGCTATGCATGACAAGCAGGGGACACAGCATACTTCCAACAATGCACTAATCTCAAACTTGATGGTGCAGGGGATTAAAGATTATATTATCTCCAGTTGTTCTAGAGTAAATCAGAAAAACACATTAGAGTTCCTGACTCCAGTATTGTTAAGAGGAATCCAGACAAAAATACAACATATTATTTCTGGTGTGCAAAGCTAATTCTGGGTGAGAAAGGTCTGAAGCTACCACTAAGCAATACAGGTTTTTGTATATAGAATGCAGTGACACCAATCACATGCCCAATGGACATTTCTATTTTCAAAAATCTACTGAAGTACACAAACACAACAATGTAAAATCTCTTTCCTAAAAGAAATCAAAGTCTAATGTTTTTCTCTCGTTTTGAATGTGATAATGCAAGCATGGGTTTTGTGACAAACAAAACACTGGGTTTCTAACTTTGGAAAAACTTCACCTGACACGAACTACAGTAAACACTTGGGAACATCTGAAACTTCCTGAAATGTACGGTCTGTATATATTTATCATTGCTACTCTAAATATTTTATTGCACAAATGCCATGAACTTTCATCATAACCTTCACTTTGCAGACCACAAAGCAGAACAGGAAATGGATATGTTTAAATCTGTACACGTTAAGAACAGAAGTTAAGCTTTTCACAGCTCCTCACTAACTCAAGTCTAAATGTAACTTTCAAACACAGCTTTAATGCTTGGAAAGATCACTGGAAATCAGTTAAATAAGAATCACCAAGTCAAAAATCTTGATTCAGGAAGCAGATAATAAATTTAAATGCATGTCAGGGTCTTAGAAACACTTCAACCTTTAATTGTTAGTAACTTGAACCCAGAAATTTTTTCCCTTCTGAAAATCCCAAGAGATGCCTATCTATGCCTGTGGGTACCCAAATAACTTTTGAAAATCTTTCTGTGTGTTGTTAAGGTGTTCTAAAATACCTTGGACTTCCTAACTCCTTATTTCCTCTTCTATGCATGGCAACACTTGGTGAAAGACAGAGCAAGGTATATATATAATGAGGCACCTGAATGCCTCTCTGCCATACATACTACTTATTTTGCATATTTTCAAAGTAATTCCTTTGTAGGAAGCCTCTTACTGGACCTAGAATTCATCAGAAGTTGCAGCCAGCAGGAACAAGACAAGACATTTATCAGGAATACTCCATGTTGCACTGTCATCTGCTGCTCTAAAACAATCAGCTATCTCACTCTAAAGATACAGCATTTGCCCCTCAAAACACAGAAAAAGGTAGCCTACTTATCCCTCATCCCTTGATAATTAATTTTCCAAACTATTTGCTCTCTGTGGCTGTAGTACTGCTGTATTTACAAGAGTCACACAGAATGGGCAGCATCCATCTAGATCAGAAACTTCACCTCCATCAGAGTTAATTAGCAGTGACAGCAGGGAACTGCAGCCTTGCAATTAATGGAAATAGAGGACTTGAAGAGCTGGTGTGTTTAAATGGAACTGGGAGGTAGTGGAGAAGCAGGGCTGTGCAGAAGCCACAGTCAAGCAACTTGAACTTCAGTCACCAAAAGAACGTGGAGGAGGAGAGCTGTGCAACGTTTCTGCATGTCTAGTGCTGCTCAGAAATTTATTCTGGAACACCCCATCACATCCATTCCACCTCTGAGGCAAGAAGTTGTGCAAGTGGCCAAGACAGCAACCACACATGATTCAATGCTAATGGTACACCTGAACTATCCTATGCACACTGGGTAAAAGTAGCAAGTAATAATGGCAGCAAAGACTTTCTCAGAGGCGATTTCATGCAGCAGCTGGTTTGGATAAGGCAATGCAAATTTTCACCTAGCACACAAAATGTGGTTGAAAAGCCTGAGGAGTGTCAGGTATGCTAATGAGTGATCATACCTAAGAGTCAACATTCCTCCAGGAGCAAAGTTCAGAAAAGCTGACCACATTTCTGCGTAACTTCTAAAGCAGGAACCACATAAAAGTGAAAAATTCTGTCAAGGCAGCAACAAGGGGGAGCCAAGAGAATTCAATTTTTGTATGAAGCACAGAAGCTGTTTATGAACATTACACTGGAAACACAGGGCCAAGGTACTCTAGTTGTTAAGAAAGACTTCAAGAGAGCAGAAGGAAATAAGGTAAAGGAGTTTATTAGAAAAGAGAAGGCTTCTTTCAAAAAGATGAAGTCTTGTCCCAAATGAAAGCAGAAAAGAGCATAAATTCTGACAAATGGAGTATAAAAACCACTAGGAGGCAGGACAAAAGAAACCAAAAAAAACCAAAAAAGCAAAACCAGTTTAAGGAGCACTTAGCAGGAGGAATGAAAACTAACAGTAGAATTTTCTTTTCTTTCAAGGACTAAGACGAAGAAGCACACCAATTGCTGCACCAGTTGCTGTTCAGATAACAAATGGGGTAGTAAATAAATAAGGGTACTGTAGAAAATCTGCATTTATTCTTCACATCACTGCTCACAGTGGGACAATCTGGGGAGATTCCTGAGCTGTAATTTCCCTTTGGAGGGTAAAAGGGGAGAACATCAAAGGAGCTGCCAAAAACTGAACTGACAGTGGAAGAAGTTACGTAACAAATTTATAAAATGATGAGTAACAAAGACAGAAGACAGAAGCAGATATTATTCACTTAAGCCTTTTAAAATACACACCTTTATATACCAAAGTTTACACAAACCAAATTCCGGCATAAAACTCTTTCAATCTTGTTGGAGAGAGGAAAGCCCTGAATTTACCTTCCTACAGACTGCATGATGTCCAACAGCAGAGGAGCAGCCAAGTCTGGACTGAGGTGAATGAAGGTTGAGAGCACAACTATGGCCAGGCCGAGTGTTTCTTCATCATATTCTTCAAGAACAGCCCCACAGTCATGGCACCTGCAAGGAAGTTTTTAATCCTGATGTTAACAAATTTCAAACGAAGTGTTACTATATATAGATCTGTGTATAATTATGTATTTTTAAAGTATTATTACTTAGTACATATTCCACATTTCTTTACAAAGATACTTGTGATCTTTCTATAATTAGTAGCAGTCCATAGTTTTCAAACATTAATAAAACTTCTCACTAGCTATACTGTCTGTTTCTTTAGTGACAAATGAAAGAGGGCAGGCCTTGTTTTGAGTCCTTCATTGCACTCCAGCTCCCTCCCTGTATTGGACTGCATCAGTTTGCCCTATCCAAGAGAAATCTGCAGCAGTGAAGACTGGCCCTCAGCAGTGTGAGCACAGCCAATTTGTGTGGCTTAGGCTAAGTCCCAGGCACCACAGACACAAACAATGACACTCACAGATGATCTTAAAGAGATGGAACAATTTCACACTGCCCTTCCTGTCAGTCGTGAACTATGAATAACAAATTATACAATTAGAAAACAATGATCTGATTGGTTCCCACAGCAGTTACAGCTATTAAGAAATAAATGAAAAGACCTCTCAGGGGCACAGAATCTTAGATTTCAGAAAAGTTTCCTTTCCCAGAGCAGACTTGCTGCTGAGTCACTTATCCATCCTGAAATGCTCAAAGAAAACTGATGAAGGTCTGAAAGGACTCCAAAATGTCTAATTATAAAGGGGATGTCAGATCTGGGAGAGATGAGACAGACTTTCACAACCTATGAAAAAGGCAAACCAATGTGGGAAATTGGCTTATCTCAGACCAGTAAGAAGGCTGGCTTAAATTGATCAATCACTTGCTAATGACTCCAACAGATTGTGAGATTTTAACTTAATGGAATTGAACAGGCAATTTTCTTGCCTTTTTTACTGAACACAAAGAAAATATGGAAGTCAAGCTCAGCTGGTCTGTATGTTAATAGGTAGTTCTTGAGTTTTGGTGAAATGACCAAGGGAAGTGCCACAGACCAGACTAACTTTGGGATGCTTCACTTTGTCACACAGTAAGGTCCACTAGCTGTCACAGCCTGCACAATGGCCCTGTCTTTCTCCAGTGATCATCCTTGCATGTCTCTCTGTCTACTGGACTGAGCACACACAGGAACTTGTGGTTTCTCTTCCCAAGTTTTGAACAAATCAATGCATGGCTCCCTGCTGACTGCTTTACTGATCTAATAAATGAGTATACTTCTGTTTAACATTCCCTTCACAGGCATTTTAACCAAACAATACAGGTTTGCAAAAGCTTTGAGGAATAGTGAGTATCAGCATTAAAAATGCTATGTAGATTACATTACTGTGTTGATGACACATCAACGGCTACTGATTTCAACAGAAACCCAAATGAACTTCTAACTAGAACTTCTCTTTTTTTTTCCCCTAAGACAAAAGAGGTTTCTGATGGATCACAAGGAATCCTTGATTTAAAGTAAGATGGAAAATGCTTCCCCTGCCCTCTGTGCACACACAATAGCCTGAGTCATCATTTCACCTGGGCACAATTACCCAAATCCTACGGAATTGAAAACACATATTGCTAGCAGTGTTTAGAAAATGTTAACATCAGGGTAAAAAAAAAAATCGCATACAGATAAATGATAGAAGGGACTCTGTATTTGCATCAAGTATACCTATACTTTACTTGACATATTTGAAGTTCAGCTAGTTCTTTGAAAGGAGAAAAAAGCCCCACTTACTTGTCAGTCATCAGAATGGGCTGGTCATCAGCAAATTCTTCTGGTGCAGGTACAAACATACTGACTATACTGGGTGCTGACAGCAAACTAGATTTTGTAGCACCTTAAAACAATTAGGAAAAGAATTTTAAAAAGGTAAGAATCATCAAACAGAAATCCAAAATGCTTGATGAGCAGACTTCTAAAAAAATAGTCATAATGGCTTTACTGTGCCTAGAAATAAGAAATAAATTGTGTCTATAAAAAGACATATAAGCACATTCCTTGCTTCTGCCAGATTATTCCAATTACCTAAAACTATCAATTAAAAATAGATAAATACTTAGGGAAAAAAGAAAGCATAAACCAAAAATTCCAGGAAACTGGATGCAATTGTATCTACTAGGTAGAGAAGATAATTCTACAGTTGCTACAAGACTGGACATCAGCAGATTTGCACTATTCCCCCATACATTTTGGGAATTAACTTCCCACAGTTCCCAGTTACATGAAGAAGGAATTAAGTTCACGTCTCAACTCCAGGTCATCAATCTATTCATACTATCCTTAACAGAGCCATAGGAGATAAACCAGGAAAGGACAGAGAGAAGAAATATTTTATAAGAAATTGAGAACATTGGAGGGCTGATCATTAGAAATGCTTTCCATTGAAAATCTTCAAAAGTATCTTTGTTCTTCAAAGCTGAGTTGTTCAGCTGAGAGCATAGCCACTGTGACCATGCCAAAGTATGGGGCTCTCTTTGCCCTTGGCATTTTTTGTGCACCTAATTTCTGATGCTTATTTTACTAGGAAAAGTTATATATTATGGAAGAACCAAACTCGACTTCTTCAAGTTCTGCTTTCCCGAATTACACTTTAAGTAATCCACTGCCAATTTCCTTTCTGGTTGCTTCAATCTGTAGATTCAGATTTAATGTTAACATTAGCCTGCTCTGATAATATTTAACTATGGAAACAGGAGGAAGTTTCTCTGTGTAAGGTTTAGATGGAATTTATTATGACATACCCTGGTTACTGCAGGAAAAGCAAATTTAACATCAGCTCTCAGGCAAAATAAGTTAGAAGCTCCCACAATTTCTGAACTCAAAATAAGCAGAGTGAAATAAGAATAAGGAAGGTTTTAAACAACCATTTTATGAAGCATGGAAGGAAACATTTATTTTACATCCATAGTTCAGAACTTTGTAATTGCTCCCTAAGGTTCTATTGGATATGAGCAGACTTCAGAAAGACTAGAATACTCCAGTAATGTAGAACAACATCCAGAATGCAGGAGATAGGTATAGATTTTGCAGTCGGGTCTTTCTTCCCCTCTCAGATGCATAAAGATCCGTCTGCCATGATTTGGGAAGTTTCACTGTCATATTCTCCATATGTAAATTCCACTGCGGCACACAAATGCTAAAAGCAGTCATAATGCATGCTACAATGTTGGAAAAAGACGTAACCACTCAAAAAAGTCCTCTTTTTTGCAGTGAACTGCAGGAAAAAACATGTTTTAGGCAAAGATGGTAGGTCACTCCCCCATTGCAGGGCTGTAAGAGAGTCTGGATGCATTTCAGCTGTGAGGGAGGAGAGTTTACACAGAAATGAGATTCAACCACTCTCTGCATACTTTCTGCAGGACAGTTGAGGGCTTAAACAGCTGAATAGATCACAAAATTCAGCACCATTTCATATTAACCATGAAATCTTCCTGCCAGTCTTGGCACTGGACCAGGTTAAACAGACACTGAACTAACCTCTGATTCTCAGTGGTGGTCCCTCCAAATCTGGGTTTAGGCAAACAGGAACATTGCACAGCCTCTTTCCATGCTGTATCTGCTCTGTGAATAAAGAAAAAACTTCTGTCTCCAGAATCACAAATCCAGCACCTGTCACCACACAACAGCACCACAAGTCTTAAACACCTAAAACAAGAGAAAGACAAATGCAACCACTACAGGAAAAAAAAAAAAAAAACAAAGAAAAAAGTTAATTTTTTAAGCACAGAAAGGAAGGGGGAAGAAAGATAAAAGAAGTCCATACAGGAAAAAGGGCATAGATAACCTAATAATAAAGAAGGCATTTTAGACAAGAGTCATTAAACAGGAAAAGAAGTGCTAGCCATTAAGATTCTACAAGATATGGAATATATGAGTCACAAAAAGAGAAAGAAACAAGTGTTTGGAAATACCAAGCCACTAGAAGACATAGTTTGTAGTGACAGAAGCCCAGCACAAAACTATTTTTCTTTTTTTTTAAAGATAGCAAGTTTGGGAAAAGAGTGGTTTGAAATGAGAATGGAAGAGACACATGACACCTACCCAGGTAACAAAAAAATAAATCAATAAAACATGCGTGGACCAAACACATCACTTCCTAGTTGGCATACACGAGTATAATGAGCCTTAAAATTGTGGTGTGACATTGAAATGACAGTCACACTGAGCATTTGTCCTGAAGAAAAAAAAAAAAAACAAAACAAAACACTGTCCAAATAAAAATTCTACTTTGAAGCTAGTGGTTGAACAAGAGACAGAGATGCAAAGCTTTCCAGAAAAGAACATTTCATTTTGCCTCTCCTTGAAGGCCTTTAGCTGAATTGAATATTGGACGGAAAAGTCATAGATGTTGTGAAGGAAGCTACTAGATTTGGAACAGCATTAACTAGACAGAGATTCTGAAGAGTTTTGAGTTCATTTTGAATACAGGCTAAGTGCTCCTTGTAGAAAAAAGGCAATAACTTCTAGATCTCTAAAACCCTGCCTGACCAGGTGATCCAGCTAAGTCTCTTCAATAAATAAACTTACCTGCTGATAGGGCAAAACCCCCATTGTTACCACTGGCAAATTCTGACCTTTATGATTTAAGGGTGTCATGCTGAGCATGCTATTCAGCAGACTGGAATAGAAAGGATAATCCTGAACTATGGACCATATCTTTAGCCACCCTTAGCCAACTTAGTCTGATGGAACTTGATGCTGAAGACTAAATTAACCAGAAATTTCAATTCAGCCATCCAGGGCTGATGGTAAGACATTAATTCAGCATGCTAAGTTCCATATAATATTTTAAACATTTCTTTCTCTAGATGCATCTGGATCTCCTGTTAAACTCCTGAGAAGCACAGCTTCATAATGTCATTAACATCAAAATGGGCACTAAAATATCTAGCATTTTTTATAAACCAGAATGAATTCATTGTTTTGTGACATCTGCTATGAATTTGGTACAACTGAAAGTGTTTTACAGAGGAAAAAAAAACAAATAAAATGAGTAATGAATAAATTATGTGCTAAATTCAATTTTCATTGCTTTGCATTCATCTTAAAAGGAGAAAAAGCAGTGAGTAAACAGAAACTTCAGGCATGACTTGGTAAAAATGTCTTTAAAGAGAAACAAAACTGGTTGGTCTAAGGCACAAGTCTGTGGTGTACCAACACCATTATAAACACACACACATAAATGATTCCATGCACCAGGGATGAAATCCTATACCTAATGAATTCTACAGTGGTACTTCCATTTCTTTCAATGAGACCAGTAAATAATCTGAGTAATATGCACAATTAAGGGACAACACTGTACCAGAGGGTCTGCCTCCCAAATATGGAATTATCCCAACTCTTACTAGGTGATAATCTTGTACTTCCTATAAAGATTCACTTTAGACTTGATACTGATCACTTATCTGCAATGGTAGGATAGAAGTACTCTTTTTTTTAAATTGGATTTTTAAGTGGATTGTTACACAGTAATTGATTTAGGAAATAGAAATAAAGAACAATAAATGCAGCTCACCAGTATCCCAAGTGCTGATATTGTGGGGAGCACTAGACTGGTGTTCCAGCTGCCTCTTCATTAGCTGGTTCATTGTCAGAGCTCCCAAAGAGCCTCTTTTCATTTGTCTGAACTGAGCTGCAAGTCAGAAATGCAAAAGGATTTCAGGAGCTCAGACAACACTTAGAACTACTCTCATTTCCTGATCTTACAAGCCAGCATGATATAAATACAGAAATGACAATGATGGCTTGCTCTAAGGATCTTGCTCAATTCAATATGCACCTTTCATACAACTACACAGGGTACAGGTCTGGCCCCAATGCCGTCAGTCAGAAGAGACTTGGATTCACTGTGTCAACTGTCAGTGCTTTTTTGCCTGCAAATATTATGAAAGTTCATCAAAAAGATTTGGTATCTGGAAAATGTTAAGATACTACCCCAAAACTCCCATGCTGAGAGGCAATAAATGCATACTCAAATCTCACTCACATACAACGCAGCAAGGAAGGAAACTCAGTCTCCTCCCAGCAAAGCATGCAGGACTGCTGTGTCCATGCTGACCCCAGGAAAACAAATTCACTGACACTATGCACCACCAGCATCCTTCATGGGTGGGACAACCTGAACTTGCCTCTACACTCCCACCCCTCAGGCAGAGCACCTGCACATTCTGCTGAGGGTGAAGCCAGCAGCCTTTGGAGATGGGACCCTCCTGTACCTTCACTGCCAGTTTTCTTACAGAGAGCTGTCAAGCAACAAATACTCAATTTTTATTCATCCAACAATTTACTTAATTAAAAAGATTGATTTATGAGATATGTGTCACTGGATAATGCCCGAAGTGAAACCATAAGGGAGACTCAAGACTTTTGGTTCATATCAATGTGGTGCTTAGGAACACGACTTAGTGATGGACTAGCAGTGTTAGCTTGGACTCAAGGATCTTAAAGCTAATTTCCAACTTGAATGGTTCTATATATTTTTTTTAATTAAATTGAGGAAGAAAGAGATCATACAAAACTCCTTTCTCACTTTTTTCTCCATTCATAAAAAAAAATTCAAATTGAACAAGCATAATACATTCACTTGGACAATTGAGCCTGAGCAGTATGCTTCCACCACTGAAACTAAAAACATTGTTCACTGTATGAAGACAGAGCTTTAAGGCCCTGCTTGAACAAGGCCTGTGAAACTGCTGACACAAGCTTTTAAAATGTTGCCTTAAGTGTAGCTTTAAGGTTTTTCCTCAACAGGCCCCTCAGAGCAAGGGCAACAAAGTATTATCTTCTCTGAATGATCATTTTCATCTGCAGCTACACACAACATAATTAAAAATACCAATAACTATCAGGTATTTTTATTCTACAATTCCAAACAGTAACCATCTAAGCTGTGAAATTAAACATAGCATTTCACACCATTAACCATGATAAAGAAGTACAAGTAAGGGATAAACTGCGACTTTCAGAAAGCTCTGAAGGGTTGAGTGCCTTCTCCTAAAGTTGCTCTAATTTTCCATCAGAGAGTTTAAAATTCAGAGAAAGCAGAGTACTCCCTCAAAAACAAAACAAAACAAATACAAGCCTTGAGTAATAACAACCACAATGAATATTTCAGTGAAAATCTGCACTGAAATTATTTCATTAGATGAAGTTTCTCCTCGTTAGATCCTTTCCAATTATATCCTTGTGAAGCGCATTTAAATTCCATTTTTTGGCCTAAATACAGGATTTCTGCAAAGTAGTCCTGGTACAACTGAACTTGTAGAATTGATCCAGACCAAGAGACCATTCTATGGTTTGCTTTTAAAAGTTGTATTGCAGCTGCCTTTCACAGCAAATTAAGAGAAAAATAGAATTTCCATTATTTCCAGGGCAATGATTTTAAATAGATGCTTTATCACTTTATCAAGCATAGAATTTCCTGATAAAAGAACAGCAATTAATGTTAGAACTGCTTGGAATGCAGATGACTGTCGAAACAGAGAAGTTTATCTCTTTGAATTTTCTTACAAGCTTTTTGCGATTGTAATTTTTAAAATTTCATTAATATATCACATACTGCAGCTAATGTTGAGCAGGTTTGCATTTCCAGGATAATTTACCTGATTTCTCAATGACAGCAATAATTTCAAATAATGATAAGGTAAGGGAAAAAAACCCAAAAAACAACAAAATCTAAACCACCAGAGTGCTACCAAAAAGAAAAAAATCTAAACCCCAAAAAATATCAGAATTGTCAGCCTTTGAACAGTGTTGGATCCAGGATGATTACTGTGGACCAGCATTTAACTTTTCATGCCTGTGACTGGTGCCAAAGGGAGATGTGCTGGCTTCAGCTGGGGTGGAGTTAATTTTCAACACCATGGCTGGTATGGGGCTGTGTTTTGGATTTGTGCTGAAGACAGGGTTGATAATAGAGATATTTTTGTTATTGCTGAGAAGGGCTTGCACAGAGCAAAGGCCTTTTCTGCTTTCTGTGCTGCCACACTGGTGGGGAGACTGGGGGTGCATAGAAGGTTGGGAGGAGACACAGCCAGGACAAGTGACCCAAACTGACCAAAGGGATATTCCAGACCACATAGCATCATGCTCAGTTTATAAAGTGGGTGAAAGAAGTAGGAAGGGGGGACACATTTGGAATGACAGATTTCATCTTCCCAAGTCACCATTACCTGTGACAGGGCTCTGCTCCCCTGGAGATGGCTGAACACCTGCCTGCCCATGGGAGGCAGTGAATTAATTCCTTGTTTTGCCCTGTTTGCACATGGGTTTTGCGTTCCCTATTAAACTGTCTGTATCTCTCTACCCATGAGATAAAGATTGAGTTTCCCAGGTTTTACCCTTCCCATTCTCTCCCCTATCCTCCTGGTGGGAGCATGAGCAAGCAGCTGCCCAGGGCTTGGATGCTGGCTGGAGTTAGACCATGACAGGGGGAAGTTTTCCTCTATCAGATTTTCTATGAGAAACCTAAGCACATTAGAAGAACATTTTCCATTTGTTATCTACTGATCTGGTCAATCCTGCCATTCCATTTGAGTAGAATTCTTTACTCAAAAAGAGAAGTCCAAAGGCAAAATTTTCCCATTGCAGTCAAAGATGTATGTTTGGTGTGGCCAGGCACTGGCTGTACAAGTAATATTAGCTATCTGTGTTACAGAAGTGCCTTGTGCTCACAGTCCTGATCAGGGCCTACTATGCAAAGCACTTCAAAGATACATAGTAGAAGATTAAAACCATTTCAGTCTAAATGTACAAGAGACACAATGGAGGAATTCATATCTTTTTTTGCAGTTGGAAATTGAGGCAAGTTTCCAGAAAGAGGAAAGAAATATTTGCATAGGAATGAAGGCTCAACATCATATAGGTACTATTCCCATTTTCATATGTTGGAATTTAGAGGAACCACTAGCACTAGGCTAAAAGCAAGAGAGCTAGGTCTTAACTGGCACCTCTTCAGGTGCTTTAGTATGTGACATCTGTATCATTAGGTGGCCAACAAATGTACTCTGTGAGATGCACATGACCTGAGATGCTTGTGGGAAAACTGAGGATGTCTAAAATAGAACTCTTCCTTTAAAAAGCCAATCAAATCAGCAGATGATGAATTTCAGAAACTAAAATTTAACATTGCTATAGCAATCTGAAATTGAAGTTCAGCAAGACAGTTGAGCTGACCTAGCAGATTATTGGTATCAAAGGAAGTAATTTTCCCTCCCTTTTTTAGCTACAGTTCTGCCCCACTGGCCTTCAGATGTGTTACCTAGATGGATACACCATTCTGAATTTTATTAACTGTTCTAAGGTACCTCCACCTTAACATCTCTTCACATGCTCTGTTAACCCACGTGTCATGTCTACTTTAAACAACATGGTTCACTTTCAATTGCAATGGTTATGGGAGTCCCAGATAGAGTTATCACATTTCAGCAAGCACTTCAGCAAGTGACATTCAAGGCATTTTAAAAAAATTGCAAGAGATTTTTTTTCCTAAGGTACAGCAAAAAATGTACCAAAGGCCATAGCAACAGCCCTGTGGACTCTTATCTTCTGCTTCTGTGCACTGACAGTTGACAATGCTTTCTCACAGGGGAAAATAAACATTCAGCTTTAGTGAATTACTGCTTTTAGTAGCTGCTACCTACTTTAATTCAAGAAAACTACATTTGTCAAACTTGCCATGTCCCAGGAGAAAATCTTTAGCTACTAACTATTAAAATCATCAGAGATTTAACAGTTCCAATGATATCCAAAACAGCCATACTTCAAAAAGTCAAGGGAACTCCGAGGAAGGAATTCACCATACATGATGTGCATCTGATGCACAAATACGGTAACTTTGATTTTAATCCTCAAATCACAGGTAAACTTACTTGATATGGAAGAGTGACTACTTGTCTCTGGAACACCTGCTTCAAGGGTTGGTGCAGATGATGACTCTCTTGGCATTTCCAGCGTTGAAAGTCCTTTGGCAGCAGGATCTGCATGTGAAAATCAACAAAGTTTTCTATCTTCCTTCTCCCTAGATGCCCTTTTCGCATCATTTCAGTCATCCATTCACCACCTGGTATTCCCAGTAGTTTTAAAAGGATTCAGTGTGTTTGTCATAAGAATTTTTATAGGGCACAGGGATCTATTTCTTAAAATCACTTTTTAAAGGAGAATTCTGCCTATGGTCTTTAGAGCTCAAGACTAATAAATGCACATAGAGCTTGAAATTGATCCCACTCAAGTGATTATTGGAACTACCAACATGGAAATAAGAGAGAGACCACTGATGTAAAGCTAGTTTAAGTGACAGTTTAGTATCTTTTAAAAGCCTTAACTCCAACATATCATCGATTTTCATTCAAGAGGCTGCTGATCTAGCATTTGATCCTGAAGATTCACAGCTTAAAATTCTGCATTAAAAAGGCTCCACATGGTGTTTCAGAACTGGGACGGCCCTTCCAAGCAGTTTCAAGGGTAACAGTGTTCATTACTGCATGAAAACTGGCCCTTGTTAATGGTCAAAAAAAGCACTGAGTCTAATGGAACAATTCTTTCAAGACCACGCTGCCCTGTATGAAAGGTTCAAAAGCACTCAGCTCTCTTTAATTTTTATAAAGCTCCAGTAGTTCTTCAGCTTATTAGAACCATAAATGGGATGACAGGCCTGAAACATAAAGGGAACAGTGTAACTATGATTACATGGAACAATTTCACCTTGTAAAAGTGGAATATCCTAAGAAGAATTTATACTGTAGTTCCCTCTGAAATAATTAAGAAAAAAGTAAAGTCAGGAATGCATAAATATTTCCCTTCACTTTAAAGGCAACAAAGAACTGAGGCCTGACGGATTCTGTCCTTTTTCACTAATATGTTAAAAAAATCTGGTAAAATGCTAATAACTGAAAAAGCCTAGGAAAATAAAAACCAGCCAAGAAATGAAAAAGGCAGCAGCATACAGTTTTCCAAATTGTTTGATAGATCCAACTGAATCTGAGGAAAAGCTAAAACTCACTTTCTCCCTACCTGAAAAAACTTAGTAACAAAACTTTCCATTGAAATCAACTGAAAAAAATTTAGGGTACACAGAGGATTGCCCATCTTTGAATTTCAAATCTTTTACAAACACAAGTCATGAAGACTTTGTGAATACCAAGTACAAAGAAGGCTACAAACAGGTTTTAGTGTATAAAAGCAAAATATATATGTATGTCTATGTCTAAATGCAAACTGTGGTTAATTCCAAGTGCTCTTACTTTTGAAGTCTACAGCCTGCTCAGCCTTACACTTTGCAATCCATTCTGCTTTCCACTGCCTTATGCTGGCAAAAGAAATACGGGCCAAAAATCACTACACCAAAAGAGAATCAGAGTAGCATGGACTAGATTAGGACAAAAAGCACAGAAGTATGACCATTTGTCTGACTCCCAGCATAAAGAGGACAAGGCATTTCATTCCCTGACTTGGATATTAGAATGAGTATTTTTGTCACAGAACTCCACTTCCTTTTCAAATGGGCCCTTTACACATCCATCATACCTGAATGGTTAGCACATTCCTTGTGAGAAACAAACACCTGAAAGCACTCAGCTAGCACATCAGATGCTATAAATACCCACATCTCACTATAAATATACACATTTTACACAGGTCTGTTACTAGAACCTTCAGGCAAAAATAAGATTTTTGATCGGATGAGTGAGCTCACCTGCCTCCTTCTGCTCTCCCAGCTTGTCAAGGATGTTAAAAGAAATGTCCAAGTATTCTCTCTGAATAGCACTCACAGCAATCTTCCTCTGCTTCCTCTGGCGAGGAACAATCTGAATCTTAAATTCTGACTCCTCAGTCTCCCCTTCTTGTTTCTGCTCTGTGTTTTGTTCGGTGTCAGACTCTGTATTGGTATCAAGTTTATCACTTTCTGTTTGCTTTTCAGAATCTTCAGGGACTTTAATAAGGACTGTCTTTACATTTGGGCTTGGAATTGTTCCACTAGGTTTAATTTCCTGCACACCGAGCTCAGAGTTATCATCAAGGGACATTTCTGGAAGGGCAGATGATTTCTGTAGCAGGTCCCTTTTCTGTTTCAATGTTAGTGAGTTTCCAGAGGACATGTCCTGAAATTCTTCTGCCTTAACTAACTCTGAAGAGTTCTTCTGATCTTTGGGAGAAGTGGAAATGACCTCCTCTATTCCTGCTGAAACATTGTTGCTTGTGTCCTTGTAAC
The DNA here is from genome assembly GCA_013397375.1 of Toxostoma redivivum. Taxonomy (NCBI): domain Eukaryota; kingdom Metazoa; phylum Chordata; class Aves; order Passeriformes; family Mimidae; genus Toxostoma; species Toxostoma redivivum. The sequence goes on from VXBI01003609.1 coordinate 841,224, forward strand.
TAAAGTCTTTGGAGCAATCTTCAATGCTGAACTGTACCAGTGGAGTTGTGCTGAGGCTGAGTGCAGACACATTGATAGGAGTTGAAGGAGATGAAACAGCAGTTTTGCCAGAGACCTCATCATTCAGCGGGTTTGTGGTTTCTTCTTCTTCATCACTCTCCACTATTCTAAGAGGAGGAAGTGGTTCAAAGACTAACGAGTCACTGTCTGAAGTAGAGTGCGCTGAGTGCTTTTCAGGACCCGACGTTGAATCAGAGGACAAATCTATCAGATCTAAATCTTCCTTGGGACCAGCACTTTTAACTGGGGAGTCCACTTTCACTTCATAGGTTTCCATGCAATTTAGCCTAACCTCTGGTATGACAGGTCTTTTTGTTTCCTGGAAACTCTCTGTATGAGGAAGGCTTTCCTGCGTGTCTATGTTTTCAGCCTTAGTAGAAGAATTGTGCCGAGAGCGTCCGTAGTCGCTGTGCCTGTGAGTGGTGTAAGCAGCAGGGACAGGAGGCTTTTCTAAGTCACAGCGGTCTATGCAGGACTTCCTGCGATGTTCGTCTAACGAGAACAGCAGGGAGTCTGCATTCCCTATATCAAGAGATTTTTGTTTTAGAGAGCGCAGTTTTTTTTTCTGAATGCTTTCTTCTCTCACACAGCGTAGAATGCTGTCTTGTAAGGCCCCCGTCTCTCTATATTCAGCCAGCTCTATTTCACCTGATCAAAACAGAAAAAGCTAATACTACCTCAGTTGGAGACTTTTGGCAGCACCTTCATCTTTATATCACAATTCAACATGACTGACATTTTAAATACAAAACCATTATTAGTCAAAATTATCTACATTTTGTTTTAACCTCAGAAGCAAATTACATGGATTTTTACAAAAAATAATAACAAAAACCTGCTATTTGCATAGTAACATTTACCTAAATGCTGTCTAAAGTCTATTCATCCTGGACAGATGTACTTTGAAGACAGACTGTTCAATCTTGTGCGTTGAAAGGAGGTGGCATAGGCATGTAATTTCCACAGATACTTGGGGTGGCTGCACGTAGTACACTTATTATTTACTGCAGCAGAACAGGCTTAAAATGAATGCTTCTGATTCAAGAAGCTAGGGTAGTATTGGCAGTGAGGATATCACAGCACAAGCCTGAGATCAGAGAATTTTTCCCTGGTGGTCCTAGAACCCAGCAGGGTCCAGCAGCTACCACAGCACTCAGCCCTCCCTCCTCATCCTGGGGAGGAGGGCAGTGAGCACAGCTGCACCTGCTGGCACTGCCACTGCACTGGTGCTCTGCTATGTGAACACGCTCATTGAGAGCATCTTCAAAGATTGTCACCATTGTTATTAGTATTATTACTATGAATTACATATTTTCATATAAAACAGGATATTCCTAACCATTAATAGCCCCATATTTCAAAATACTCCACATATGAATCACCACGCAGAAAAAACTGGTGATAGAAGTTCTAGTGTTCACTCTAGTCAGAATCCCTTTCACTCCCTTCGCAAACATCTAAACGGAAAAAAAACAGGCAGGAGGGTGATAGTGAAAAACCCCGCAACTTTTTTTTAGGCTATTGATTCCAGACATCTAAATTTGAAAACAAAATATTCCTACATTTTGAAAACCCAATTTTTGCGAATGGAAAACCAAACTGTTTGAAGCAGCAACAACCAGTTTGCTTACTTAGAGTCTCATCAACAAAATCAAATTCTGGGAAAAAAATAATTTAAGTTAAAAGTACTCAGCCCAATGGTTGAAGAAATTTCAAAAAATCCTCTTAAATGTTTTTTAACTCAGAAGAGCTTAATGTTTCAGAAAACAACTTCTAATTTTAGATATTTTTATTCTGGAGTGCCTACTCTGAGATTCCTGGAAGATAACCCATTTAGGGAACTGAGTGTTCTTAAGAGTCAGACAGAGTAGTTATATTAAAATTAGGCAGTGCAACTAACTCTACAAAGAAAGTTGGTAGTTTGAAATTAAGAGTAGGAAATTGTATTTCTGTAGGAGTTTATACCAACAAAAAAATTCATACTTCTCTGAGCATTCATCTCAACTGGTTGATATTTCACCATTTTGCTGCCACCAATTCTTTTCAGTCTTGCAAAGAAAGTTTGAGACTCTTTATTACAAGGTCCAGTTGGTGTATCATGAATATCAGATTCATCAAAAACACTGTCTTCCTCTGCTGGAGAAAGAAAAGACATTATTACTCTTAAGAGAGTGCAATTTCTTGAATGAAAAGCTGTCTGTATAACAAAACCTCAGCTAGTGCCAATTAAACCTGAATTTAAAAATGAAGTTTGCAAGAAAATTTTGTATGCCAGGTTTAACTTTGTCATTCTTATTAAATCTTGAGTTAAGGTCAGAGACAAATGAAAAATGGGTTACAGTGCAACAAAAGCATAACAAATCTTTTACCATTCTAAGTTGATCTTCTCTACTGATAATAATACAGATTCTTTACATGGAAAAAATACACTAGATCAGGACACTGACTTGAGTAAACAATTTCTGTAGTGCTCAGTAAGAAATAGTAAATTGAAGAAGACAGAAACTAGTGAAAGAACTGCAAGGTAAGTAATAAACCAGCAAAATAAGAAAGTTAAAAAGGAAGAAATGGATAATCTTGGGAAGCTGATAGTGATAATAATAATAGAATAAGACCCAAGAGTATGGATTATGAAATTATTGATCTAAGTAGTAATAGTAAAACATTATGCCCTGATTTGAGACCAGTCAGATGAAAGATCCAGAGAAAGAAAGATCCAAATCTCTTTATCCATCCAAAAAATGCCATATCATCTATATGAAATGGCTATTAAAAAACAAAACAGAAATTAAAAAAGGAAAAAAATCCATATCTATCATGTGAGATCATGCTGTAATTCTACATCCAGTGATTCATCTCCAAGGAAATAAGAAACACTATTGGGACAATAAAAACAGGGCACTCCAAAGAAAAACAAAGTTGGCCTTGTTTAGTGTAGCAAGCAAATACGGAGAGAAAACACATTTGGTGCCTGGGAGTGAAGGGGCAAGTAAGTGAAAGAGCAAGAATGGACAAAAACTGCAGACTTAAATGAGACATAAATATCTTTAGCTCTAAAATTGCTGGGAAGCTGCTAGTACATGTGAAGGTATAAAACTGCCACCTAAAGGCATCAGGGACAAGATACCTAATTGAAATGATGAATCCAGAAAAATTAATCAAAGTTGATAGTAAGAATTTCTTTAGGAACTGGCTTTAATAAGTTAGATCACTTTTAATGTCATGTCTTACGTGTAACTACTTCTTCCCCTTAGCAACAAATGCTTCTTGTCACAATATTTAGCATCAGTTCCACAGCAACCTGTACACTTGATCCACACAACACTCATGATCCCCACAACAAAGTTTGGCAGAAAAATTAGGAAAAAAGTTCAGTAGTGGGGAAATCCATCTTTAGCATAGGAATTCTTGCTGCCTGACAACAAAATCCTCATCTGTTCACTATCTAAACACCACCCCTGATGACAGCAACACACACACACTACCTGGCCAGTGATTAAACAAGTCTCTTTAGAAAAGGTGGGAAAGGCTTCAACTTTCCAAGTCTCTATGGAATTACACTGGCTGCTTTTTGCAGGTGAAAGAAAACTTTCCTACATCCTCCTTTTTCTGCAGCCCTTCCACAAAGGAGAAGAACAAGTCCTGTAGTCAAGTCAGTATTTACAGAGTAAAATTTGCCCATTAATGGTCCTTTACCTCAGTGCAGCCCAAAGCCCTTTAGAATAGCTTTGAAAAGCAAGTAAATATTATTCTCCTCACTGTAAATATAAGGAAACAATGCTGAAGTGAGACACAAGGCCACACAGGGAAGCAGTAATGGACAAGCTGGGTACTTGGGCACCTCAGTTTGTCTTTAAAAAACCTCAGAATGAATCCAGAAAGTTAACACACTTTATAAATGCATTAGTAAATCATTATGAATTAAGTCATTAACTTGTCTTAAAAAAAACAAAGACAAATTCATAGTAAAGCCACAGTTGTCTCTTAGCCCTCCACTAGCAATACAAAATGTCCAGCTGAGTGAGGTTATGCAATATGTAGTTTAAATCCACATTAAGATTGCTATAATTTGCTAGAGCAGAGTAATAGTGTGTTCAGGTAAACAAAATATGCTGTTGTTTTGCTGGACATCTTTTCACAAGCAACTAGCAGCAAATGAGGAAAGGTACCGACATTAAAATAAGAGAGTTTCTTGAATCTTTCACCAACAGAGTTTGCTGCATACTACAAAGACTATTTGAGAAGGAAGATGTAAACAGTGAATAAGCAGCTAAAAGGCAAAATAGCTGAAAGAATATCAAAAGAACATGTTAATCATTAGCACTTATTATGTAACTAACTTCACAAACCTGAGGAATTACACTCAGTGACACCATGGCATTTGAAACCCTAAGCTTACATCAGTTCATGTCACCACAGTAGCTCTGCTACACCAAGCAAGCATATGCAGAGCTCACAATCAGACACAAAGTATTGAACCTTTCTCTTGCCTGTACATATCCACCTACACATTTGCATTAACCTTGTCAACTTCAGCTCCTTTAAAGAAAAAAGCAAACTACAGACTGAATTCATAGTCTTCTCTTTTCAGTATCAATATTTGCTATTATTTCATGCTATTACAAAGTAAAATCAGAACACGGTGTCAGGCTGGTTGCATACTTTGTGTTCGCAGGATCAGCTAGCACTGCCATAGAAAAGGCCAAGGACTATCCAGCCATGGTGACTAAACCATTAAGTATAAGACACACTTCCCTGAGAGATGTGAAACCACTGTGCTGTGCTCAGCCTATGGAGCAGCTGAGAATGTCTCTTATACTTGGCTACACTGGTCAGTCACACTTCAGACTCAATTCCAAGCATAATGTTCTAAAGTTCAGAGCACATTTACCCATTTCTACAACATCTACAAGACTTATTGAATTAAATCAATGACTCTCATACAAATTTGAGTGTTAAAAGTACCTTTCTCCTTTTCACTGTATCGGCTTATGTTACTGTTGTCACTATACAAAGGACCAGCAGTTGCATGGGGCTTGCAGCTGTGATACTGAGCGTTGAGGGTATTGACTGTGATGTGGATTAGGTGAAGTACAATCTTGCTGATTTCACAGTCTCTGTAGGGGTACTGTTCAGCAAAAGAGAAAAACTTCAGCTTAAAAACTAACTTTTCTCCTTGGATAAACATTTAGGCAGTAAAACAGAAAAATTGCAATAATATTGTCAGCTGGATGCCTTTTGCTTTCCCTTGATTATACATTTCCAAATATACCATGAGAAGCAGGACTGTTGTCAGCTTTGTACAGAGAATTATTTTAATAAAATACTAAAAGTCCATATTAGTAACATTTACTGTCTGCACTTTCTTCTATGCCCTATAGAACTGCTAGAAATTTGTTAAGCATTTCAAAAGTATTCACTCCATTTCAGTGCATAAATGCATTACATTTTAACAGCATTTCCTAAAAAGTATCACTCAATTGAAGAATACAAACTGCTAAACTGACACACTCCTCCATTTAAAATCACTACTGTTTTCTTAAAACTCATTCTAAGTTACTCAAAATACTCCTCACTGGAATTTCATACATCATTTTCGTATTTTAATATCCATATTTTCCTTTCTCAGGCAAACACCAGAAAGTCAATAAAGACTGCAGAAACAGAGGAAGTCAGTAGCACAGTCTAAATCCTAACTATTTCAGACACTGAAATTAAATGCAGTAAGTATATCAAAGAAACTTGTCCTTTACAGTTCCATTCACTTACCATACATTTAGGTGTTCCCTGTAACAAATTACAAATTGAAATGTAAATTTTTCTGTGGACAGTGTCTTGTTAAGACCACTCACCTTATAGAGAATTACAAGCAAAGCCTTTAACCACATCTGCCGAATGTGAGGCTTGAGGGACCAGAGGGAGCAGCGAGGAGGCTGCTGAAAGTAATGCCTTAGCTGAGGACAAGAGCAATATTTCAACACTTGCACCACCAAGGGAAGAAGGTGTTTTCCCAGGTTGATGTTATAGTCCATCACCTGAAAAGAACACAGGAGTTACCTTCCCAACCAAATCCACTGTTTTCAAAAAGCAAAATAATTAATACAGTTGAGGTATTAGGTAAGTGAAAATAAATCAATGGTTTTAAGGAAATCTCACCACCATTTAGAAGCCTCCTGACAGCTTGCCACCTTCTCATTTTAGCCAGATAGGCAGAATGAAACAGAAAATGTGTTCTGAAAACCTTTCATCCAGCACAGTTTAAATTTTAAGGTACACTGGCAAGTTCATAAAATATATTATCCTGAAATAGCCTTGTATTATGGCACAAGTTGATCATGCTTCAATACACAAAACTATATAATGTATATCCCATATTTAACAGAGAGGATGCACTTGTGAGTTTTGGGGGTTGAGTAGTTTGGTTATTTGGGGGCTTTGTATTAGCATTCTAACATTGTACTGGCAGTTTTCAATTTTTTCTCATAGGCTTGCAACATTAGGTATTACGGTTTTTTAAACCCCAGGTTCAGGAATCAGATAATGACACTAGGTTCCCATTCTCCACCAAAAGTAAGTGTCTACTATGTTATGCAGGAAGTTTAAGCACAAAAATCTTAAAGGATCCAGGAATAAAGCATATGAAAAATAGCTTGCTCTAAATAAAATGCTCATCAGTCTTAAGCAGTGGTGTTGCTGCAGACAGGTTGCTGTGATTACTGTTAGTCATGTGCCTTGCCTCCATCATGACCTTTGAAGAGCAACATGCTACTTAGGGCCAGTGCTTTGAATCCTAGGAGTGATTCAAAAGTGCAGTGAAGCCATATATTCCCACTACCCTGGCACAACTGTGTCTCCACTTGAAACTGCAATACTATTTTTCAAAATCTTCCTATCAGACGTCTAACATGATCCATTTTTAAAATCACACATGCTGAAATCAGCAGTTACACTAGATCATAACAAGGCTCTACAAAGCCCTTGTGTCTGATGCTGCCCTACACTGGCTGACATTTGGGAAGGTGTAAGAGCAGGCAAAGGCAGCTCCAGCACAACCCGCATGATTTAACATGGCCCTGCAGTTTCAGTGGACTTACTGAATTTTATCAGCAGCTCTCTACATCTAAACAGTCTATACTTCTTTTCTTTTGTTTTTATTAGAACAGGCAGATGAAACTAATTTACAAACACTAAACTTTTGGTCTCAAGTTCTCTCTTGAACAAGCTGACTAGAAGTTTTTCCCTGTAAAATTCTCCAGATTGATGTGCAGCTGTCTCAAATACTTTTGTTGCATGCATAGAGCTAAACAGATGAATCCCATGTCTATCCATGTAGGGTGAGCCAGTGGAATATCAATCACCAAATTTGGTCCTACCCTGTAATGCCATGTTCCCTCAGGGAGTGATAGTTACACAGCATGGTTAGGAAAAGCTCATCCATACAAAGCAGGCAGAGCACTGCCTAATGGAGCACATCCTGTAACACAAACATCCTGGCACTAACCACAGCCAATTTTCAAGCTGCAGCAGGGAAATAAGGAATGGAAGAATGGAGGAATGAAAGAATGGAGGAATGGAGAAACAAAGGAACAAAGGAGTAAAGGAATAGAGGAACAGAGGAATGAAGGGATGAAAGGATGAAAGGATGAAAGGACGAAGGCCGCGGGAGAGGCGGCGCGGAGCCCGCGCTGTCCAGCAGCGCCACCGCGCGGGCAAATCGCGCCACTGCAGAGAAACCCGGGATTTCGGGAGCCCCAAACACTCGGAGTTTACGGTGAAAAACATTGAGACATCGGATTTTTCTATTTCTTTTTTAATTGAACTGTCCACTCGAACCAAGCTTGGAATCAAAACCAACGAACCAGCAAGCCAACCTGATCCCAACCTTTGTTGAGCTGCCGGGGTAAAGCAAGTGCTTATGGCTTGGTAAAGAAGAATAACTGAAATAGATCTCTTAAGAGCTCAGTACTAAGTTTTCACTCTGAATACACATCTTCGGGTTGCAAATGGCATTTCATACATCTTCGGATTGCAAATCCAAACATAAAGCAGCCCTACAGCTAAGAAAAGTATTCTCCCAAAGTACAAATTAAAGTTGATGTCTGCTGCATAGAGAAAAACCTTGACCTACTTAATCTCTGAAACGCCTTTTGACATCAGAGGAACCAGGATTCAATTATAAAGCTTTTAAACACAAACGGTGAATTTGGCTCACACAGACATTTTAAAGGTGGAAGAGAAAGGCAGGGGCTGATATCTACAGTTGCAGTAAGGAGTACTTCTGAAATCCAGGCCAGTTATCATCACTGAAATTTAGGATCCAAACTTGAAAAACACAAATGTGGAAGATGCTGCCCTGCAACCTGAACTGCCACTTCCAGACTCTCAACACAAGAGCAACAGATGTGAATCTTGTTTTACACTCTTTAATTTAAACTGCACAAATGAAAGATTATTAATACAGAGCCGTAGTGCTCTGGGACAAAGGAACCCGATGCATTTGCAGTTACCCAGTTTGCATTAACACCATCTATTTTGCCACCTGAAATATGGATACCTGACATCTCCCCAGCTGTGGAAGTTCATCCAACTATCAACATCACATTTAAATTTGAAAAATCACTGATTCTAATGCATGAACCAGAAAATCTTGGTAAGAATTTCAGATCCAGAAGAGACAAGGATAGATAGCTTTGAGCAATGTTTGAAGGTTACAGTGGATATCTGAAATCACAGCCCTCTTCTTCCGCTAAGGTAATCCTTTATGAGAGACTGTGATAAGGAAAAAGCATTGAAGTGATAACGATGCTCCATTGCAAATAGGAATACTCTGCAAGTGTGAAACATTTTTCAGCCCAGTATCACCCACTACTCTATCAGTGGGAATTAATTGAGCCTTAGAAGAGCCTTGTGAGGTAGAAAATTATGATCCTCCTTACAAGATGGAAAAAGAAGGCATAAGGCAAGGACGTGCTTGGTCATTTATCATAGCAATATAGGCAAAAGTTCACGATGGCAATAGCACTCCCTAGGAAAGGGAGAACAGAAAGTCCTGGTGCACTGTAAGGAAGAAAAATGAGCTTCCTGAAAAGTGAAGAATGTTGAAGAGCTCACAGACCATTCACACAGGGAAACAACAAGAACACACAGATCCCAGGTCTTCCTGAAGAAGAAAGGAGGAAATACTCATGAGGAAAGTAAGGCATTCAAAGGCTGGTGAAAGAAGGCAGAGGTTAGAAGCAGTCTCTAATTTTTTATGCAGAGGCAGTATTAGCATACCTCCATACACACAAAACTATAATCTCTTATGCAGCAACTTTAGACTAGCAGTGGAAAGAAATTCTTTCAACAAGCTGAAAAGGTGTTTAAGTTTTAAGTAGGATTACCTCATTCAGCCATTATTTTGCTACAAAGAAGGCTGTGCTACCATTATTTCAACAACAGGCAATAATAAATAGCAGCAAAAATTACTAAGTGCCTTCACCTACTTGTGCTATTCCAGCAATAAAGGCATTGAAGCAGGTGGAAACACGCATTTTCTGAGGTGCAATCATGAAGCATCCTTCCTGCTGATCGTAGCCAAGCAGGACGTACAGATGGCGCTTGACTGTGTTGAAAGCTTTAGCGCTGCTGATATCTGACTCTGCACTGCTTTCATCCTTTGCCATGAACTTCATGAGCACTGTAATGAGCTGGTGGACAGTCTGGTGGTCAATCCCTGCATCCTCTGGCAGCAGGTCTTTTATTGTATTGTCATTCTCTGGGGATGGTTGTCCTATGGGCACAAGAGACATTGGTATCAAACACTGGAGAACACTGTCAACTCTGTAAATCCAAAAACAGGGTGCGGTGTAGAACACACCAGATTTTTTTCCAGTTCACTGCTCCATTTGTGCCCAAATACACACAGTGAAATTGAAGGAGAGGCATGCATTTCTGAGGGCATTGCTCCTCTTGCCTCAGGTCCAGCTGCACAGAAACACCTACTGTGTACATTCAAATCTATTTCTCAGCTTTCTCATTTTAGTGGAGCACGTTATTTCCCATCCCACTGCATTTCTGTCAAATTGAACATTATTATTCTTCCACATCCATCAAATCCCACAGCCACCAAAATCTCATCTGGTATGGTTATCAGTCTTTCCTCAGTAAACATTAACAGACATCAGTCTTTGCCAGTGGAAAATGTACAAAATGGCAAGGGTAGGAAATATGAAAAATTGTACCAAATAATGATTAAACAAAGAGTGAAGACTTCCCCTATTAGTACGAATCTGTATTTCTCTTAAATAACTTGTATTACCACCAATAACTTGTAAATAAACAATATTATTTTAATATTCTAATTTACCCATATTCTCAATGTGATACACTATTCTGACAAAGGACTCCATTGCTGGTACAACTGTATCTGTCTTAGGTTCTTCACAAGAAAAACTCCAATGTCTGTAATTTTTTAAAATAATTTTAAGGTATGTTGCATTTGTATTGGTGGGTGAACAAAGGTTTATTTGGCTGTTTTGCAAAGCATGGGAGATGGTTGTCATTTCTACGACAGGTGAAAATTAAAACTATGCAGGGGGCAGGAATTTTCAGATAAATTTCTATTAAGAATAACTTTATTGGTCTTATTTGGGTTAGAAGAAATAATGAACTTTATGTTATACAGTATTTTTTGTTCTAGACAGTTTTCACTGAGATTTTTTACTTAAAAACCCTCCTTCAAAATGGAAATTCTCTACCCAAGCTTTTGCTGGACCAAGATTTGCAGAAACAAAAAAAAAACCAATGAATTCTGAAATAATTAGAAATAAAGCAAAAACCATTTTCAGAAGTACTTCAAAAATGTTACACAGAAAGTAATCTTAGCTTCATGGACATAAACTGAGAAATAATCTTATATTCTTATAAAATATTACACCCAGGTTAAAATTTTCTGTGGAATTATATTATAAAGACACAATTTTCATAAGGATGATATCTGACTGTATTATTCAGTCTTATTTATTTTCATCTCTATAACATGTTGTGAGATTTTTAATAAAATAAAGAAGGAGGTAAGATTAAATGAATGAAAAGATCATTGAGCTCTAAATAAATACTGGCTCTCCAAGTAGAATTCAAAGAGTAATTAATCTGAAAAGATTCAACCATTTTATTTTCCCTTACTGAACAATCTAATTCAGAAGCTCAGTGATAAAATGTTCGATTTTGAAAGTGTTTCATAACTCTAACACTGGCTAAGAGATACTTCCCAGGACTTTTCCTGCTATTTTACTTTTCCAGAAATATTACTATACTTTCTGATGCATTAAAGATCCCATTTCTCATACTTTACCCTCAGGGAAAACTGTACAGCAGGATAGAGTGAACAGAGCTTCACCCTGATTTGTCTGTCACAGCTCTACTAAGGATCAAGTCTATGGAGTGTCAGTCACCCCATTTTTATTTCTGATGCAGGAACAGCAATGGAGAACTACTTGTTTAAAACTACAAAAACTGTACAATCCAGTTTAATCAATAGATCTTCTGAATCTGGAATGAATCTTAGGTTACGTCAAGCCTGAACTAAACATCCATTTCCTCAACAGAAGATACAGGGTGCCCTGTTATCCCATGAGCCTGTTTAAATCCAACTAGGAATGTAAAATCAAGACAACCCTGTTTTTACAGTGGCTAAGGTAACTTATCCCTTAAAATTCATGTGTATTTGTATGTGCCTGTACAAGGTATATAGATACACACACAAATCCTCCCCAACTCTCATCAAAAGCTTCTCACATCACCAAACACACAGCCAGGTAATATACAGCCTCCACACCCGAATTCAATCTAGCCTTACCTCCAAACATTCATCTCTTTATTCATGTGCCCTTTATATCAGACCCCTTTACCTTCAAATTACTTTAAGGTATATCAAAATGTCACATAAAGCATCAGATCAGATTTACATCCATGCTTCATCATCCCAACTGTGATCCCTACCAATGAAACTCTCTCACTGACTGTCCAGTGTAGAGGACATAGGAACAAATACATGATCTTGGTATTTAATCCATACAGAATGCACACCAAACTCAGCTTGCATTTGGACTGTGCAAGGATGCCTGTTTTAGATCCAGAAAGAACAAATGAGCACGAAAACTGATTCATTCAAGGGCTATGTATAAAATACATGTTTTTCTACAACAGATGTACATCCTCCATTTAGGAGTCAGTCTGAATCAGATATGCTCAGTACTGCCAATGTAGCACAAGAAACTGAAACAAACCTCAAAAATATTTTTTTTTTACAAACATTTAAGCTTTTAGGAAGAAATAATACATATTGGACAGGAGAAAAGGGACAGTAATTAGCCTTCTAGTACCCAAATCATCTGTCATATTCTGAATCGGATTATCAGAATTTTCTTGAGATCAGTAGTTACTAGCTACATGAAACATTTCATTTACACATTTTTAGTGGAAACTTTGCTTTAACCTTAAGTGATGAACTACCTAAGCCTGGAAAGTAAAGTGTAGAAATACCAAAATACATCTAATAAAACCACAATGGGTAACAATGGCTACTGTGAGACTGACACATCTTATGCAACAAATTCCTTTAAGCCCAGTATTTAGCAGGTGGTTGGTGCCATTAAATGAAGAACAATCATCCACTGATATACCTGTTTATTGCATCATTAAGTCACTTGTTCCCTCTATGAGCCTGTGACAACCCACACATACATTCTGTAAGGAACTGGTTGATTTCCATCTCTCACTGGGCTAGCATGGCAGGGCTATATCCTGCCAATTCAGAAACTCCCCTATTTCATTTCACAGCTCAGTCAGCTCCCACAGTGACAAGGTATCTTCCTTTCATCTGATCATCAAGTAAGTTGATATCTTTTGATTAGGAATTTGCATCTATTGGAAGTATTCCAAGTCTTGAAGACAGGACACGAAAAGATCTGAATCTGACATCTTTTCACTTCCAAATCATCCATCAGTCTACACAGCACTCAGAGCAATAACTGTCAGTAGCCACAATTACTGAGAGATTACTTGGATCCTGCTGCGCTACCTATTCTACAGAAGCCTGACAGAAGGGTGACATCTTCAGAAAATGCCAGTTAGTACAAAATTAGGGACTTGAGATATTTATAAGCATGCAGCAAAGACAAGTGTAATATACAGTACTGACAGGCAAAAGCATTCTGTCTGCTGTCTTTAAAATCCGAAGGACTCAAGGATCAGACTCAAAACAGGTGACCCATGGGGCCAGCCTAGCAAATATTTACTTGTGGGCAATCAAACACAGGAGGGTGAGGCACTGCTGGCATAGCTGACTGACTCTAAATAACCTCCTCCCAACTGCAAACTCTTATTTACAACTGCAGGCAGCTTTCAGTATAGATTGAGAGCAAAGCTTCAATTTACACTTTTTGGAACCATGCTGAGATGTGATTCACTCTGCCATTTACAGAACTTTCATCTTGTGCAAGTTTATCTCATGATTCAGCAAGAAAGTCAGAGTTAGAGCCTTCCTTTTCCTGTTCCATCAAAACACACCTCCTTTGTCACACCCACCTGGTGTTTGCTCTGGTGTTCCTCCAAGTGCTGGTGCAGATTGCTCATGTCTGGTCAAGCTCACAGCTTTAAAAAAAAAAAAAAAAAACAAGAGCAACTCTGTTCAACAAGGCAGCACTGACATCTTACACTTAGCATATATTCAGTGCTAGCACATTTATGTTCATTTACTCATGCACCGTTGTCAGGCAGTGAGTGTAAATGCTTGGAACGTGTCACTTGTGTGCCCTACAGATTTCGTGCACCATGTTCTGTAACTCTAATTTTCTCAGTCATTTAATTTTGATGGTACAAGAGTCAGCACACAGGAGTCCTTGTGCAGCACCAGTAATTGGTCATGAAGGACTACCTAAGAATCCCAAAATATTCGGGGGGATAGTGTTGGAAAGAAAATTACCTTTTAAGTTAATAGCTCACTAGCACCCAGGTTCAAAAGTTGTATCCGTTCCTATTATATGGGTAAGAACAATGTGAGAGGTCCAATTTGAATAGAAAGACTAATCTGTGTTTGCATTCTCTAAATGAGAACAGCCAAGCCAAGCTTTATTTTTGCTTGGAAAGGTATCTGCATGGCACTCCACACAATCCTATGGTTTTCCAGCACCTAGGTCCTCCTGTAGAAGCCAGCAGGAAGGATGTGTTGCATGGACATTGCTTCCTTGACAACAGAATTCTGAATATATTAAAAAACTATTTGAGACATTAACAGTTGTTTTTAAGACATCTAGCATATGCTGTATGCACTGATTAATAAATATATTAGTAACAGAGGATTTTTTCTGTAAAATCTGTATCTAAGACAAAACTACTGCACATTAGCCGCAAATAAAAATTAAGATCTAGAAAAAACAAACTAGTCTTGGAGCATTTTATTCTGGCATTTTACACAGACACATCTAGACACAATGTCTACGTTCTTTGTCAAACTCACTAACTTGTCATTATCTGAGTAATGCCCAAAGCAGTCAGAAACCTAAATCTGCCATTCTAATTGGATAAATATTGACACCTCCAGGGTGCACGCATCAACAGGATGTGATCCTAGGGGAGAAGATGCGGGTGTGTCACAGAAACAGGAGTAGATACTCAACGGATTTTGGAGGTTAAGGTTTCAGGAAGGGAGAGCGCTCTCTTGGACTCGGCGGGGCCCTTGACGCTGTCGCGCAGGGAGCGCACGCTCTTCTGGCGGTTCCGTGCGAAACGAGCCCTCTTGATCTTCCACATTGCCGCATCACTGAGGTTGGCCACGTTTGTCCGGACAGCAGTGATAGCTTTGCAAATGCAATGGACCAAGTTAGGATTCATTCCACAGCTTGGGGAGGCCCTACTGCTGCCAAGTACCAAATGCAGCTGGGCCCTGGGTCCCACTCAAGCCAAGAAAGTTTCAAATGGGACCACGGGGTCCACCTGCAAGATACTCATTTGCATGCTCTCATTCTGAAAACCTTAAAACCCCAAAAGGCATAACTGTGTTAAAAAATTATGTTATTACTTGGTCAAAAATAGATTCTTGAAACAAAAACTGAATTTCAGGTTAAAAGGATATGAGGTGCTCCCCTATTTAAAAGGGCAGAAATATCACAAGTATGGATCACATTTAATGTGCTCATAACTAACCATGGCCTCTAGTTTGCCTTACTGATCTCCTGTTCTGCCTGCACCTACCATCTAGTTTTGCCTTACTAATACCTGCTCTGCCTGCACATACCATCCTGATTTTGAACTCAAAAAACCTGTTAAGTGTTGATTATGGAGTTACAGTGGTGATATCAGCAGCATCCCTACATATCTTAATGGGATCACCAATACTTTTCCATACTCCTATCTATAGCGCACTGGAACCTTTTGAGTTTAATCATCTGAGTGACTGAAGTCAATGATCCCCATCCTTTGCATCACCCATCTCTTTGAAATGGCAAAGAGAAAGGTTAAAAAGAAATCTGAAAATTATCTTCTGCTTATTTTAAATAACTCCAAAGTGTTCCTATTTAAAGATATTGCCCTACATTTCCACCCAGAGGTGTTTGAAACTAGTGCCAAGACTCCCTCCTCAGGCCACAGCAGTGTTCCCAGCATTGGGTCAAGCTACTCACATATGGAGAAGAAAATACCTTTACAGTTCCACCCCTCTCCTGTGGAGCAGTCTCAGCACCTAGACTTTTTCAGGCATTGGACTCTATGCAAAAGTAGAAGGAAGCACTAGGCTGCTGAGGGAACATGCACTGCTCAAACAGCTGTTCCCATCTCCTCCATGAAAATCAGATGGAAATAGATCTGACACTTGGGTTAGAAAGTTTTCAATTATTCAGTGTTCTAAAAAATTATGTATGAATTAATTTTTAGTACCTCTCTAGTGAAAGGAAGGACATTTGGTTTCTCATCAAGAAACCAAGGATGAACAGGGCAAACATTTAAAAACAATTGTCACTGCAAAAACAGTTAACTGAGCACTGGCTCTAGGAGTCCACATATCTCTCATGCTGTGCCCCATCCACTGAGGCTTTTTTGGGGGTCAAACAACTCCGAGGCCTGACTTTGTACAGACCACCACAGGACAGAGTTGGGCATGATCTGTGACTTGGAGAAGAGCAAATGTGACAGCACTAGAATTTCTACAGTAGGACAAGTGGGTTAATGAAGGATGTAGGTGATCATAGAACCAGAACACAATTCAGCCAAGGCTGGCAATCACATCCTAGTGAGAGCAAAACCCCACCCAAAGGTGCAACAGAATACAGACTAATCTGGATTCAGGAAATAAAAAATGCTTAGTTCAATTCATATAATTTTGGCCTGAAAGATTACTTAATTTCAGAGAATTTATACATGTGAGACCTGCAACTCTCTCAGACTCTTGCAGGCAGCTAAAATTCCAGAAGCTGATAAAAAGTGATCAGATTTATTTGAATTCTGCTTACTTGTCGGGAAAGGAAATTCTTTGTTGCAGTCCAGATGAAGCTGTGCCTCCAAAGACAGGGTCTCAAAGCGATTCACAAAGAACTCCCAGCTCAAAGCTGGGATATCTGCTTTTAGAAAATGAAGTAGCAAAAGCTTACTAAGAATTGTAGGCCTATCCTTGACAACTGTATCAAACTGGAAATCAAGGCAGAGGCAGAGACCCTATAGAGGGAAACAAAGAAAACAACACATAACGGAGATATGAGAACTCTTAAGGATTTTTTAAAGCAAAGGGAGGCCAAAGCTCATAACTTCTCCTGTCAGTTAGTGCAGGATCAAGGTTTAGCTCCTTTTTTATACCAATCCTTTAAATCAGAACTACTGCTACTGGTATCAGAGGGAAAGTAAGGTAAGTAAGGAGATAAATAAGCATCATATTTTTAATGTAGAATTTTCTAAGATTTTGAGTAATACAAACGTACAGGCAAAGTTCTATCCTACTATATATTTGGTACACATTATCAAAGTACTTTGCACACAGTCCCCATCTGAGAAAAATGTTACATTTAGTAAATTTAATTACAAAAGGAATTAATCACCAAGGCTAAACAGAAGAAAGATTACATTGAGAAGTGTATCACAGGCACTTTGCCTGAAAATTCTTCTGTACATTATCAGCACTAGAATTTTGTCTTTAGTGTCAAGATTTAAGCCTGAGAAGAAATCCCACGTATTGAATATGAAAGTGTAGTATACCGGTCTCATTGAACCCAAGCTCCGTAACAGTGCCACTGAACTCAAGTTCTCTGGAAACTATTTTGAACAGGTACCAAATGGAATTAAACTAGCAAATACTAACAGCTTTTTGTAGGCAGTAACCCTGCACTCTTCAAAATACATATTCATTCTATTTTCCAGAGAACTAGAAATGAATTGGTCTAAGAGATTTGTTTTTTTAATCATGCTTTTCTTGCTTATGTATCTGTTTAGATGTAATCATGGGAATCCTGACTGGCAGGATCTCTCAAATTCACGAAATTACATGCCTAAGTAAACCTTGAAAAGATCAAGACCATGTTTGGTTTTGCTCAAAAGTATTTTCTCACTGTGAGCTCACCAGGGTCTCATAAGACTTAAAAATTTATTTTTTTAATTGAAAAATATCAAATTATTTTCAAATAATCAAAAAGCATTTTCATTTTTCTACAACAGCAGTTCAAACACAATAGTAACCCACTGCAGTCATTCAAGTATTTATGGCTGGACTTGATCTTAAAAATTGTTTTTTCCAACATAAATGGTTCTATGATTCTAAGTTGGGGGTAGGGCAGAATCATTTCCCTCGGCTATTCTGTGCATATGTCAAGCACCAAGACCAATAATGCTTGCATAGAGAGATATTAGCCTTGACTGTGATGTTGTACATCAGAACTCCAAGTGAAAAGCCAGTTTCCCACTGGAATGTATTTTTCCCATGTAATGCACCCACCTGCAAAGCTGGTCTCTTTATGGTGTCAAGTAAAAGCCCAGCTCTTGTAGCCACTGCTGGGTTGACATCTTCCACAGCAGTCAGGAAACAGCAGAATGCATGAGCCAATGAGTACTTCAGTAGGTGGTTTTTTGTCACAGAGTGAATATCCAAAAATCTGCACAACACAGCCACTTTCTCGACTGTAGCAGCGAGACAAGAGGCAAATTCATTTAGGCAATGGTTTATGTACTGATTAATATACATTTCCTAGAAATATGCACAGCTGAGAAAGTAACAATGAAAAATAGCTAGAAAGAGTTGTAATTTTGATTTTTATAATCCAAAATGTCTCATCTTCTCCTCTATTTTACTGCACACTGTTGTGCAATAGTTTAGAATCGAACTGCCTCCAAAACTCTCCAAAGCAGCAAAAAGATCATCATCCATTAGACGTCTCCTCAGTTACTGCAGAGAAAGCTCTCCTTCTTCAGAGAAGAAACAAAGAGAAAATAGAGTACATTTCTCAGGCCTACCTGCTTCAAATCTCATCTTCCAGTCTTTACTGTTGAAATTGCTGTTTATGATTGTCCAGAAAATGTCAGCTCCATGAGGAAGTGAAAGTGCGTGAAGAAGAAGTGGGACTGCCAGGGAAGAAAGCTGAGAGAACTCAGACTTCACAACTCCCCATAAGCTAGCAAGAGAAAAGAGAGCAAGCCTGCTTATGAAGACATTCCCTTGATATCCTTTCTTCTAAATGTAAAGAATTTCCCATTAAAATATTTATGAACCTTGCTAGGTATTTATGTGAATACTACTGAGTAGATTGCAGTAAAAACAGAGTAGGAAAACAGAGCTACTTGCCAATCTTCAACTACAGCATTTTTTCTTGTAAATCCAGGTTCAAATATTCCTCACTTTGAAATACTTCATTTTGAAAGAGTTTTCCTAATTCAAGACAACTGCCATGGAACACAATCTATGCTGGAATTAGGAGTTTCAGCATGACCAGCTACACCACATACACCACATGAACTGTCTTGGCACCACAAATCATGTGCATCCATTAATAACTAAGAAGCTGGACATTCACAATTTGCTGGTATTTAGATTCAGGATTTAGATTCTCCAGGCTGCTAAAACCCTATGTCTTGGGAGATGCTCAGTGAAATTGATACAGAGCAGCTGTTAGGTGCTGACAAATATTATTACAAAAGATATGCTGATGTTTACTCAGCTAGTTTTCTGCAAAAGTCCCCCTCTCCAAAGAGAATCTTAAAATACACAGACTTCAATCCAATTCACTCTGACTCTAGGTGAACAAACTTCCTGTCCCTCACAAAAATAAGGTGAAATACTATTGTTATCTCAGCTTTAATGCTAAGGCCCTATAAACTGTGCACCTGCCTCTGCAACATCCTTTATTCTATTTTGTAGAGTCCAAGAAGATACATCAGCCTCAGGTAATGGTATTATTGAATATGAGAGACTCATTGCCAAAGAGGTGGTTCACAATGGAGTAGCCATGATAAACAATTGCAGGGTTACCTTGATTTCATTTACATCTTAATTAGCCCTGCACTAACTTTTATACGGGTTTCTTAATCTTTCCACACTTCTCTACCACTCTTGTTAATTTTTCATAGTAAACTTGCAAATTCTTTGACACTAACAACAAACGTATATCTGAAGAACCAACAAAGTAGGAAGACAAAACATGCCATAAAAACCCACCTTGCAATCAACATGTGATCTTGAATGTAGGCAAGAAATTGTGGATGGTCTTTTCTTGCTATATACAGACATTCCCCATGAAGACACAGGATCTTCAGACAATTCAGCATGTTAAAAAGAATGTCTGGTTCTTCAAACCTTGACATTTCCTGTGTAAACAAATGTTTCTCTCTCAACACAATGAGAAACACTATTTCACCAACAATACAAACTAAACAAGTAATCAATGTTACCTGCAGTATAGTGTATATGAGCTTCAGGGTAACTGGAAGTTGCTGATAACAGAACTTTCTTTCTGTGTCATTCTTTATTGCTGTTAAAAATATAAGTTACAGACAATATTAAAATTCTTTTATCTATGAACTCAAAATGAAACTAAAAAATGTTAAGGTGATGAGAGTTAAATTATTTCTAGGCACATTAACCCTGCAGTCAGTAAAGTTAGCATAACATGGAATGTGGCATCTAATGTTTTTGCTCTTTGTATGTTCAAAATGCCAAGACTTCTTTCAACATTTCTTTTGCAAGTCACACTTGCTATCAACTTATTTACAGCTATTCAATTAATATGTTGAAAGAATTAAATGCATGATAAAAAAATTGACTGTGCACTGTTGGACTTGAAAGACTGCTTCAGAAACTTGCATTGTATATGAGTATAAGCATTTATTTTTAAAGCCTCACTGAAATAACCTTTTCAGCCTCTACCTACCAGCATTTTCTGCAGTCTCTGCGTGATTTCCTGGGTTTTCTCCATGCTTTGGTGCTGATTTGTCTTCCTCTTCTCCTTCAGTTCCTATAATAAACTCAGGTCTAGTATACAGAAGACTATCCTCCAGGTTATCTGTGGGCTCCTTTAAGAATATAAGTTAAATTCATTTCTTGATGTTGCCTACATACATGAGGCAATATCCTACTGCCTAAGCTATTTTTGGTGTGACAAACTGAACTCAAACTTTGTTTAGTTCCACGTACATTTGTGCACTCAAATCACTCGCAAATCTAATATTTCGCATCAGCAAATGCATACTGACAAAAAGAGTGTGTTTCAGACATTGACTTAACAGAAATTGTATATCCATATTGGAGCTGAGGTGGATCCAATCAAAGGCTAATACTTTACCAAGTACTTCACCAGTCTTTGCCTGAAAGGAGTAACAGACAGTAGCAGGGTGTTTCCTGCACTACTGTGGAGTTACAGGCTTAGGGGCAGGACCTCCCTCAACCACTTTTACATTGAAAAACTCCAGGCTGGAGTTGCTTCTGCCTGTGGCATGGAGCTCAGGATTAAAGGCTCCCATTGTGACATTTATGTTGTAAATTTCAGGGTGAATTCTGGAAGTCCCAGCCCCCAAAAGACTGCACTATTTTCTCATTCTCAGTTGAGATAAGAATCTGTACTGGAGGGGCATGAGATGATTTTTCTAGCACAAGTTATTGAATACCATGTGCAAAATATCTCCTTCTAGCATACACATCAAATGAAATTCTGAAAATCTGACACATAAAAAGGCATCCCTATTCCCTCCACTGAAGAAAAAAAGCTAATGAAAATCTGCTACTAACATGCCACAGCAAATGAGCACCAGAATAATGGAATGATGCCCTCTTCTCAACTACCAGATAGAACAGTTACATGTAATAGACATCCAGCTTAAAATAAAGTCATCAGACCACCACCACAACCAAAGGAAATGCTCCAGTTCTTCTGCAAAGCTACGGAGAACTTTAATGATGACTAATGACTGGAGAGTAAGTATCTAGGTCTGATAAATTTGGATACTCAACCTGAAGTAAATTCAGTTTTCCCACAATGCTCAGCATTTCAAATAGTCAAGCTCCAACTAAGGCTTGCTCACTTGACAACTGATTCACTCAAAATCATTAATAATTTCAAAGTATAGTGAAGGAGTTCCAGCACACCAATAGTACAGACTCTTTCCTGCTCTACTTACCACAAGCCTGATTTCTTCCTTTGGAGCCAGCTGTTCCAGCAGCTCAAAACCCAGCTGGTAGCACAGAATGCTGGACTGGCACAGACCACATTCAACTGCTTTTTCATCTTTCTGACAGGTGTGAGAACCACCCCAGGGTGCCTGAAACACATTGTTTATGATGGATATTATATCTTTTGAGATGCTGTTCTCTAGGCCCATAGTGACACCATCATCCTGGAGTTCCATCTGAAAGAAAGTGAAAAGAGTAAGGATTTATTATTCATTTAAAAGGCAGAGTACAAACTGTCTGCCCCTTCCAACATTTCTGCTAGTTTTATATTACAGTACTGGGGAGAATCTGGGATAAACCGTAACACAGAATTTTAAATTGCTACTGGTGTTGAGGCCCAAGCTCAAACAGCTAGAGTAAACAGACAACTTCAAGCACAGAATCCATTAATTTTACCTGGAGACTGTCATCCAAAACACTTGTCCTTGGATTCACAATATAGAAACTTATCTATCCAAAAATTAATGTATGTAATCTAAGCTTAGCAATAAAATTCTGCCTCTAGTCTATAAAAATAAAGTTCCAAAGCAAAGTTCCTTTCACTAGTGTCAGGTCAGTATCTAACCTGAATGTGGAGGTATCTAACTTTTTTGAACATGAATTTTTAATTTATATAAAGACAGATGACAGTTGTACTGGGATTTAAATGCCTTACACTTCATGCCAGGCCCTTAGCAGAAAGAGAATCGATACAGGAGAACCAAAAGTGACTACAGAACATCAGTTTTCTTTCCATGTGGATGTTTTTCTTCTGCAAGTACCTGCTTCAGGATTAGATCAAACATCAGGATGAAGCAATTAAGATTCATTTCCTCATCTTCACACTCGAAATCAATTGTTTTTCCACTAGGATGTCCAAAATTCTTGAAAGGGCTGTGAAAAGGACTACGTATCGGACTCCGAAATGGGCTCTGGAAGGGGCTTGGGAAAGGACTCAGCATGTTGTGCTGGACTCTGCGCCCAGGGTCAGAAGCAACGCTTACCTGAAAACATAAAAAAATCAACATGTCCAAATGACTGTTAGACATTTCAGCAATCTCTGTCTATATTAAAATGGCAGAAATGGCAAGAGCTCTCACAGCCTTGCCACTCCCTTCTGTAGCTTTTTTGCAAAATATTCACATGTCCCTTAATGTCACTGAACGATAAGATACGATGGAAGTACAGGAACCATATTCTGTCCAGATGATACATTCTCTTAAGCTATATGGCTTATCCATTATGTTATTCCCACTAAGGACAATTTCATCATCAAAAACCAAACAGAAAATTGGTGCAAGCAGTAAAGCTGCCATCAGGTCACAATGATCTGCCCCATAATCCATGGACACTGACTTTAACAGCAGGAGGCTAATAAAGGAGCCCACCTCAAGAGAACTTTGTTAACTAAAGCTGTACCAAGGATGCAGGCAGCTGGAAATTAACTAGACACAATGGCAGTAAGTTGTCTGCACTGATTTATGCCCACACCACAGCAGGCCATCTCAAACACCCTGAAAACTTCTAGGCATTGCAGGAAGATACACACTTAGATGACACATGAGGTTGATTTTCACACCAGCTATGGTCTGAATGACCAGACAATAAGTTTGTCCATTTCTTCTGCTTAGTTTAGAAGTGATCATGGGCTAGGTGTGGCAGTGCTCTCTGCAGAGCTACATCAGAAGACCAGCAGACCACACGTAAGGAATCATCAACTGCCTAGATGCTGTAGTTCCTTAAATCTAAAGAATCAGGAGCCTTGTTCCTGGTGTCCTTGAAACACTTCATCCAAGCTGCTGGGAAGTTAAGTCACATCAGACCAAGTAGGTGTAGTGCCTATGTACTTGTACATGTTTTCTTCCACACCATAAGCCTTTGACAGACAACTTTAGATTAAATTTTGCATCTCTTGTGTTTGGGATAAAAGATGTAGGGAACCAGAAAAAAATTCTGCTCTCTCACCGTTTCAAAACACACCTGGGCCCACCAAATTCATACCACAATACAAAAGGTCATTCTGGATTGTTGTCTGTAACAATTTGTTCCTAATGGTTATTAATAGAAGGTGCAAAGAATAAAAAAGGTTGGAAAAGATATCAAGTTCCTACCTGTATTATCTTCACACTACTGTATGATAGTGTGATATTAACTGAAGTCATGCCAATTCTCTTTAATTTTCAAAATGTATAGTGTTTTAAATAAAATGCTGCCATATTGAAACATTTTTTTTAATTCTTCATGTGGACTCTGTTAGGAAGACTGTTATAAGCAAAAAAGTAAGCAGGATAAATAACAGTTACCCTCCGAGCTGCAAGATTTCCTGCCAGTTCACTGACTCTTGATTTTCTTTGATTTGCTAATTCTTTTACAGAATTAACTCCATCAGAAAACATGCTGATTAGTAACTGAAGAGGAACAACAATGTCTAGTTCAGACAACACCTGAAGAAAGACAATAAATAAGAAAGCATGAGTTTCAAGTTAGATCACAAACACCAGCTACTTTATACGCATTTTTGTAACACGATCCTCAATTCAGCAAGTTCTGTGCATTTAATTTTGGGATTCAATGAGGTGAGGCGAAAGCTTAGATTTCTGTTAGAATCACAGAAAAAAAAAAAAAGGCACTTTCAAAATATTTGTTGGCAGCCACTTGGTGCACCTTGAGATCAGTTTTATGCACAAACACACAAGTATGTGAGGTTATTCCACAAAAATATTTCTGTAAAGCAGAATTATTACCAATACTTGAATGAACAACTTTTTATTTATTATTCCTTAAAACGGAATTCCTTTTTTAATTCTAAGAATCTGGTCAGAATGGTAGCCTACAGATGTCAATATACTGACAATTGTTAATTGCACATCACTTGGAAAATATTCACAATCTATTATGCCACCAGCACTCAGATAAATATAAGCTCATTTGTACTTGTCATTAAGTGATTGATTCAAGAAAAATCTTAAAAAATCATGCTTTACTTGAAAACTCTATATACCTGAAAATTGAAATTACAGTCAGGTAAATTGGTCTTTGCAGAGGCTTAATTATAATTAACTCTCAGCAGGAAAGAAGCAATAATGAAAAGTACAGGTATTATTCTGAGGTGTTGTGGAAAATTTTATATCCTTTTTGAATTCCTTGCCCTCAGCTGACATGATTATCCCTGTAGCTTTTAATATGAACATTGGGTGAATGCCAGTTTTGTGGACAAATATAGCACAAAAAGGACCAGAGCAGCAGAAAGCTTGGTGGGTACAGAGCTAGTCTATTCAAGCTCTCCATATGCAGAAACAACTACAGCTGTTTCTGGAGTCTGGAATTAATTTTGGAAGCTACAGACCAATTTCTGTGGAGACTAAAAAGTAATGCTGTAAAAAAGTCAGCCAACTGAATGGCCCTAAAGACTAAACTGACAAAGTTTAAAGAAATTACGACTCCCATTTTTTAAAGAATCACAAAATCATTTAGGTTAGAAAAGATTCCCAAGATTACTGAGTGCAACCACAGACTGATCTCCACCTTGTCAACTAGGTTATTGCTCATGATGAGTTAGGGTCTGTGTACCAGCCATCCTTATACTGGAGCTAAGCAAAGGGCAGAAGGGGTGCAGCAACTTTGAAAAAGCAGGGTTTTTTCAAAACTATCAGCTGTTTCAGCATGACTTGTCAAGCAAGGACACTTACATGGAGCCAGAGCAACGCCTGCTCTTGCACAGAAGATGGATACCCTGTGAATCGACAGCTAATAAAGCCAAACATCTCCTCCAAGGAGAAGGGCAGAGGACAAAGCTCAGTGTCAAACATTTTGCTGAGAAAGAGAACAAAAAATGTAGCATCACTGAGTTAGCATGGCATACATTGTGTGAGTTAGAACAGGAAACTGGTAGAAAGCTAATCTTGCAGCCTCACTCTCCACTGGAGCTGCTGATATCACCTGTCCTGACTATACAAGGTAATCTCCGAATTTGGTGATGCACCGAAGAATTGACATTACATATGTCCAGTTTCATTTGATAGCAATATCTTTTCCAACATCCAATGCAAAAATTGGAAAATTTCTCATCTCACTAGTCCATTATTCCACGTTTACACTAAAAGAAGTTTACAGCAATACCTACAAATATGAACTTACAGTCAGTTTCAGAGCCCTGTCATCAGTTAAAAGGCAATGTGAAGTTTTACTGTAGAAGTCATACATCAGACATAGAATTACAACTCCACCATTCTTATTCTCGTGCTTCCTTTGCTCAATAGGGGAAGATATTAGCTAAATAAATACATCAATGCCAGTCCTACTAATCCCTGCCATTTCTCATCAACTGGACAGGAGGAGAAAGATGGTCCTTCCAACATGCTGCACTAAAAATGTGCCTTGCTCACAACAAAGAAGCATCCATGTATTTGGCTCTTGATACAAAGATATAGGGAGCAATAAAAGAAAACTTTCCCAAAGCTTAAATCCTTTAGTCTAAACATAAGATATAAAAACAAATCCAAAACATTTACTCATGACTTTCTTTTGCACACCTAGGCCTTTTTACTAGTTGTCACCATGTTACAATGCTAAAACTCTCAACAAGCATATGCAAAACCAGAATGATTCCAACATATGCCTACATACCTCAGCACTTCCCGAAATTCTTTCAGTTGGTTATCAGGCACTTCTGTCCTTATAGCTTCCAGCCACTCTGGCATGATACACTCCCACACCGACTGGTTTATCACATTGTAGGGAATCAAGCAAAGGATTCGATTCAGCCCTTCTTTTAACTGGGTTACAGCACTGCATGATTTGTCCCAGTATCCACCAACCTGTGGGAATTTCCAAGAATTATACTGATGAACAACATTTCTAGTCCCTGTAACTTGCTCAGTATCACAAATTTGCTCAGTGTGTTGCAGCCAAGAAATATTTGGAGGTGATCATTAACACCTTCAAGGCAGAATTTAGTATTCAGCCATGGAGCTGCATTTTTTTTCCTCTTTCATTTGACTGACAGTACACAAAAGCATTGTCCAAGACTTAAATGAAGTTTTCTCACTTCCAGGCCATTCAGTGTATTATTATTTACAGTTCTCAAAAAGGCACAGATTTATTTGGTCAAACTTGCACCATCCATTTTTTGCTCTGGGTTACTTGTTACAGTGCTGAGGCTTTATTTTGAAAAACTTGGTCTGTACAAGGTGTTCCTTCATGGGTGCTTTTTTTAGGGTTTTTTTGAAGAAAGGTTCTAAGTGATGGAAGCAAAAAATATGCTTCTAAGTACAAAAGTAATTGAAATGCAGAGATTAATTATTCTAACTGACCTCAGATCACATCTTCTGTTCTTGATAATGGCTCTAGAGATGCCTGCTGTTTTGGCAGTAATTACTGATAGTATCAGCCAGCAAACTATTTTTCCTTCATTCATCACAGCTAATTTCATGGCTATTTGCCTTCATGTTCTAGTGAAGCCTTGCAAATCTTCAAGTTTTTGGTCCAGTATTGCAGTAGGGGGTAACAAACTCAAAAGAGGGGTTGGATACAAGAAAAAAAAAATCTGTAAGAGATTACAGAATGAGGTTCAGTCCTTCCTTTTCTCCTTAACCTCAAAGCCATGGTCTCTTTTGCTCAGTTTCCAACATTTGAAGCATCTATCCACCTCTCAAATTGCCTCAGCTGACCTCCAATCCTCCCACAGCCAGGTGCACCTTACAGCAATGGTTCAGAATAAAACACACATCTGTGCTGGTCTGCACATGTACAGCAAATCCCATACATTATGTCATGGAAAACCCACAGATGTACAGTTCATGTCTGATGATGTAATACATCACATGGAGTCTTTATGGCCCTTCTAAGTCTAGCCACTTAATTTTAAGAAACAAGGCCAACATGTCCTCTGGACATTTTACCTGAGAGGCTCAGAAAAAGGAAGTCTAACAAGAGCATGACTAAGTGGTGAGTTCTGCTTCATAACTAATGGACAGAAAGAATGATCTTCCTAGAAAAGGTTGCACCAATGGTTGCACTTAGGCACCCTGGATAACCTTCCAGGTAAATCTCTCTCTCTCCATCAGCAACAAGGCAAACTGGGATCTCAACTGAGTCACTCAAATTAGGTTTCTGAAGTCAGCATCAGTATTCCCAGAGTTCCCTTCAGTTACAACTGCGTGATTTCATAAACCTTAATTCACAGCTGCAGAGGTAAAGTATGCAAAGAGCAAAGAAACATCACCAAAGGACAGGCTTCTATCTGGAAGTAGGTAAATTATATATTTTAGCAAAGACAAGTTTGGGTACTTCAGCAGCACAATGAATATGTACAGCTATCAAAAATGTACAGTGTCTTTCAATATCTACAATATTCTTCCAACCTGTCTTCACATTAGTGTAAATAATGCCTACTTTCTAACATAGTAAAACTAAAAATGCTATGAAGAGAAAAAATTCTCCAATTCCACTGGTCCCTCTACAACTGAGATTTCTTTGTCTTGTCAGAGCTGGGAAAGAAAAGGTGATTTTAATTAAGACCTTAATCTCTGCAGCAAATAAGGCAGCCTTCAGACAAATTGTTCTTACCCTGGCAAACTCCATTGGCTTAGGAAGGAGACACATAACCATGACATCAAACCGGACATCACAAACAGTCTTCAACCACTTAGTAACAAACTGGGGCTTCAGCTTCTCAACCAGGCTACCAACTTCATCATCCATCATGTAAGCTGTAGAGTGGAACCACTGGAACACCATGCTAACCAGCCTTGCTAAGCTCTCAGTGGGTGTATTCTCACTGGGAGTGCAAAGGCTCACCTGAAAAAGAGAAACAAAAAACAACTTTCATTTCTAGAATTAAAGGTGGGAAATTTTTTGTCTACTATATTTTGCATATTCTCAGTGTTATGAGGATGCAGAAGACATAGGAGATAAATGAGATGATCAGTTTTAGGTAGAGGTTGGTACAGAACAATTGACAAAACATTTCATAACCAGAAAACAACAACAAAAGGGAAAAAAACCCAGGCATTGAATTTTGTTTACTTTCAACACTGAAAAAAAACCAGTAAAGAGTGCTTTGACAAACTTTTTGGTTTGAACTTTAAAATTGCTTTTAATTTCACAAGGTACTGTAATACCTAGTAAAACATATGATATACATAGACACACATATAAAATGAACCAGATAAAAAGACAAGTCAAATCAAGAACTTAAAAATTCTGAAAGAAAATGCCTACCTAATGTAATAAGTTATCTTTACTTTGCAAAAAGATTCCAATCTTGAATTTTTTTTGTCCTTATTTGTGGCATGAATATGAGTTGTAAGTCTTCAGAAATTCCCACATGATTAACATTCTCCTCTCCTTCTCTGAACTCTCTAAAATGATACCTGGACTGTAAAGCTGTCAAAAATCTGAGACCAAGTTTCTACCCCAGCTCACAAGCCAGCACACTTAAAAGCCCTTAATGCCCTCAAGTTCGAGCTCTTGGCATCCTCTGGGGACAGGACACAAAGTTTCCAAGTCAGGTTGCTACACTGAATGCAAAGAATGGATGACAGGAGAATTTAGAAGCTCCTTTAACCACCTATCAGCTATTTGCTGTCATTTCCTAGTGAAAGCTGCACTCTCAGCACATGGCAACCTGAAACTGGTGACCACTGCCTTGCAGCAAGTGAATAATGGAGAAATGTTCCTGTCATATGTGGAGAAAGAAATGACAGCTCTCCTTCCCAGACAAACAGAACCCATTTAACAAATGTTTTTTCCTCCACGATTTTTCTGGATATGAGGCGAGGCAGCTATCAACCCTCTTGCCAATTCAAAATATAGTCTTCTACTTCATTGCAGGTTGAAGTTCAGGTGTTTGCTTCCTCGTGCTTGGCTCAGTTGAGCATCAACTCACAGGCAATATCAGCCAGCAGCCTTTTTAGTAGGAACTCTTAACCCTATCCAGCTTCTGCATAAAGGAGTCATTTTATGAAGGAAAACAGCAACCCAAGATTTCTCACAACCTGCGTGGCCATCTCTGCCAACACCCACCACAGAGAGATCAAGAGATTTTGCAAGAACAGAATGGAGACAGTGAGTTCTGCCTCCCTACTGCAGAAAGGTACACTTAGAATGTCAGAGATGAGGCATGTACAGTGAAACATAACCTCTTCTGCTCACACTTCAATTCTACTTCTGGAAAAGGCCTTCAGACTTCATAAAACATTATTTGATGCAGAACAGAAGCACAATAAAAAAAATTTAAAATAACAGATGTTTTTAATTCTAAAACATTAAATAACAAAACCTACAAAATGTCAGCAGAATATAAAGTTTATTCATGTAATCTCTTGAAACTGCAGAGCAGCATTTTTGGCACTATGGAATTCCACACCTACCACCCTGCCATCCAGAGAGCCTATCTCTGTTTAGATAATGGATGAGGGGTCCTGCTATTTGCCCATCTTTCACCGGGTGACTGAAGAGAGAGCCTGAGAGGAAAGGTGGATTGGAAAGAGCCTGAGAAAGAGAATTCTCCTTAAGGAGAACTGCAGAATGCGGTTTCTGAGGGTCTATCAGGCTGCAGCCTGGCCTGCACATGAACTAGCCAGCAGCAGTCCTGCTGTTTTGGAATAATCTCAGGTAGCTACTGTAGGGGTAGAACCAGCAGGGCTTCATTCTGTCAACCCACGCCAGGTGAATGGAGTACACTGACTGACACAACTTGATCAAGCTGACTACAGGAAGGAACAGCATCCCACTAAGAATCCTCCAGCCTATTCAGAGGTAAGAGAGAAAGCTCTGCTTCCAGAAATTGGTGTTGAAGGCTGGAAGGAAAAAAATAGAATTTTAGGGGACTGCCTTTTAAAGTTAAAATAATGGCGCTCACAAGAGCGCACTTGTGAAGAGAAGCTGATGGCAAATAGAAAGTCAATTAAAAAAACCAAGAGATTTTAAAAACTAGGTTTTTTTAGTTTTAAAAATTAATTCTGTTATACATCGTAGCAGATTCAGAGGCAATCAGCAGCTCCACCCAAACTAGTTATGAAATCTCCAAGTCTGACAGCTTCAGAAATTTTTGCTTACAAATCAGAATAAGACTCCAAATAAAGCCAAGAAGTGAGAATGAAAAATGAAAAGAGGTAAAACAGACTTCAGAA
This sequence comes from Toxostoma redivivum, assembly GCA_013397375.1. Lineage (NCBI taxonomy): Eukaryota > Metazoa > Chordata > Aves > Passeriformes > Mimidae > Toxostoma > Toxostoma redivivum. The sequence continues at coordinate 872,073 of VXBI01003609.1, forward strand.
AGCAAAGAAGAGGCAACCAAGAAGAGACAAGAAATCAAGAATTTCTTACCAAGAACCATATTCCAAACTGGCTCAGGAGGCGCTGGTCATGCTTGTCATCATCTTTATTATCAAAGTCTGTGTTGTCCAGGGAGTGATGGGAAGAGGAGAGGCCCATCTGCCTCCTTCGGTTGAGTTCATGCTCCCTCTGCTCTGCATGAAACTCTGCTTCTTTCAGCAAGCTATAAAACAAGCTTGTGGTCAGTGAATGCACCTTTCCAGCAGTGGATACAGGTATCTAATCAAGAGTAGCTCGATGTTAAGACATATGACATCATCACTGTGTGGATGCACAATCTGGGAAAGCAGAAGCTTTCCCAGGGACTAACCGGGAGGCAGAGGCTCTCCCAGGAACAAACAATATACATTTACTACTGTTTACAGAGTGTGTACTGTGAGAACTTTGCTGTTTACAGTAAAAACATCTGTGCAAGAAGTGTTGCCCGCTCTAACCAATGATCTGTATTCTAGTCTTAGTTTAGCAATCTAATGTTTATAAGGAAGCAGTGTTACAATAAAGTGGTCCTTTTCCTCTATCTGAAGAGGAGATGTGTCGCTGTGTCTCCTTTTACCATTTTAACAGGTAATCCGATAGCAAACAGCGACAATCACTGTCCTGAAACAAAATAACACCAAATCCTAGGATTCCAGGCTGATTTCCTTATCAGGACAACACTCACACCTGAGCCATTCTCTGCTAGAGCAGCAGAAGTTCAGTGTTTGCTCTCAGATTATCCCGGTGAAACTACAATCCACTTGCACAAAGCAATATTTACATGAGGTCCTGATCCTGCTGCACAAATGGATGGCTCACAGGCTGTGCTGGTACCTGATGACAGCCCCCATGGGGCACAAGAGCTGTGCTGGTACCTGATCACAGCCCCCATGGGGCACAGGAGCCGTGCTGGTACCTGATCACAGCCCCCATGGGGCACAAGAGCTGTGCTGGTACCTGATGACAGCCCCCATGGGGCACAGGAGCGTGCTGGTACCTGATGACAGCCTCCACGGTGCACACGAGCTCCTCGGCGCCGCACTCGCGGGTGTTGATGGGCGGCGGCGAGGTCTGGTACAGGTGCGTCTCTGCGGCCGCGCCCACCTCGCTGCTGTGGTGGTTCGAGTGGCACCTCTTGCAGTATCGCACTGGCCTGTTGCCGTGGCGGCCACAGCAGCCCGCAGAGAAGCAGGTGACAACAGCTCTTCTGACATGGGAGCTGCAGTTCTGGAAAATAATACAGGGTTTATTAGGCCACAGGTATCAGGAAATGGAAGCGGCAGCATGGATGAGAGTCAGCACCAGGGAGCCGGCTCAAGTGTTGGCAATTTCCAAAATCACTGCGTAAGCACAGCTGTGTGCAACCTCCTGATGCCAAACATCACTGACCTTCCAGAAAGATAAGCTCAGGACTAAATGCTGAGCCTGGACTTAAATGTCACAGTTGCTCCTCTTCTGAAACACCAAACTGACATCTAAGTTATCAACCTCAACCTCCTGACTTGGAGCAACCTCTAAATTTTACAGTAGTTCTCTTAACACCTGCTTACACTTCAGAAGGTCTTTTTAAGCCATGGGTAGCAACAGGTAGATCCTTAGGAGTGCAAAAAAATGGTGCCACCACACCAGAGTTTATGCTATGTAAGGATCTGCCTTGAAATAAGCACCTGAAATTTCTGCCACCTAGTAATCCAGCCCAACAGAAAAGCCTGCTTTATTACATGAGAACTCAAATATGTTATACACTGTATTCCTTACTATTAAAGTCTTATTAAAACACATTAGCTGATATGTACTGCAAGCAGATTCTTTTTGTCAGCAATCTTTTTAGAGCCAAACACTGAAGATTTTCAGTCCATGTATTTTTAAAAATACACATTTTACAGTATGATTTTTTTCCCAATTTAGAATTAATCCAACACTTCAAAGAGATGGGAAGATATATAAACAGTTAGATTTAAAATTAATCTCTTTTTCTGTCCTCTTCATAAACAGAGTTAAAGAATACAAACAGAGCTCAACTGCATAATTGGATTGCTTTACTAATTGCCACTTAAACTAAAACCTACAACTCAAATCAACATTGTTAGTTTTAACAAAAAGAAACCTGCTGCTGCTGAATCATTTCCATCCACCAATAAATGTATTCATGGATAAATTGTGAAGTTTTGGAATGGTACAGAGAAGAACACACTACACAGTAATGGAATGACATTACACACAACATCAAATCATGCCCCATCACACAAATGGCTGAATCTTACCTTCTTCTGACATATAGCAGAAATTTCAGCTGTAAGGGGAAGGCATACAAAACATGAACACAAAGTGACGATCTTTCTGGTTTACTACGGCAGCCATGGGAAAATGGACATCCTGCAAGGAAGTCTCTGGGCTAAACTTGTGTTTGCATAAGCCTGCATAAGTTAGGACACTTTGAAATGCAGTAACAGCCTTGGTGCATTAAGTGTGGTGTGCTCTGCAACCCATTCACCTTCTTTCTGCTTATGCTTCTGGCTCACAGACAGACCTGTAAAAGCACACCTTGTACACACTGTGGCATGTAGGAGACATGGCTCAGGTGGGTCTACACTGCTTGTGAAAGCTCTTGGCAAAAAAGAGTAGTAAATATGGGTGAACAATGTCAAAGCAGCCACTATGTCTGTGGCCCACAATTTCAGGGTGAAATGTTTGCGGATTCAACCTGTAAGCAGTAGCTATTTGATTTCTTGCCCTGGCAACATATGATTCAGAGAGCTGAAGTGGCTGATTAAAAAGAAGTGCTACCCTTAAGTAAATAAAACATTCTTAATCTGGATAATATTTCAACTAAAAGCAGACAGCAAAAACATTTCAACTGCTTAAGAATTTTCAGTTTGCAAAGCAAAGAGAGAGGCAGTGTCTTCACTCTATCCATGGAAGGGTTATTTTAGACAATATGCTGATTAGTCTGTCAACACACTTTGTCTGCATTCCAGCAGATAACAAAATATCAGGTTTTGTCATGGCCATAGGACAATGATTGGATCGATGACTGGATCACTGAAAAATATTTTATGTCCTTTTCTGATATACTTTGTAGTCTCATGTTATAGATTTTCAGCAGCTTTTAGAGCTTTCAAATCAGATCCAGGTTACTGGAAGAACTAGCCCCAGTTTTTGGACAGCGCTGTGGGATACAAATACTTTTTAAAAACTTGGCTCTAGTTTTGAATGCTTCAAGATTTTAAAATTTGTTCAATTGTCTCTGTTTCCTCACACATAAAGAGTTGCATAGTACTTCAGATAGAGGATTAGTCAATTCTTCATAGTACTTTAGGGACATTAGGCAGCATTAAGTACAAACTACTTTAAAATAAAAAAGAAAACACAAACCAACACTTTTGAACAAATGCAGCACTTCAAGTAATACAGTATGGAGAAATATCAGCATAGCTTTGTACAACTATTATTAGTTTGTACCTACCCTTAAAATATCTCTTACCTTGTGGCAGAAGAACATCAATCAACCATTCACTGTGATCCCTGTAAAAATGTATATATAATCAGATTTCTTTTTATACATACAGATATATACATATGTGTACATGGATTTATTTTTGCACAAAGGAAATTTAGATAAATCAATGTGGTAGAAATGCCATTATTCTGAAGCTGCTTTTTTCAAATGTAGTTTTATAAACTGCAGACTGGTTTACATTACATCTCTTTGTTGTGCTGTCTTACTGTAAATTACCACTTTGATGATGTTGGTCACCATGTTCAAGGCTTTCAAAAATTACTTTGGAGACCTAAATTTATCAAATTAATAGAGAGTGTGCTCTGAAAGTTTGACAGCTAAGAAATTATAGTGAAGAATAACAGATGAGTGTAAAAAAGAAACCAAAGTACCAGAACTGTTTTCTGTGAGTGTCCTTAGAAGCTATGCTTCTACCAAATTCAATTACTTTTTCTTGCAGCTTTAACTCAATGATGACTTAAAAACCTAAGGTGAAATGTAATTGCTTTGCCCACAGCCAGTGTGATTTAAAGTTGTCTGAAACTGAGGAGAAAAACACTGCTTTAGGTTCTGAATGACCTGTAACCTTGTCCATTTGAAGTAATGAGTGGCACTGTAAGTATTAGTAGATTTTGTATACTAATGCAAACCAAAGCAGCAATGTAAAGGTAAAAAAGACAACCAAAACTGAAAACAAAATAAGGTTATTTTATCTCAGGATATAATCCTTCCAAGTACTGGCCAATCCTGCATCAATTTCTTTGATCTTTGCTGCTTCCTGGTATATCTTACAGATTAATCTGAAATACATGTTACAAAACATCAGTGAAAGCTCTGTAGAAGAATTTTCACTGTAATGTTCTGTTTTAAATGACAACTAATGGATGACAGCAAAAAATGTTTCATAAGCATAAGCTGGTTCATTAATGAGGTTTCCCTATCATAGTCAATGTACACAGATCCCACAGTATCTATTCTTTCAGAGATCTCAATGAAAAGCTTTGTTTAAGGTAGGTGCAAATGCTGATCATGGGGTAAACATCTGTAATCTTTATTCATATTGAGTGGCAGTGTGCTGCATGTATTTCAGCAGGTTTACCTATATGAGTTATATGCTAATCATGCCGCAAAAAAGCAAAACGCCAGAGTTCTGAACTCTGGATTCTGACAATATTTATCATTTTCCAGCTCTTGTTTTACCTACCCTGCAATTCTTTGGCTGCATTCTTCACAAAGATATAGGGGAGGTGGCTTATCACCCAAAGCCACAGACAGGGATGGGTCAATGCACATCTGAAACACGGGGAAGGAAAAAGATTAGCAGCTCTGTTCATTGAAGCTTGCTGAAAAAGTTCAACATACTAATGTTAGAACATAAAATGTAACACAGTTTTGATATGTGTTAAGAGCATTGAGTATTCTGAAAGAAAATACACAGCACATGGCGTACAAGATCTCAAACTGTTTCTAACAAAGATAGGGATGTAAGAGCCTGTAAAAACAATATGTATTTCAGTACCAATATTATGGCTTTCTGAAAGACAAGTATGTTTTGTTACATACTCACATCACATATTCACAATACACGGCTACTTTTTTTCCCAAAATAAATAGCACTTAAAGGATCCACTGTTTAGGACAAGGTAAGGTCTAGATTCTTCTCTCTCAAAAATGCCTCTTCCAGCAAAATCTAATTTTCAATCACAGTTTTTAAGTATAGAGCACAACTGCAGTGACAGAACAAAGACTCACAGTTCCCTTGGCAACATAGGTCCAGACTTTGTCTTGCATTAGCTTTTATCCCTTCATATAAGTCAATTATAGAAAACAGTTACAGTTAACAGCCAGTTCCATACACATTTGTTCAAGTGTTTTGTACTACTAAAGAAACACTGAACAGTAGTATGCATACACTGTATCTTAACCACTCTGATCATTCTCACACCACTGAAGTGCAAAACTTTTTATATAAAAACAAATACCTCTTTGAATGTTTCCCATCTTTATTAACCAAATCATCTGTTTAGGACACAACAGGCTGCATTTTTCTCAGTGATGACTGATCAAAACTCGTTCTGTCAAAATAGGCTAACAGATCACTCAAAAATATTTAGGTATTTAATCTGCAAAGCTTGAAACTGTACTTTTTTAATATTTTGCTCTATTGTGTTATTAGCCTGAATCTAATGATCATTACAACATGAAGGAACACCTTTCAGCATTTTTCCTGTGAGAGAGAAATCACTGAGAATGACTGGAGTGGACAGGAAGGAGGACCCTTGCAGGACTTTTGAGATAAGTACCCCTTCATTATGTCCTATCACAGCCTGTGGAAAAGGCTCACTGCAGAACTGTTCGACTAAAGAAATTGTATTAGTATACAGATTGATGCCAGGAAAATTGGTTGTATCTACATATTTAACTAAATGCAAATTAATTGATCAGTACACCCAACTGTAGTATGTTCTGGACTTGGGCTGCTGTTCTTGTCTCAGCTACCAAACTGCTCTGTGAGCCTGGTCAAACCTTTATCATTTTTACCATGCCTGTAAACAGTAAAGAAACAATTTACCTTCCTCAAAAAGGGCTGCAGAAAAGGTAAGTAAAGCTTTGTTGCTCTTTGCTTTAAGACACATTCCAAGCAAAGGCTCATCATTAGAGAAGGTGCATGGTATGAGCTCAATCAAGATACCAAGGTGGACATGTACCTACATAACTGAAATAATATTTCCTGCACACAGTAATGTTTGTGCACGTGTTTATACACATATATGTGTTCAAGAAAACATTTACATGGATTAACCATGAGCCAGTTTAGAATTTTATAAAGTGCTCTACAACCACCGCCTTGTTTAATTTCAAGATTTCCCACAGCAGTTGCAGGAAAAACCTTATCTTGCTTTAGGCAGCTGAAGAACATATTCACAAAGGCGTGGACCCCTTTGCTGCTCCCTTAGCACCTGCTTTTGGTCACCTGCACACCACCACAGCACATGGCTGGGGTCGAAGCACAACCTTCCCCACCCCAGATAGCTGGGTTTGGCCCCTAAAGTAACAGCAGTACCTTCACAGCTGGCTTGTTAATTGCATTATGGCATTCAATGTGCTGGCAATGAATAGGATTCCAGGCTGCAAAACCAAAACATGGCTGATTAATAAACGAGAAGAGATATTGATATTCTTTGTGTCTAGAGGCCTCAACTGAGAACAAGATCCTCTTGTACCAAGTACTATACAAATATGAGCATGATACAAATAGCCATTCCTCAGGAAGGAATAATTACAATATACAACCTTAAACATACAGGCCTCCTGACTTATTTACAATATAATTAAATGAACCAGTGAGAAAATGGAAAAAGTAAGACACAGACATTCCTGTTGCAGACTCCTCTTGATCTCACCAGCATCTTGAAATAATTAACTATCCTTCCACTCCAGGAGCAAGATGGTAGGAGTAGCTGAGTATATTCAATTACATTCCCAGGCAAAATGAAAACATAACTATGACAAAGGAAAACTAGTTCAGTAACAGAAGGAGCCTTAGCTGTGTAATAACAAGTAGTAAATAACAAAGGGATGCTCAAATGGCATCGCCTGGATGCCTATGTGATGCCCCCAGGTCAAGAAGCCACACAACTGCAGATAATACTCATCCCATTCTGGGATATATTAGCAAAAATCTGACATATAAGGAAAAAAAACCACTCTATTCAGTGCTAGTAACAGTTCAAAAAGAATTCTCTCATCATTACAGACCTGCTTGCATGGAAGAAGTGATGCAAAGCAGTACATGAAGAATTTATTTTTTTTCTAAATAGCTAAGAAAACTTATCAACCCTTCAATGGAAGGCTTTAGAACAGATCAGACAAATTTCTACTGGGAACATTCATCTGCACTTGAGTTGGTCTAGGGGTCTTCTAAGGTTTCTTCCAACCCTTCATTTTCATAATTTAAAATGTCACATTCTGGTCCAGAAATGTTTAAAGTGAACAAAACATTTGCCATATGACAGATATTATTTGAAGCAGGTTGAGAGAGACAAGCAGGAAAAGCAAGTGATGAGTTGTTGCTGGACAGTCGCCCCTGTAGCAGCACTACCCCATCAGTATCTCTGGGGAGTCTGGCAGAGGACTTTGTACCATCCACCTGCTCCAGCTGCATTCCTGACTTGGTACCCCATTTTCATCCTAGAATCAACTTTGAGAATTTATCCATTACACTAACTGCACCTGACATCACCTGACTTTTTTGACAATAACAGCCAGATAAGAAGTCTTAGCAACAGCAGCAATGTTAGCAGCTGGCACAACAAAAGCAACCAAAGCAATACTTGAAAGGAACATAAACCAGAACTGGGAGGCCCAGGCAGCAGTTTCACAGACTATTTGTTACAAACATGATATTTATTTATTCTCCTGTTCAGGTTTAGTTAATATTGTGAGCAAAACAACATATTTACTAGCCACAATCTGAGTTTTTATTTTTCATAACATCTTTTCAAAAAGCTGATAAATGGACACTGCATATTGTTATGAAAGTACAATTTATCAAACAAAAAAAGTCAAAATACATCATAGAACTGTAAAAATGTGACTTTAACACTTTTCATTATTTATTTATTTTGGCCTATACAAAACCACCTGCACTGACCTGTGTACTGCAGTCCTCTGTACTCACTGATTGCCCCAGGGGGTTTTAAATTGGGCCAATAGTGAAATAACATTTGTACTGCTGGAGGTTTAACTTGAGATGGTCCATAGGCTATTACATATAGCAAATCCTAAGGAAAGACATGTACAAAATGTTTATTTTTGCAAGGTAACAAACTGCAATTCAACATACTGTACTTATGTTCAAAGATTGCTGAACACACAAAAGTAATACATTTCATGCCCTAAGAAACTTCCTTTTTATGCTCTTAGAGACAGATTAGATGACCAACTTCAATGCTTCTGAGTTTGATCAGAGCATGCAACAGCAACCATCCACCCCACAGTGCACTAACAGAGCAAAATGAATTCGCAGATTCAGACAACAATACTCATAAATAGTTCTCATGAAAGTCTAGTCCTACATAAACTGAGAAGTCTGCTTATTATTAAAATTTCCACTCACTGGAGCCACAACCATGTAGGAAACAGAGCTCTGTTCTATAAAACATGGAACTGCCTCTGTAAACTAAAAATTAGAGGGACCTTCCTCTCCATAATCCAGAGGGAGGACTGGATACAAAGATCATTTACAACTTCCTGGCATACAGTCAGTTCAATTTCAATTTTCAAGCCATCTGGTTTTTATTACTAACCAAGCACAGTAATTTCCACAAAGCATATATAAACTTACTTTCCATACTTCTTGCTTATATTTCATGAGGCATTCCAATAATTGGCAGTGATACACTGAGAGAGAAAAGACAGTATAGACTTAATATGGACATGGAAACTCAGGTCACAGAAGTGACATAATCATCTAATTGGCTTTGCTTTGTCCATCCAAAACTCTATGCCTCTCAAATATTTTTTAAAGGGTGTGCTAAAGAATCAATGCCCTAAAAATCATCATAAAATATAAGAAACTGAATATTAGTAACTTTTTTTCTGTCAAGAAATGCAGGAAGATGATTACCATGAGGGTACAGCTTTTTTCATAGCAATGGAGATCTTTTTCACACACATCTAGTTGAAAAACACCTGCTGATTCACTAAAACTTTGTTCCTCTGTTACAGTGTAAATTGGTACCTTGGCATTCATCTGGAGGCAGCAATGGAAGTCACATGTAACAATATATTATTCCCACATATACCAAAGGCTATAGGAGCCACTCTGTATTAAACAAGCATAAGAGCCAAGTGAACTACTTTACATGTCTGACTTCCCAAAAACCACAGGGCAACATTTATCTCTGAAGGTTTGAACGCAGAAATCATAAAAAGCAAAGACAGAATATGTAAAGAAAAAACTGACTTCTGAAAACAGTTTCTTAAAATGGTGTTCTACTTTTATTTACCTGTGTGAAACAAGTTAGGACGATGTGACACTCCTCACACAATGCAGCGTGGGGTTCTTCCACACACACCATCTACCCATCCACGTAAGACAGCATAGAGCTGACAGCTGATGATCATGCAATGTAACAGCTCACTGGGGTTAAATACTGTTTCAATTTGGTTACATGATCCCAATGGTTTAATGGGGACTGCCTCACTTTTGTTTAGATACTTGTAATTACATTTAACTTCATTACAGTTCCATTAAGCCTGCAGCTAGCATTACCGGTCTTCTATAGAAAGATAGTACTAGTTGTGAAGTCAGTGATATTTGAATCATAGCATAAGGTTACTCTGAATTTCTGTAGTCAAGGTACATGGTATTTCTCTCCAACACAGACGTTATATCTATGGACACTATATTCTGATGTCAAGCATGAGTAGATCAGAGTCTCCAGTCCTGGGCCAAATCCTATTTCTTCATCACAAAGAGATCTCTTATTTACATAATGATTATGTCCAGCATGATGTTCAGAAATCTCAGCTTTGAGTAAAATAAATAATTTTTCATCCTGTGCTGGATAACACCACAGTTTTTTTCCCACAATGGAAACTTTTCTGATTGCATTTGACAATACTTCCTGACTGACAGTTTCAGAATGAATGATACTATGTTGCATGTTTACACATACCTGGGTTTGATGTATACTGCATTGCAATCATCAGCATTGATGATGCAGACAGATTGACATGTGCTGGAACACCTTCTCGTTTTGAAGATCCCACTTAAAAGAAAGGAAAAAATAAATATATTTTATATTGTAATAGGAAAATCCAGTGAGAACAGCATGTAACTGATTCCAACTCATGAAGATAAAATTCCTAAGGTGCCATGTCATGAAAACAAAAAAAAAAAAAAAGGAAAATAAAAAACCCTAAAAAACTAGAAACACTGTGTACTGGGGGGTGAACCACCTTTTCTGGTGGAAGAGAAAGATGGCTAGGTATTGATCCATAGAGCATGCATCTGGATTTCCAGATCAGTGTGACTTTATCCCCAAAACTGCATCAACCAGCTGCCTTCTCAGGCTCTTCAGAACCCAAGACTGGTCAAAATGACATCACTTGTACAGTCAAGTGCACCTAGGCCTTGGACTCTAGGAAGGGTAAATACAGCTACATACCAGAACCATCAGTCCCATTGCTATGTGAACTGTGCTGAGATAATGATGAACAGATCCACAGAGTATCTTTTACATCACACAGAAAGGGAGTAGAGTTCCTCCTGGTCTCCCATGAAGTGAGTTACTATTAAGTGGTATAAATTTGGAAAACTGCGCAGAACTTTTACAAGGCAACATGGCTTTGAAGGCAAGCTCCTACACAGAGATGTCACAAGTATCTTTCCACCCTCACAGCACTTTCCCAAGCCTGGCTGCCAGGACCCAAATACCAAGCATTTGGGATAGAAGCACAGAACTGTAGCTACCAGCTCAGTGAGCTGTTTTCATCCCTCCCATCCAGCTCTCCAACTGCTTAGACAATTTCTTGCAGTCTCCCTTTTGGTTTGAATCAGAACTAAACACTAAGGGAAGGAAAGGTTCTGCACTTGCCTTGCAAAGGAGCATATAATTCCCAGCAGGGAAAGACAAGGAGACTAATTAAAAGAGCACTCAAATAGAAATGAAGGAGGGAAGAGAAAATGGAGAATTTCTCCCTGTCTGTTCTCCACATGATCCAACATTACTATGGCTCTCTTCATTGCATTTCATTCATTTATTTTTGAAGTAAGCGTCCCCAAATTACTACAGAAAGGGATACCTTTATGGATTTAAATTGGAAAATACTTGGCAGCTCTAACTGGGCAATTAAACAGCCATCAGCAAAAAAGTAGGACACAGTACTAGATTAGTAAATTTAAAAAGCAGCAGACTGGTTTCATACAGAAATCTCACCAAAACTGATAGAGAAGAAAGCCAGCATGACAAATGCAAATGCAAGGATGCAATCTTTGTCAAGGGCAGATGGGGAACAGCATCTATTTAAGTAAACCAGGGATTTGACTCAGCCAGTTATTCTGAGCTATAATTCTACAGATCTGAGGACAGACAGGTTAAGTCACCACCCTCAGCTGTTCTTTAACAGGTTACAGCAGTGGGAAAAGAAGTTGTTTAATCCAACATTCTGTTCTTAACCCAAAGAGGACCTATTGCACATACGTATGAAATACATCTTAGCAATTTTGATTTGCACACTGTCATTAAACATGTCAAACGTAATGGAGAAAACCTCATTACAATGTACTAAAAATGAATATTTTAATTGGGAAAACTGAGGTCCAGGAGAGTTAGGTGATTTTTCCAAGATCACTGACTGGTCAAATCAGAAAATACAGGTGATAAATTTGCATTAAATATTAATCTCAAAACACTGGATTATACTTCTTTCAGCATCTTCTCCATGCTTAAACGACATTATTCTTGATCTCTGTACAAAAGTTGTTCATGTTTTTCCACAAAGATTGGGAATACAGAGGTAAGGAGGAGACATTCTCACAAACCACAGAATGGCTGATGTTAAAAGGGACCTCTGGTGATCTCAGGGCCAATCCCTCTGCTCAAAGGCAACTAGAGCAGGCACCCAGGGCAAATTGTGTTTCGAGCACCTGCTAGGATGGAAAATCTGCAACTGCTCTGGCAAACGGTTCCAGTGTTTGGTCACACACGGTAAAAAGCTTGTTGGTTAAAACTGACCTAATATTGACCCTAATGATTCTCTATGCAGAAAATGGTTACATTTCTCATTACTGCCAAAATCCTATTAAGCTTTTTGGCAGGTACATGGACAAGCACTCAGAACACACTCCAAGATCCACACTGGGCAGGGACTATGAAGTTAAGTAATCACGTGACATCTTCACAGAGGGGAAGTAAAAATAAAGAAGAGGGGAAAAGGCAGGGACCATCCGATTCAGTCCTAACTCTTATGGATAGGAGACATTTCAGGGACAGCTATTTAGTACAGAACTCAGAGAGAAAGTGCCAAGAAGACAGAGAAAGAGAAAATCAGAAATTCACCACAACATCATCACATTGAAAAAAATCATACTTGGACATCCAGATATAGTCCAGATGCAAAAATTATGCATGTTGCTATTGCATCTATTATTTCAGGAGCAGTTTGCCCATTGGTGCTGTATTCAAAACTCCCACTGCTGGCACTGAAAGTTCTACGTGTCTGAAAACAGTGACTTCTTAAATAAACATCACACTTTAAATAAAGGAAGAATTCGTACCAAAACACAGCATAATAAATAAATAAAAATTATAGAGCTGTTTCCCTTTGAAAAGTAGTCACATTAAATTATTTTACATATGTAAGTAGATTGATGTTCCATTACAATTCTATGACAGATCAAACTTTGACTCATACAGTCTGATACTATTATGTGTCAAGACAAAATAATACTAGAATGAGTTCTACTTACATATAGCCATAGGCAGAAAAGATGTGCTGAGATACTCTATAATATCCTTGTGCAGAAATGGAGGAAAGGTAGCTAGTGTTGAAATCATTGTATAAGGTAAAGTACTCAAAATATCATCATTGAGAAAAGGAAGTAAGCATGTAGTAGTATAAAAAATTGATTGCCCAAGATCTGTTGAATAAAATGAAAGAAATAGAATCATTACAATGAAAACATATTATGACTATGTACTTTCTTGTTTACAAAACTAAAAAATAAATTATATTTAAATTCTAGCTTTCCTCTCAAAGTAATTTGGGAAGATAATCACTATAGATAAGTGAGTTCATCCCCAATTTTAAGTCCCTCCTAAACAGAATGTTTACACTGTTGAACACTATTCCAAAGAGTCTGAAGGGAATATGAAAGCTACAGCCTATAAAATTATCAGCTAAAATTAATGTTGATTTTAATCATACATTGATTAATGTACGATGGCTTGAATTTAAGCAGAGATGTTACTAAAACCAGAATTTGAAATTCACATTGCATTGAAGGCCAGATTTTGCAAAAAGCATTCCAGTCTTTATCAGTTATATTAAAACAAGAACTTTATCTTAATTACCCTCAAAAGTTCTGCAAAGTACCTCACATATATTGACTACAGGAAATGTCACCGTATTTTTTCAAACCACATGTGATTAAACTACAGATCTTCATTCCCAGGGAAACCATTGAGGCCAAAAGTGGCCAGAGCTTAAAAGAATAGGAATATTTCTCAAGATTTTCTATACTTATTCTAATAAATCATATTTGGAACTCTTTGGAAAGGATACTTAATAACTGTGCAACATTTTAAGATCCAGAGGGAAGGCATAGTTTATTGTCTATCTGGGCACTGTGGAATAATCTTTGTACTCTCTCCCAAATGAGAAAGTGCCCATAACTCTGACAAAGGTTACAGCACTCGATGACTCGATGATGTTACATACTCAGTGAATTCCTGAGTATGAACTTGCACAACAATCCAAAGACATCAGAAGACCTTCCTCACACATTTTTTTATTATTCCCCAGCCTTAAGTACATGACCCCTATATAGCTGGTGTGATTTAAAACTGTCTCTAAAGCACAGAGAGGTCTGTAGCTGTAAACATACTGGGTCATGGCAAAAATGAAAACTGGCACTCCATTTCAGTGGTTCAGGCTAGCCTTCTATGCAAGAGTCCAACCAGACCCTCAACACTACAGAGTGCTTCTCTCTTGCAATACATATTCACCAGCTAAATACAGTCTCTCACAACCTGATCAGGCCAAAGCTCAGGACTGCCTTGCACAGCAGTTGTACTTACCCAAACAACATGGATTGTTTCTGATTAAAAAGTACAAATTTCTTTTAATCAATTACTAAGCTGAGGAAGAAATAAATAACAAGTTGTATTGCAAAATTTAATTCTCTGCACACAAAACCATACAAAATAGGAAGTGATCTCCCCTTGCCCCAAGCATGAGTCAACCAAATTATTCCTGGCACACATTTATCTAAAATGTTCTTAAAAACCTGCTAGACAGTTCACTCCTTCTCCTGTCAATTCATCCTAATGCTTCATCATCTTTATCATGTAAAGATCTTTTTTATTAAAAAATGTCCATTACTGCTATTTAAGTGTATAACTTCTTATCCTGATCAACTATACCCAAATATAGATTGGTTTAGTTTATTCTTCCTCACAGCAACCTTTACGTATTTTCATATGATAATCACATCCCCCTCCCATTTTTGTCTAAGCCAGATAAACCATTTTTTTCCTGGTTTTCTCTCACTGTTCACATTTTCTAAACGTCAAATCATTCTTGTTTTTATCTGGACTTTCACAAATAACACACATTTTTCTTGAAGCTAGATGGACAAAGCTGAAAATTTTACTCCAGCTGAGGCTTTGCTAGGGCTGTTAGAATAATAAACATAATGCTTTGGGTGTCTCATACATAAAAAAAAATGTTTACACATTGCTAGAATAATATTTTCATGTTAGTGACTTATGGTCTTCTCTGATCTACTGTTAACACCCAGAGCTCTCTGCAGTACAGCTTCCAAGCTAGTACTGCTTCTATTTCCTTTAATTTCTCTCTTAAACATAGTATTTGATATTTCTCCTTTGGAGATGATTCAAAACAGAATGCAACTTGCCGTAATTACTTGAATCACATATCTTTCACAGAAAGCACATGCTAGCAACCATCTTGGTAACACTTGCAAATCCAAATTCTATCAGCTAAGTAAAAAAAATTTAAATATTTAGTAACACTAGACCCAGCACAGATTCCTGTAAGATTTCCTACTGGTATACCCTTCCAGCTGCCAAGCCACTGGTAATGACTCCCTTGAGTCCTTTCCTTATTCAAGTGGGGACCATGTCCCAGGATTGCCTATTAGGATGGGAAATGACACAGCAGCAAAAACGTGACTAGGGACAGGAAAACCACAAAAGGAGACCCACTGTGCTGCCATTAAAAAAAAAAATACATTTGCCCAATATTATTTGTTCTTTACAGGTCTCTATTGATTGTTAATTATCACTATGTTATCTATTTAGGAAAAGACTTTCTTGATAATTAACTCCACCATTTCTAAGAATTGAAGTGAAGTCAACAAGTCTGTATCTTGCTATGGGTCCTGCTTTTGCAAAATCATACCATTTCCTAGTGCAGCAGCCTTGGATTCAAACATACTGCTGCCAGCTCAAAGGGAACTCAGCACTTAAAATAAAGAACTTTCCTCCTGAAGAATTTCAGCAGCATTAGCAGATAGGCAACCATCTTCCTCTACTGAACTATATAAGTAATACATCACAATTCCACAGTGGAAATTAATATTGGCTAATACATAGGGAGAATACTGGGCTACTGAATCCCAGTATGGAAAGGCTAACAGATTAACAAGCCAGACAGATGCAGAGCAACTTAAGGAAAACAATACAAACACAACACAGCCACAAAAACTGCTTGCAGCTAATTTAAAACATAAGACAATATTATTTTTCTCTGAGTGAGACAGAGATGCTGCTGTCTTTACACAGTATTTTAAAGCCATCTCAAAGCACAATTACAGTGGCTTTTTCTTCAATTAGATATATATTGTATTCTGTGTAGAGATGGACCTTCACCAGAACACTCAATCTGTGTATTTGTTATAGGCCAGATATACATTAGCAAGCCTTTCGTGTGATTTTAAGATACCCACCCCAAAAAGACAGTCTGAAGTTATCCCACCAGATTAAAGTAAAAAATCTGGGTATTTTTTATACCCATCTGTCTAATTTTTGTTACATACCATTGTATTTTAGTTACATACCACCAACACATCACTAAAAATCAGACAACCTCAGAATTCAAATCCAAATCCACATTTAGCAAAAAACATCCTTTATTTAAGAAAGTCAAACAGAACACTTGGATATAAATGCATCCCAGGAGATTTGAAATCCAGATCCAGGTCAGCTTAGGCCCATCTCTTCTACTGGATATATGCATCACTCATGGATTCACAGCACTGGAATCATTCAGGGGCCTGCTTACCATGTTGCCCATGTTGTAGCAAGGGAACTAGATCCAGTAGTGTCACCAGTGTCACGTAAAGTCCTTGATAGTCCAAAGATGGGTAGTCTGATAACTGAGCATCACGACTTTGCTGGCCACGTTCAGATGGAGCATCTCGCAGGACGCTGTAAAGGAGGGAGCGAGTAACAGTAGGGTTGATGGAACTGACCTGTGGTCTTAGAGATGGGGTGAGTGGGAATGGCACAGGAAAAAGACACATGGTCATGGGCACTGTCAAATTGGAGGCATCTTGATTCTCCTTCTTCCCTGTGCGGGACAAAATGCTGTTGGGGGGACAAAGAAAAAAAAGAGACAACAAAGACACAAAGAACAGCACATTACATTGAAATGACACTATAAAACAAATAATAAAAGACCAGATACATCCCACATAAGATGCAATCACTACCCAAACCAGTATGTCTACAAATCTAGCAACCATTTAATTCCATGCATCAAGATAAAAGAATTAAAAATTGACATCTAGGAAAATTTCATTGCATCTCATGTGTTATCTGGTTCATAAGGAGCAAAAATATAAAAATGCATGTTTCAGTGCCCTACCCATGTTTCACAGTTAAGAAAAATTCTAAGAATTAAAAGTATTTAACTCTGTCAAAACAGGCTGGTATTTTGCTCTGAGATTCTGAGGATTTTGAGAGATTTCTTCTTTTTCCCCCCTATAATCTTTTGAGCCAACTGACTGAAAACATGCAAAATATAGGTGTGGCACTTGCAGAAACATGTTTTAGCAAAGAATAAACATGTGTGTTTGTTAAGATAGTCTTAAAAATCACATGTTTATTGCATTAAAATAATGTCTGCATGTATTTTATGATACTGTTTCATGACCACTCACTCAGTATCATTTGAGATAATGAAGTTTAAACAGGCACATGGATTTAGAAATAATATAATATTTCTAAAATGTTAACTAAACTACATTTGGAAAAGTCATAAAATAATATATAGTAGATGGTCTTTAGCATATGTTTGTGAGCTAATGATAATGGTTGTTTATGTGTGTTTTTAATTTTGCCCATGTTTAGGGAGGAAACATTTTGCTTTATGAATACAAACACTCCTTGGGTAAATGTTTACCTTCAAAAATCTAAGGGCTAAGCAAGCAAGACCAATTATGTAACTGCAGATCAGACAGTATGTTACCATACACTCCTGCTGTTACTTACGTTATTATTCAACAAAACTCACTATAAACTAAAGGAGAGATAATTTCAAAAAATAAAAAGAATTTAGTGGGAATCAAAATAGAGGCTATACGTCAACCAGCTTGTTATGTAGTTTTAAAACATGGTTGTAAACATGGTGATCTAATTTTTTTTTAAATAAACCCCACTATTTTAAATAGAAATAAATGGTCACTTCAGCAGTGTTATATATTAGTTATCAAGCAATTATAGGGTTAGTTCATAATCTCCATATGTGCCTATAAAATGTAATACACCTTTTAAATATATTAACCCACACACAATGCTTTTTTTTTTCTCCATTTTAAAGCACCTTTTTGCACCTCTCAGTCATTGGGATTTCCAAAAGCAGTTGCTGTTGGTTTAACTCTGTTCCCACAGTCAGTTACAAAACTTACTAAAGACAAGTCAATAACTAAGATTTCCACTGACTTGTGTAGAGCAGAATTATATCAATAAAGAGCTCTTCTGGAAACCTCTCTTCTCTTTAACAGTACAGAAATCCCTACCATATAATCACCTCAGCAAATCTTACCTCCAAGTCAATTTAACAGTTTACACAAGTAAGCCAAACTCTTGCTAAGGTGCTTATAAGAGAAGGTGTCATTCATTTGCCATATATAAAAACAGTTTTACAAAAACAGTTCTTTGCCAAGTGGCTACTATCACATGGTTACTTGGCTACTATTACATCACCCTTGCAGTCAGAGATGACAGACACAGTCTGTCTTACAAAACTACTTTTTTTTTTCAATATGCCTCACATATTTGGCAGATTATTTTGGTTTCTGTTACCCAATGTCCAGTAAAAGAAACATGATCACTGTCACAGTGGTGTTTATAAAATTGTATCAGAACATCACCTAAGATCTAGTATGACTTTAAAAATTAATTATCAGAGTGCTGATTCCTTTTAATTTGCTTGATGTTCATTTGCCATATTTTGCAGCTTATGTTTAAAGACTGAAAGTACTACACTATATTCCTTTCTTGTCTACCAACAGATAATACCAATTACCCATCTCTTTACTTGCCAAAACATCACTCCAAGTGCACTTATTTCCAGAAAGGATATTAATCCTTTCTTTTTACACTGAGCTACAAACCCATCTCTGGATTAAATGCCAAAGCACACTTATTGTATCCTCATCCGGGCACCCTTTTGTTTAACAGTAATAAGACTAGATCTAAATTCCAGTTGGAATCACACCAAATTTATTAAAAAACAAATTTAAAAACCCCAAAAATTAATATCCGAGCTTTTGCCTGACCTGTATTTTTAAAAGGCAATGAACAGAGGAGCCAAATCTGAAAATCTAGGAGGTCCCTTAAGACCAAGACAGAATGACTGCAATTTGCTTCTGGTTCAATTCAAACCGAGTACTGAGAATTTGGAGTATCTGCAAATTGTAACTCCATACTGAACTTACTCCATACTGAACTTGTTCTTCAATAAGGGGCAAAGCTACCAAGACTTGTTTCAAGATGTGTATATCTTTGCTGCAAATCTATCCCAAAATTTCTGCCTTCTTGGAAAGGTTTCCTAAAATGCCTACAAGTGAAATTACATCTCACCAAGGCAGCAAAACAAGCTTGACCATTAATTAGCCACCAAGGAATTTATAACTACACCTCACATAAAGTATTTTACTTAGAAATACATATGGAGAATTTTCTTCTGTAAAATGTGAAAGAATAAGCTTTTCCGTGAGATACTTATTAAGCCTTAGATCATTCCTCAAATGAGGGAGAAATCACTGAAAATGAGTAGGGCATGAAACAAATTCATGCTGTAATGTAAAGAAATGCTTTTCCCAAAGAGAAAATTAAAGGAGAACTAAATGAATCAATGTGCTATGCATTGTGTATGGTGATTTTATGTGATGTTTGTTATAGAAATAAGGAATTTTTTTTCAGTCATTCCACATCTCTTCCCCCCCACCCCTGAGCTTGTAATTTATGGAGGCTGCGTAGAGAGCAAAGGAGCAAATTAATCCCTTGTGCAATCCATCTTTAGCCAGCGAAATGACACCACACATGAATGTGATTCAAAACAGTGGGCACATCCCACTGAAAAGAACACAGTCAGCGTGTCCATAACACGGAAAGGTAAAAGCGTAATAAACAGTAAAATCTACTTCTGTAAAACCCAATCATCATGTGGAATTTCTCTGACTATCCCTCCATTATTTCTATGATTATACATGTTCATCAAGAATTGTTTGTCCCTAACAGCCCAAATTAATTGCATATGCTCTGTGTTAAGCTAGAAAGATTATTCTCCACCATGTACTTCTATCTTTGATGTTAAACCTTGTACAATGGAGTATCAGTGTAGGAGGCAGAAAGGAGACTCAGCATGCAAAATATTCAAAGAAATTTTTGAACACACTCTTCAGAAAGGTTCTTAACCAGTCTGCTTAGTTTTAGGGTAAATCTTGCAGAGATCTGCACACAGTGGGTGGGAGTTTCCTTCTTTCCATCTGCCACACTAAATACAGGGTGTGTTGTTTTGCTTTTTTATCCATCTTCTTTCTTAGTATCAGCAAGTCTATAAACTTATACTGATTCAACCATAGCACTCAGCCTTCGACCCACAATTCAAACTCCCCAGTTACAGGGGTTTAGAATGTGAATTTGACCTTGCTGAGTATCAGAACTCAATTCACTTAAATTTAGATCCAAGTCCTGGCAACAATTTCTCATACCCTTTTAAAAAGTTCTGAGGCTGATCAGATCCCAGATCATGAAGGACAAAGCCATTTGCGTAGATCTGTGTATCAGATATGAGTATCACTTCTGCCCCATGGGGTGCAGCATTATCAACAAGAGGATTCTGGTTCAGTCCCATCCTGAACATGAAATAAAGCAAATGGAGCTGCTTGACTGTTTAACTGCTGCCCTGATTTCTGATCTGCTCTCACAGTTGCTAAGTACAAAGCTTTTTCAGTAAGCCCAGGAACATTACTGCTCCTGGAGTGTGAAGAATTTATCAACAGGACAGGTCAGCTGTACTGTTTAGAAAGAAGAAGATCACAGAGTGGTATAAAGATGCTTCCTTTAAGCAGCATATTCTAAATGTGCTTGCTGGTTTCACATAAACCCAGTGAACTTCTGACCAAAAAGAAACATATCTCATTATAGCACTTGGTAGTTACAGGTAAAAGAGAACACATTCAGAATCAATACTGACTTTCTGCTTTAAGAGCTTAAAGGCTCACAGTACTTAAGCAAAAGCTGTCTTGTCATAAACAATATTACTTTAATGCAATTTAAGTGTGTGTTGCACCAATAGTCCATCACAACAGCCTGATGTGGGAATAGAGACATTTCAGAAGTATCTTTACGTACTCTTTGAACACTTTTTCCCACTGCTCAAAACAATGAGACAAAATTTAATTTATTAACCTTCAAACATAAAGTCCTACTGGCTGCTGTAAGTTTCTTTAACAGTTTAAATGAGGAGGGAAACAAACAGTCCTGCTCTTGAAATTTTCAAAAGTAAACAGGAAGTTTCAAGTTTGCTGTGAACAGGTATTCCACTAAAAATTATTTCTGTCTATGCGTCTCTCCTTATAAAGAAGATCAAGAAAAATTTGATGTATCCCAGGCTCTTTGAATATTATAATGAACTCATTCTCTCAAGTTTAAATTCTTGCTTCTTACATCATAGGAGTATATTTACAAATACCTGGGTACCTAGTATTTTGTTTATGTTTCCTCCTCAAATGAGACAAATAGCTTTTTTTCCAAACTACCCTCTGACAGCAGGGACAATCTTTCCAGGTATAAATCAGGAAGGTATGCATAGAAATGCAATTGGAACCACATTTTTCTGGATGTGAAAACTAATGCCAGCAAAAACCAGCAGATAAAAATCCCTTCTTCATGGTCAAAAGCCATTTTAAAAACAATCTGGAAATATGAATCCACTAGGCAGCACTGCGGAATGTACATTATTCCTAAAAAAGTCTCACATTTTTCCCTATTTCTTTTAGAAGGACAAGAGGTAGTATTTCCTTCCTATTCATAATGTATTCCATATTCATGTGGTATATAGTACTATGTATTATTACTAAACATTAGACTAAGTCAAAAACATTGGATCAGAACAATCCATTGCCATCTAAATCCAGATCTGTACACAAAATTTGTGTCTACTCCAGTTGTTCTAAGGGACTGAACCAGAACCCAGAACAGCTAAACTATGGCACAGTAAGAACCCAGCTCTGCTTGTCTGCCCCATCACTCTGGGATTCTGAGGCACCAGGACTGTCAAGGAGGTCATGATTATACACATCTAAAACTCTGTAGGTCACAAACTCCTTCCTTCACAAGTTCAGCATGTTTGTGTGTTCAGCTAAGTCTTCGGACCAAGCAAATGCATAATCAACCAAGTTTATTCTAGAATCAGCCACTCAGTAAGGGGGCTTAACTGGGCATATTGGGCAACAGCCACTGAAGAGATTTGTTCATACCATGTTTTTCTTAAATTATGCTCTGACTCTTTTTGGCTGACCATTGACCCATTAAATCTGGCAACCAATTCAAAGCCAATCAATATCCTCTACAACTCTTTTAGCTCTTTTTTTCTTCAAGAGCATTAGTCAAAACTTACCTCAATAACGTCTGAGAAAAGTATTTCAGAGTATTTGCAATGTCAGTTCCAGAGGGCACAGGGTATATGTTGTGGAGAACCCGGTTGTGGTATTCTTGAAGGTAACGGATTTTGGAAGCAACTACATAAAAGACAAAAAAGATAAACACAAAAACTTTCATTTAGGCTTTTTTGCAGACTTTGACGGAGTCATGTCTGTTTCTTCCATTTCTCTATTTTTTTAATCTAAGTATTAAACTCAACAAACAGAAAAATCTCTATTCCTTCTGTTCTGACTGAATAAATTGTAAAAGAGTGCAAGGAAGAACACATGGAAGTGAATTTCTGTATCTGTATTAGGCAAACTTAGTGCTAGCAAATTAAAAAATATATTTTACCACTCTGCACTTCTTCCATGTCTCCAAGCACCTCAAGATTCATTTATAATGAATGAGTCATTGGATCACAGGAGGTTCATGTGAGACAGATAAGTATTTCTACAGCCAAAGCAGAGATATAAGTTAAGACAGAGAGACCTTATGTGATTTACTGTGGGCCATACATTTACCTTATGCAATGAACTAAAGGTATGAAAAGATATTAAAAGAGCAAAGTGTCTGTTGTTTATTTGTCTTAGGAAGTGTGATCAAGCAGCTAAAGGGATTTCAAAGAGCAGTAGGAGGTGTACACCTTCACTGAAACCAATTTTTGTTGTATTACAAGAAACAGTGGATTTATTTTCTAATAGGAATCCTTGTTCAGTATTGGGAAAAAAGTGATTACTCCCCCTAGTTGCACTGGCTATACAGCACAAGACAGCCTCATGTAGAGACAGCTACACACACAAAACTCTTCTTGCTCCAGTCAGATTAATCAATTCTGCTGAGAGAAAGTGCATTGGCTGGGGCAGAGGGCTGCTCAGCTGTGCTGCACTGCAGACATGAAAGTTTCATGAAAGCACGCCTACCCAAGAGTCCTTCATCATGTTAAAAGTGCACCACGTCTGTTACAAGCAGTTAGAAGGGGAGATGCTTCTGAATTCTTTCAGCCCTTAAGCATATGGATTATAACAGTCTTTCACTAGACCAAGATATACCGTGCTCCCCTACAGGGCTCCTTCAGTGTGGAAGATAAATCATGCTTCCTAAACAAGCAATTAATCAACACTTTGTTTTACTCTCATGGTCAAATGGCATTTATTAAGGAATGAATATCATTAAGTCCTTCACTGAACAGAAAGGTTCTAACTACCTGGGAGACATCACTATGCCTCTCACTGCTGAGACAGCTGAACAGTTCATTAATTTTCTGATTTTTTTTTCTGTCCCACTGTCAAGTTGAATGAGAAGGGGTGACATTGTATCCATATTGTAGAAAAAGACTGATGGACAGACACCAAAAGAAGAGTCTGCAAATACTGTTGGAGGCTCAGCTTGAGATACTGAAAGCCATTTTGCCAGTATAGGTAACAGTACACACTGGACTTTCACATCCAAAAAACAAAATATTCCCTGAGTGGTCAGCCATACAAGAAATGGAGTTTGACAATTTCAAGTCAATTATTCATAAAATGAGGAACACTCAAATAATCATCAAATGCAGAATACTGTCTTCTTGAATGCATGACAAGAAATCCAGTCTTTCAGCACCCAACCAAGGTCATTCTTTAACTTATTTCCTGCTGTAAGGACAGCACTCCCCAGTTCCTGCAGCAAGTGAAGCTTCTACAAACAAAAGTCTCCCTTGTGGTATTACCTGACTTCAAAACAAGGAGAAAGTCCATAATGCGACTGAAGGGCTGGGGTCTAACAAGCAGAAATGCAACCATGGACACTGTCTAATGCATAAGCATCTCTAGTTATATTTCCTCATCTTTAAGTATTTTACTTCATGCATTTATTTTAAGCTGACATTAATGAATAACTAAAAACCAATCACAACTTTTTCCCTTCCCCTCAAGCAATTAAAAACAGAAGTTTTGTCACATGGACTCAGACCTCCTCAGGATAGGTAGGAGCAAGACCACAGAGTCTTTCAGGGCATCACACAGGTCTGTGGCAGATGAACTGTGCTGTGCAGGAGGTTATTCTGTGTGAGAGCAGCCATAACTGGGTTATGTTTATTTTCTAGCCATAACTAGCTAGTTTATTTTCTAGATTAAGAAAGCAATTACTTCATAAACGTATTTTGTGATGTTACTTTCTCTTGTCAGGGGAAAAAAAAGTATGAAACCAAGTGTATTTGTAAAAGACACAGACTATGCAAGACAGTACCCAACTAAGAACAACTCACAGCAAGGTACACAGATTACTATGGCTGCCATGTCTGCTGTCAGATATCTGTAAAATAAATGGACTAACAAAATGCCAAAGATTATTACAGAATTCAGACCTAGATGTATTTCAGAGAGCTGTGTGCCTCCCTACAGCTACTAACTTTCAATAAAGGGCATAGGGTATCCAGAAGCACTTAAAATAAATTTTTTTGTAATAAAGATGGAAATCCATTTTTTCTATTAATTTGCATTGTTGTGCAACTGTGTCAAGCCAAATATAAAAAGAGAAAACTGATATATAAAGCCTAAATAAACATTAGCTTTAGGCTAAAGGTTTCAGCCTCACTTCTCAGTTCTGTTTCCCAAAACTTTGTCCATTTCAGCACAACCTCCCAGAACACAAAGAAACTTCTGAAGGAAAGCCCCAGAGCAAAAACTTTGCCAGCCTTTAAGCGACAGCAAGTGTGTGAATGACCCAATTTTCTGAGTTTCTCAATACCCAGAGACACACTTCAAAAAGTGATGTCACCCTGTGGAAGTAGTTGGCCATTGCCATAGGGTCATCACAGAAAACAAAAGTGTATCTCCCCAGCACCTACACAGACCTCACTAAACTTCTCAGTCCCATGTAAGCATTGACTGAACCGAGAGTGAAACCACTGAGTCCTCAAACATGGCCTTGGTTGCTCCACTGTCCTGGAGAGGAACAGAGTAGCCATCAGGCATTCCCAGGACATTACTTACCACAACTAAACACCAATTACTGCTTTCTAAGGTGAAAAAGAATTAATTTTCTTTGAATACAACAGAACACCTCAGGCATGCTGCAAAGAGTCAAATAACAAAAGTCACTGTCGATATATGTGCTATGCAGTACAAGATGTGTGTGGTCACAAAAAACAGAAGCTTCTCCAGTCAACTTCCCAGACTGACACCATTTTACCTGCTGTTCACAGAACCTGCCCAAGAGTTGTGGATTCACATTTAGACCAGCACATCTTCTGTTCCAATCAGTGGGATTCCTCAGTCGTAGTGTTTGACTGATGTTCTTGGTAAACTGAGATTCATTATGACTTGTAACTCGAGTCCTTCCCAAGACATTCTGGTTCTTGCCTGTCACTCAGTGAGGGCAGAAGCAACAACAGTGACAGCTGGGGTTTGAAAGTTTGACTGGTAGTGACGTATGCACACCAACACATCCTTGTCAGAGTCCATTACTCAAAAATTGCTGGTGAGGGAATCTTGAAGTTATGTAGAGACAAAGACATTTGGTAATGCCATAAAAACTAGTCGGGGAAGCAGCCTTGGTAAAAAAAATACATTCAGCAGGTTAGAATGCACAGGGTATGTCCATTAACTAAATACTCTTCCTGGAGTATCGTGAAAAGGAACACTAGAAGGCAGAATGATCTGAAATCTACATCCTAAGTAAATCTTTAAATAGAGAGTAATAGGGACACGGCAGGCCTAGATGCAGTGTCTTGAAAAGCACAATGGGATGAAAAGAAAAAACAGCCAAGGATAAAACATGAAAGAGAAGCTCAAATAGAGCAGACCAAAAGCATTAGGAATGGAGGAACAGAGAAGGCAGAAGAGAAAAGGAAGAAGATGCCATAGCCAGTGCTGGGACAAAAAGTAGCACAAATTCTTCCACATGGCAGAGTGAAGGAAGTGTAATTAATGTATAAGTATCATATGAAAGAAGAAAAAAATTACAGAACTCAGGTGGAAGGTGAGAAAGGTAGCAACAACAATGGTACAGATCCAAACATTGCACAATTAAGGGCTCTTGCACAGTCAGAACATTGTGCCTCTATTTATGAGGCTAGAACTGTACCTTTACAGCAATAAATTAACATCTGCATAATATTTTTAAAGCAAGATCATCCATTACTGTAAATAAGCAGTAAACCCTAATGGAAAAAAATACAGGTATTATTTTTGTTATTCAGCATGGGCATATATAAACACAAGGATCCTTCTCAGTGACTTGGAGGAAGAAGAGTGCAATTCTCAGCATGTGAAGTGTCAAATCACATCATGTCATCATGACAAACATCAATCCAACCTCCTGGTCACAGACTGCCTGTTCATAACCATGACACTGTATCAGGAAAGTAGCTTTGACATGGGTGATGAGCTCGACTACCCCAGTATTTTCTTTTCAGCATCCCATCAGGGCTATTGCAGACACACCAGGTGTCATGAGCAACAACAGTGGGGAGCACTTCCAGGGCCAGAGGCAGGTATCCCAACCACCATGTCATCTAATCATAGTCGGATCAGACCTAGCCAACATGGTGGTTACAACACCCGCACCAAGCAGAGGCACAGGCAGGCTGGCGGCGGGCAGGGGGATGCCAGCACCTGCGGGAGGGAATCCTGCTGGGCCCGCGCACTGTGGAAGGCGGCCTGTAGGCAAGACACAAACACCCAGCCTACATTCCCCAAAAGGTGAGCGGACCGGGCAAGAACGACAGCATGACCCTTCTCGCTCCATCTCACTGCAAGACCACCTGCAGGGCGGAACGCGTGCGTCACCTCTGCTCCCGCAGGTGGCTGCATCCTTCGGGACAGGCGCAGCGCTGGCACACGGGGCAGGCTGGACCGCTCCCGCCGCGGGGC
>VXBI01003609.1:899486-926874 GCA_013397375.1 Toxostoma redivivum
CGCTTAAAGGGGCAGCGCGCCTGGCGGCCGCGGCAAACAGCACCCTCAGGAGAGACGGGTGGGAGATGGGACGGGAACGTGGAACTTGGGATGCAATGGGATGTGATGGGATGTGATGGGGACAGGGAGGCCGGCTGGTCCCGGGGCGGTCCTGAGGCACCCGCCCCAGCAGGGCTCCGACCCCGACGAGCCTGTCCTGACGTCGAGTTGGCGGCTGCCGAGCCGGAAGGTCTTGATAAGCGTCGGCGGTGCCCCCGGGGCTGCGGAGGGGCTGGCGGTGCCCTCGCCTGGCCCCGCGGGAACGGCACGGAGCGGGGACAGCGCTGGTGGCACTGCCAGGAGCTGTGCCGTGGGCTCCGTGTGACCCTGGATACGGAACAGGACNGGCCGGGCCCCCCCCCGCCGCGGGGCGGGGGCCAAGCCGGCCGTCTCGATATTAACTCTCACCCCCGATGCCTCATTTCCCCCGTCGGCTCCCCGGCCCCGCCTTTGCACAAACACACCGACGCCCCAGCGGGCCGCCCGGACAGCGAGGGGCTCCGGGGGCTGCGGCCACCAGCACCGGCGGCGGCTCCGACAGAAAGCGCCAGAACGCCGGCAGCCCCCTCCCCCTGCACCGCCTGCCGTGGCCGCCGCAGAGGCGGCAGGAGCGCGGGCAGCGCTGCCCCGCCGGGGCGGCGGGAGGGCGGGCGGCGGCGGGGCAGTGCNAGCAGGGCTCCGACCCCGACGAGCCTGTCCTGACGTCGAGTTGGCGGCTGCCGAGCCGGAAGGTCTTGATAAGCGTCGGCGGTGCCCCCGGGGCTGCGGAGGGGCTGGCGGTGCCCTCGCCTGGCCCCGCGGGAACGGCACGGAGCGGGGACAGCGCTGGTGGCACTGCCAGGAGCTGTGCCGTGGGCTCCGTGTGACCCTGGATACGGAACAGGACCATTATTCCCTTGCGGACTTCTCCCCTGCAGCCCCGGGCTCCAGCTGTGTACCCCAGCGGGCAGTTAGGTACCCCTGGCCCGGCTTTCCCCCCGTTTCCACAGTGCTCCAAGCACCTCGGGACCGCCGTGCCTTTCCCGAGGACACAGGGGCTGCGCTCAGCCCCGACTGTGTCCCTCTCCAGATCACCAGATCCCAGCCATGGTGACTGCCCCAGGACGAAGGTGGGATGAAAAATCCTTTGACCAATTGTGGTGGGAGTACAGCAATAACCATAAAACTCATTTCCTCCAAGAGAAATTATTTCACTGCTGTGCGTCCTCTCAGCTTCCCCAGCGTCCTGATCTGATCTTACCATGCCTCAGAAATGAACCATTAGCTATGGTTTCTGAAACTTTCCGTACTAGTTTTTCAGATCCTCACACCTCTGGAAAAGCTATGTGGAAGCAGCAGTATTTCATCAGCCAGGACATGGGAATCTTGATGTTTACACGCAAAAAAAAATCCATTGTAATCTACTCTCCTCAAAATGCTGGGCTGTATAAGATAAGTAGGCCTGTGGCAGCCAAAGAGAATTGTGCTGGGGAGGTGGAAAAATAGGTATGTTCTGCTATTCATCATACAAGGCAGTGCATCCAAATTACTGCTGCCCTGATTTGGGGACAATGCACATTCAGTGCCATGAACCACGATGAAGGAGCAGATGCTGTTCACTGGCATTTAACTGGTTAGCTTTTTTTCTGAAAGCAATTTTCTGAAAATACTGCATGGGCAATGTTTCTTCAACACCACTTAATTAGGGACAAAACAGAGCTCTTACTGGAGGCCATTGTTCTTTCCACACTCCCTGCTGCTTGTAAGCCCTAGAGACAGAGCAAAGCCATCTTATAACACTGTTTTCTCTTTTACATTCAAATATTTGAGAATAAATATTTAATTTTTTTTTCTTCTATTGGAAGCTTTATTTAGTGAAGTGCACAGAGAGGTCATGTGGTGCAACAAATCTGCTTCCCCCAACCCTATGTCTCACAACATGGAGTATAAGTGATGAAAATACAGACAAATGACTTTCAGGCTTCATTGAAATAAATATTGAAGACAGGTTTCATCTTTGAATTTCTGTCTGTTGATGCAACAAATCAATCCGAACTGCTTTATTGCTCATTACTGAACAAGGGGAATTCTGCACTGAGGGGAACTGAGCTTCCATAAGTATCTTTAAA
The DNA here is from genome assembly GCA_013397375.1 of Toxostoma redivivum. Lineage (NCBI taxonomy): Eukaryota > Metazoa > Chordata > Aves > Passeriformes > Mimidae > Toxostoma > Toxostoma redivivum. The sequence continues at coordinate 901,634 of VXBI01003609.1, forward strand.
ATATACCAAGTGTTCACATACCAGAGTGGTGAGCTTATTAAAAACACTCAGGTTGATAAAGCAGGAGTACACTGAGAAAATATTAATTCCATTTCTCATGTAAAATTTCTGCATTGGTTTAAGTGCCTGAAAATTGCAGCTATGCCTGCATTTACTGAACAAGGTCCTACATAGCACAGCATGTAGTTCAGGTACATGGTAAATAATTTGTTGCTTATGAGTCCTTCTGCATTGTCTAAACAATGTCTAAGCCCTAAATAAATCCTATACAAGTTGTCTTTTGTTCAGTCAAACAATTTAATAGTTGCCTAGTTTGTTTATTTAATTATAGAGACTCACACTTGAAATTGTGAACAAATGTCATTAAGGAGCAAATATAGAAACGTGGTACTCTGGGAATAAATTTCTCAAGTATCTGGGCTGAAGCAAAGTTATAATTTCTCAGCAAGATCCTCATGAATATGACTAACCAAATGGGTACAGTGCTCCACTGGAAACCGTTTTAAGCAGCCAAGGTTTATGTCCATATGGTTTTGCCTCTGCATACACTCTGTTAAGAGAACACATAAAAGCTGCAGGCATCTTAAAGCCCACAAAGCATTAATGAAAGAACATATTTTTAACATTAAATTAATGGGGAGTGGAAAATTTACATTCCAACTGATGAAAACCAAAAGAATAAAAGCTACTTTCTGACTTCAGGGGTGGAAATTTCAAAGAATTATGGAATCTTTGACGTTGAAAAGACTCTCTGGAGCTTGTCTGCTCTAACTTCCCTGCTCAAAGCAAGGTCAGCTGGAGCAAATTGCTAAGGGTTATGTCCAGCCAGGTTTCAAATATCTGCAAGCATGAAGACCCCACAACTTCTCTAAGCAATTTGTTCAAAGCATCCTCACAGTAAAAAGTTTTTCTTCTGTTTAAGTGGAATGTCTTGTATTTCAGTTTGTGTCAATTGCCAGTGGTCCTGTCACTGAGCTCCACTGAGAAAACCCTTTGACTTTGGTGCTAAACAGTCCCAGTTCTCTCAGCACCCTTTTATATGAGAGGTGCTCCAGTCTCTTCATCACTTAGCCCTTCGCCTTGACTCACTCCAGTATACTCATGTCTTTCTTGTACTGGTGAGTCCAGAACCAGACACTCGTTGGGTCTAACCAGTGCTAAGTAGAGGAGTATAAACACCACCCTTGGCCAGCTGGCCATGCTTTTCCTATTGCAGCCCAGGATCCTGTTGGCCTTCTTGCCACGAAGGCTCATTGCTTGCTCACAGTCAACTCAGTGTCTACCAGGACCCCCATGTCACTCTTTGCAGAGCTGCTTTTCAGCTGCTCAGCCCCAGTCTGTACTGGTGCTCAGTTATTCCCTCTGATGTGCTTGACTTGGATTTTCACCTGTTGAACTTTATGAGACTCATGTTGGCCCACGCCTCCAAGCTCTCAAAACATTTGAATGGCAGCACAATCATCAACTGCTTCTCCCAATTTTGCATCATCTGCAGAGGGTGTCCCATGGTCTGGGTCACTGGCAGAGACATGAAACAGCACTGGCCCAGGGTTGACCCCTGCAATGCAGCACTGGCAACTGGTTTCCAGCTGGACTTTTTGCCCCCGACCACAACCCTTTGAGCCTGGTCCATATTTCATCAGTTTGTCCTTGCTGATGTAATTGATGAAAGTCTTGCTAAAGATAAGCTTTCACTGCTTTCTCCTCCTACACTGAGTTAGTAATTTTCTTGCAGAGGGCTATCAAGTTGGTCAGGCATGGCTTTCCCTTTGAAAATGCAGCTGACTGCTCCAAATAACCTTCCTGTCCTTAATGTGTTTGGAAGTGATTTACAGGATTATTTGCTCCATCAAGATAAATGACCTATAATTTCACAGATATTCTTGCTTGTCCTCCTTGAAAATAGGAATGACATTTGCTTTCTTCTGTTTCTCAGTACACTCCCTGTTTCTTTGGCCTTTTTAAAATATAATAAAAATTAGTCTTACAGTGTCACTGGCTGACTCCCTCAGCATTTGTGAGTGCATCCTATCATGTCCCATGGACTTGTGTATGTCTGGTTGTTTTGAAATGTGACTTTTGCAGGATAAAGTAGATAAGGCATGGAAGGGATGTGGAACACTTTTCTCTGAATTGTGCTAGCTTTTAACTAAATTTTGTCTCTAAGAGTGTGTATTGTAGTTAGAAAATAATTCAGGAATAAATTAATGAAATATCCTGTAAGGAGAAAAGAAGTAATCAAGAGCAGAAGTCACTATTTATGTGATTATTGTCACTTTGAGTTATATTTTCAAGTATTCCCATCCAAAAAGACAAAATCTAGTATTGTTCATTTTTTTAAATCTCTAAGCATTAACAAATCTACTTTTAGAAAGGTAATCCTTTCTGAGAAATACAAATCCTAAGCCCTCCTACCTTGAATCATGTACAGAAAATTTATTAAACTGTTCATAAATTGAAGTGAATTTATGCATGTATAAAAATTAATCAATGTATCAATTTACAGGGATATGTATGTGCACATCTGCATCCAGACATGTTCACTGTTACCAACTCTTAAAATATTCTCATGGTGTTTTTCCGTAACGGCTTGGCTTCCTGAGTCACATAATTATATGGGTCTCTATTTGAATTTTAAATAAAAACTAGTTCCTGCCTGACATTCAAAGACTCTAATACAATATAAACAATGTTTGAAACAAATGAGGATTTCAGTGCCTGAATAAGAGGCAAGGACCTAAGTGCTTCATAAGTTTTATCAAAACACAAAACAGCTAACTTCCAATTTCATTTTTTAAGCCAATGCCTCAATTTTTTTAAACTTCCTCACCACTTTTGGCAGGCAATTATCAGTAACTGCATTGTGATAGGGATATTAAAAACTGAAGTGGTGGGGACAAGTTTGAAATGTCTCAAATTTTTCCTTTAATCACTACAAGCTTATCTGAATTGAAGGCTGTGGCATGGAGGGAGGCAAGGGTAATTGCAATAGGAAAAGCCAAACAGAGTGAACTGGATCAGGAGGAGGCAAGTTTCTCTGGCTCTTGGGATTTTTCAATCCACATGGTGCTTTCTGGATTATTACAAGGCTAAACTAATGCAAATGAAAGGTTATTGATATGGAACTGGTGCTCTTGAACAACTTCTGCACAGAGACCAACCTCCTTCCTGTCAGATTCAAGCAGCAGATGGAGTTCCTCAGGCTCAGATAAGTGTATTCCAGAGCAATACTTATACCATATTAAATTAAATTTGTCTCTAAACCTTTGCTCTGTGTAAGAATTAATCCTCATGAATGATTGTAAAATATATAATCGCTTGAGGAAAAAGTCTATTTGGGATTAAATGGAACAGTTAGGCTTAACTCAGGCCACAGAATATATCCTGGTTGCCACAGGATGATTTCTGGAGCAGTTCCTCAGGGTCTGACACCTGGGTGAATCAGCATGAGCCAAGAGACTGTGAACAGGGAAACTACCTCTTCTTGCTCACAGAAAATTTCTTCTGAGTTGAAGATAGCCAATTTTAGCCTCTGTGCTGAGACTTACAGATGCAAGGAAAATTTCCTTTAGTGCTACTATCACACAGCACTATGTACAGAAAAAAATAAGAACATGACCTTCCTCCTGTGGGAGGGCAGAAAAGCAACTATTCTGAGAAGGAATGTGTATAGTAGGATAGACATTTGGATAGGGTAGAGAATTAGAATAGAATATAGAACGAGCTGGCAGTAATGGCAGAAGTGATCATGATGTGACCAGAAGCTTGGCTGAAGCCACTGACCCATATCAGTTATGCCATCTGGCATGTGACAAATTCATTTCAGTCATCATTGGCTTGGGCTGCTTTAAAGTGAGAGATGGAGCAGTACAGGGCTCTGTGTCTCATTGCTAGTACTGCGTTTCCAACAGAGTAGCCAGACCGTGATGCTGATATTTGTTCTTTCTTTCCCCAGTTTAGAATAATTAAGACTTTGGGAAAACAAAACGTCATTAAGAAATTAAGTGGTTATTTGATTGTACTTACAAAACTGTAATTTCCCTCTTATTCTGATAATTACGTCAACTAAGTCTGTGGATGTTTGCTTATTATTACATTTGTCAGCATCTGTCACTGTAAAAATCTCTGATAAACGCCCTCAATTTCTCTTTTAGAGTAATGTCATTAGCCTCTAAGTGAACAAAATACTTAATTTGTTGCTATAGCAGTGGAGTTTGAGAAATACATGGTGACCTGCATAAAGAACTAGCACAAATTTGGGAAGCATGCACTAAGACTATAATAAAAATCAGATATTGGATATACTTCTCTAAGAGGCACAGTCTTTCTGACAGCTAACATGCCAAGTTTGTGGAAATTAGCACCACCCTGGCTGAATTATATCTCCCCCACAAGGAGCTGGGTTTTTCCTTACGTTTACCTTTAATATTCTGCTTCTTTTGTGCAGAAGTGACTATACCACCTACGTACATGGCTAAAATAAAGCACATTGTAGTGGTAGTACTGCTTTAGGAATCAGAATGACAAGTGTCAAAATACTGCCTTCTTAAACTTATCATAGCATCATGGCCTGAAGGCAAAGAAATGAACAGAGAAATCAAGAAAACCAGATATTTACTTTGCTTTAGTATTTCTATGCTCAAGTAAAAACATTTGTAAAATGTCTCTGCTGGGCAAAAACAGTTACAGAGAGCAAAAGAAGGCATGAGACTTTCCACAAGGAAGTGAGGAGAAAGCATGCAACACTCAATGCTGCTGAGGTCCTTGGTGTTTTAGCACACCTGTACCAAGTCTGTGACTCATGCCAGGGTCAGGACCCTGGCTCAGTAACAACTAAAGCTGACTGACCTTGCTCCTGCATCTGGAGGCTGCCTCCCTAGGAGCCAATGACCTGTCTAGTCTCTCCATATTGGTTTGCTCCACACAGGAGTCTACGAGTAACCTAAGACAAAATGAAGGGTGGACTATCAGAGACAGGAACCTTGATGGAAACAGAAAATGAAGTACATTGATGGAACTGAGACACTTCTAAAGCAGCTTGTAGGAAAGCTGCTGCACTTTACATGGGAATATATTTTTCTCATCTGCAGATCCTCACAAATTGTCCTATCTATTGCAAATTCAGACCTACTGACAACTGGATAATATTCCCCAACTACTTTTTGCAGACCCAGAGTGTTTATGGACCATAAGCTGAACACTACTCAGCCTCTTAATTTAAGTGTAAGCTCATCCAGAGCATCCATTCTTAAGAAGAGACAACAGAGTGACTGAAAGACACTTCCACTTACTCAGAACAATGAGTATTTTAGCTTAATTTTACACTGCAGCACATAACCATAATCACAAAGCATGTAAATGTTACAAAATTTAGTTCAATACATGATCTTCCGCCTTACCTGGAATGGCTGCTACTTGTGTTCCTATGGAAGGAGAGGCTTCAGCCACTTACCCTTAAGAATATATGTGTTACCTGTGCTACTACCTATGGTCAGCTTAAAACCAGCTTTGGTCCAGCATCAAGAAATGCAAACCATTGATGTAGAGATACCATGAGAAGCATGGCAGGGAACCATCCTCCAACTCTCTGTTTCCACCACCTGCTACCCTGCTGCCTTATCTTGGGCAAGCATTTCACGTTTGGTACTCCTCAGCTAGGGAATTACAGGAGGGAGTCTCTTGTCTTTCTTGGTTTTCTATGTACCACATTCCCCAGAGCTTCCATTCTCAGGGTTAAAGATCCATTTGCAATCAGTAAAGAGTGCTACATGAAGACTGAAGCATTTTAAATACCTGTAAAATGCAATTAGTACTTTTAGGAAGAAATGGTTGAAGTGGACTGAAAAATCTGAAAAAAAATATTTGCAAAAAACACTCAAATTTTAAGTAGCTTTCAGGTAAGTAATTTCTAAAAATTATCACTGCTTCAATATCAACATCCCTATATATCTGTTACCTCATTTCATCCAACACAATTCTCAGTACTTTACTCACGTCCCCTGAGTATGTATTGTAACCAACAATCTTATTTCCATAATTTAAGAGGACAAATACAATAACTGAAATGTAATATCTTACAGATTTATTTAGGCATTACTAGGTGAGAGAAGGACGATGAAATCAGATGCAGGACAAGCAGATTATCTCACCAACCAGGGATCACTGAAGAAGCAGACAGGAGAAGCACACAAGTGGGAACACAGGCTCTGCAAAGCTTGGTCCATGGTGGAGGACCAGCAAACCTGCTGCTTTGGCCTGTATTTCAGGGATTCACACAAATATAATTTACCAGTGTGCTTTATCTTGCCCAAAGGAGGGCAGGATTCTCAAGAATTTTTGATAAGGTGCCTCTAAGTCTATCCCAGGCCTATGTTTCCTAGACACATGTCTAAAACACAAGGTCAAACAACAATTAGTATGATATATGTGTTTTTCAACAGCCAAACTGCAAGTCACCTGAGCGTGTTTACAGCCCTCCTCATCAATCTTCCATTTCTCACAGTACCTGATGACAGATTCAGGCTGATCCAATAATGCAGCAGGCGATGGCAGAGTGCATCTACCACTATTTTGTATCCTTACACCATTGTATGCCCAAGTCCAGTTCTACAGTATCTGCAAAAGCTTTCTGGGACCTGGCCCATGGAATGGGTGACAGTGTGGAAATGGGGATTTTCAAGAGAGTCCAAGTTTGGAGTATTAGAGTTTATTGTAGCCTTTAGATCTTAATTTTGAAGGGATGTTTTCTATTTCTTTTTATAGCTTGAAAGGTGGCACAGGAACCATCCAGCTGGTCCAAGAACTGCCAGTGAAAATGCTGAGAATCCAATGATTGTCTCCTAAATTAAAGAAATAAGGTTAAATAAAGCTAAACAAATTGAAATGCTCCCAAATAGTCTCAACAAATTGAAATAGACTAAAATGTCTATTACCAAGCAAATTATGTGGTATTATTGAACTTCTACAGCTATAATTCCAGAGATGCAACAGATTCTAAAGGAAAAGTAATCCACAGAGAATTATTTTACAAGTTTGAACTAAAAGCACTAGCAATCTATGGCAGGAAGAAATAAAAGTATCTTAGTCCATTCCAGGCACCAACATGCTTATAAAAGCCACATTTAAAACAATAAAAGGCACATAGAAAGATATTAGGCAAATATCTTATTTTCGTATAGATTCAGTGCATTTTATGCCTATTTCTTGAGCTTTTCATAAATAGAATCTTTATAGAAACAGGATTATTTGCTTAATAGTTACAGTAGCACAGCTTAATCACTATTCAGATGAAAGATCTTTGGGTATTTACTAACACTGGGAGTTGATAGAGTAGAGCAGAAAGTTGTTGCTTAATTTTTAGTTAAATAAATTTAGATGGTCTTCTATAATCACATGCTAGAATACTTGTGCTGGGGACTATAATCAAAGATTATAGAAGGCACCCCACAGAAATTAATTTTGTGACATGTCTCTGTAGGATGCTATGGCAGCATTCCCTTCTAGGAAGTGGGAGGAGACAAACTTCTTTGAGGAGTGGAGGGAGGTCCTGGGGAGAGCTGGCTTCTAGTTGGGATGAAGAAAACAAATATCTTCTATATGAAAAAGAACAGCTCTTCTAACAAGATGGGCTTGCACGAGGAAAAAAGAAGTGAAGGCTCAAAGACAGCACTCACCAGCAGTCCCACTTTGTCCTCGGGGGGGGAGCTGTGGATCCAGCGGCTGCTCCAGCTGGCAGACCTGAAGCAGAGGAGTCGGGATCCACGGTGCATTACAGGGACCATTGTTTTAGCCCAGCGAGGAGAGAGCACAGCTGGGATATCCTGACTAAGGAGTGACTGCTGCTGCCGAGAAGTTCAGTCCTTTGTTATTTTCTATTGCTCAAAGCCTGTGGAATGCTGAATTCTCTTCAGTGAAGACTGTTTGACAGCCAAGTCCCTTTAAGCTGGGTGCAAGCAGCACCAGCACCTGTCCCTGGTTAGCAGCAGGAGAGAGAGAGAGAGAGAGAGTGTGTGTGTCTGTGTGTCTGTGTGTGTCCGTGTGTGTGTGCGCGTGTGTGTGCGCGCCCGTGCGCTGGGAGAGGAGCACCTGGGGATGCTGCAGCCGCCTCCCACGGCCCAGTGGGTTATGCTGAGCCCAGGGGGGAGGAGTCTGTCTGCTGCTGATGCTGGGAGCAAAATGGAGAAAGCTGGCTGTCCTCCTACCTACAAGAACCTTCAAAGTCTTTTTTCCCCTGTACATATGTGTCTCCACACAAATTGCTTGCATCCCAATTACATACTCTGGAATTCCTGTTTGAAGTTCACTTACTACTTTCATTCAAGAAACTGACCCATAAATGACTAGTACCTAGAATAAAATACTTCCCTGCTCCCACTGCGGAGAATATCTCCTTCCTGCACACACTACCCAAGCCATCTGTAACCCATGTGTACAGTAGAGCTGTGAGTTTTCCCTGCTGAGAAAGCAGCCTTCCATAGCAGGTAAATCTGAACTCACCTGCCTGGGTCCAGGATCAAAGCAAAATATGTGATAGGGTAACAGACAAAGGCAGAAAAACATTATCAGCGGTTCTGTTAGGATATTATTCAAATACACAAGTATCTCGGCAGACACAGAGATGGACATGTCTACTCCTCTGCATGCAGAACTGGAGAGCTACAATGCCATGGCACTAAGCCCAAGCTCAGGAGCTGTTAGCCCGGGAACCTGCACCGTGCTAATTAAGCAACTCATCTTGCAAACTGGGGCTGGTTTATAGCTAGTCATCTTTCAGCCATAGCAATCAGACATCTGACAGTCTGGGCATATCTGTTTAAAATGTGTTACTTGTGCACTCAGAGGTGGAGAGGCAGGGAAGTAAATAATCCTCCCCTCAGCTGTGGACTGTGGACATTTTTGATAGATTAATTCTGTGCTCATTATATGCAGACATGAGGATTTTTACTCAGCTGCAGTAAACAGGCAATTTATTAGATTCCCTACTAATTTCTAAATACATTTTCTTAATTTTTGCTGTGCTTTCTCCTGCTTTGAATTATCAAATCCTGAATCATATAACTATAGCATCCTTCCTAGGCTTCTCATCACTTCAGGGTCAGTCTGCAACACACTGATGGTGGGGAGACCCTCAGCATGGGGATTTTTGAAACCATCCAGAATATGTTAGCAAGGTGTGAAAAGCAAGGAGTTAGAAGCCTACACAAACAAACAATGGTGGATCAGTGATTAAACAGATATATCTGGCATGCTATTTGCCAGAGCTGTGGTTTTGTTATCTCGGTAAATTTAATTGCTTGACTTTATGGATGACGAGACAACAAGGTTTTTTTTCCTGTAAATTCTCCCCAAACACTAAATATCCTACCTGTCTGAAACAAATACAGAAATTTTTGAGAAATAAATATGTCTGAAAGATGTGTCTAAAGTAATCAGAAAGCAAAAGACTGATTTATATTCATCAGCTGAGGCAATAGCAGCTAAGCACACGGTGGATAACCCTAAGCAACCAAACTTCCTGAGACAGACCCTCTAACAGCAAGACATTGTTCTAGATAAATGATACAGACTACTCTAGCATCAATTCCTGTATTAGAATGAAATCGAACACTGTCCTACAATAGCAAGAGTGCCTCATTAATTTTGCCATGCTTGGCACTTATTTTCAAGCTTTCTGAACATTCATTAGAAAATGATATATGATCTTATTTTTCTATCAGATCTTCTGTGGGGATGAAAGGGTTAAAAATGGAAGATTAGCAAGGACAGAGAATTGTTTCTAGAATTGTTTTTGCTCAACGACCAACCTTGCATCTGGGAGATATTTCTGAGAAAATTCATGTATTTGTATTCACTTTGGGTTGTTTTCTGTCTGCTATAGAAGAGCTTTCTCACTCAGATAACAAAGTGTTGTTAACAAACATAACAACATTCCTCAGACAGGCTGGCGGCCTTTTCGTAAGGGGGAAGGGAGATAAGAAGTTCAGAGATTGTAAAACACAGCCTGGGGAAGATCTGTGCATGCCCAAGACCCTTTTTTTCCTGTAACACAGGACTCATGCCCAGACACACTTTGCCCCTGCTAAAATGAGCTTAGCAGCATATGTGTCTCTGTTTGTTTTTGGATCCTCCAGCCAGTGAAATGATGGAATAAATCTATTTTTTCCACTTCAGATGTGAGCTGTGGTCATCTTGGTGTTACCTGCATGTATTTGGTTGACACACCTTCCACTAACTGAGCTGTAAATCCAAACCACTGTTCCCCATTACCACAGCCCCTGCTCAGACAGTGCTGTACCTGGCACTGACAACCAGACCGTTGCTATTTTCACATGGCACTGAACAATATTTGTCCAAAGTGCCCCCAAAAGGCTCAGCTGTCCTTGGCTCAGCACGGGCTCTTCTGTTCCTCACTCAGTCTGTCTCATTCAGTGCCTGGGGATGCTCAGCCTGCTCCAGCCTCCCCCATACTCACATTGCCAACCATCCAGACAGTACTTATACACTTGTGAACACAAGTAGGAGTTTTCTCACATTAAGTTTAGATTTGAAAAGCCTCTTGCTATTCCTAGGTTTGTTATTGGTCCCTTCAGAATGGCAGGAAGATATTAAAGCTCTCCTGGCCCAGCTTATCCAGATGCTTTCTTCATCTTGGCTACCATAAAAATACATTCTGTATTTTTCCCTAAATATGTGAGATTTTCTGAAATACCATAGGGTGGTTCCTTGCTCTTTCACTCTTTCAGAGCCCTGCTCTTGAGAGTATTTGCTCTTTGGACTGCTGTCATTAGAACAATTTGCATTTGAATTGCTGAGGTCCCTTGTTCATTAGCTAATACAATTTCCTCACACCTTAGCTGAGAGGGAAGATCCTTGGGCAGGTTCTCCAGCCACTGGTACAGTGATACAGGTAATAACATTCCATTAGTGCCAATGCAAAGCACTTTCAGTTAATATACAGAGACAGCACTGACCCCCTGATTTTGTAGCTCATTTTCTCCCTCATTTGCTCCTGGGGGAAGATTGTAGATAACAGTGTAAGGCTCTTTGAGCAGTTTGATTTCTGCATGAGGCTACTTGTTTATTTTATTGAAAAAGGTGAGTTGAGTGTGCATGAAGTTAATGCTGGTCATATTTTCTATGTTACTTGGTTTCAGAATATCATCTGAGGGAACCAAGCCTGCTGCACAGAGAATTGTTGACCATTCCTGGACATAAACATTGAAATCCTTATTTTAAAGAGAATAGAACATACAGAACTAAACACATGTTGAAACTTCTCTGAAAATAATCACTCGTTATCACTAATCTTCAGATCCACAATCCTGATAAAATTACTCCAATTACATTACTGGAGAGATAATTTTTAAGCATTGGGTGGTTTTTTTCCTCTGTTTTGTCTATAATAATACTCCCACAAATAAATCTCTTGATGTTATATTTGAAAGACTATTTGTGATTGTCTTCGCTTTTCTACAGAAGAAAACATTTCAGTAGGAATGAACGAGTTTCTGAACTATCACTGTCAAAAAGGTTAAAGATGCATCAAGATACAGAAAAACTCAAAACACAAGTCTTACAGCAATATAAATTAAGGAAAATTGTAATGATGGTGATATTTAACCTGTAGAACTATGGTGAAATGTAAGAATTTAATTTGAAAATGAAGTAACATATTACCTTGAAGTTTTTTGAAGGCTGGGGTTTATTTTCTTTTAATGAGAAATTTCTAACTTTTTAACTTGCCCTGCATAAGTTTCATATTTGGAAGAAAATTAATTATATTTCTACTACTTGGACATATTTTTAAAAACTGCCTTCAATAAAATTAAATATATTTGACATTTATAAATGTGCTTGATATATGTAATATTTTTTCCATAAATTGCTAGTCAATAATTATAGTAGAATACAGAAGATTTGGTGGCAATTCTACTGTGAGCAGCTGCTTTAGATACAGAAACAACACACTTTGCAATAAATACAATCTAGATGAGTTATAACATAAACACTCATGACCTTTTCTTTCTGAACCTTAGTGGAAAATTTGTTTAAGCTGTATGGGAAGCACCTTTGGAAGAAGGGGATGTAAGTGGGGTTTTTAGTGCAACAATGGGACGTGGCCAAGGTGAATGGACCCCCCAGGCAGGGTACCCTGCGTGTCCCCTGCATTTCTTGAACTTATCAGAGAGAAGAACCAAATGCTGGGATCAGATGCTGCATGTTAATAATCCGGAATACATATTGCTCAAGAGCATTGCCCAAGCAGACTTAATAAAACTGAAGTCATCACTGTGTTTTGAATAAACAAATCATTTACAGAATAAACAAACCATTATAGATAGCATTTTGCCTTGAGCATTTACTGAGTATTTGACATTTTACAGTTTCTGAGCAGAAGAAAAAATTGAGAGCAGGTATTTCTTTAACATAATCCTCCTAAGAAAAACAGCTGATTAATTCTCATGTCCTTGAACACAGACATAACAGACTTCTTTTTCATAATTCTACAGCTGTTCTGATTCTAAAGGAAAAAAATTAATAGTGTTTCTACCTCTCAGCTCCTATCTCCAGTGAATTCGTCCCCCAGACTGTATTGAGGTATTTAAGTTAGGAGCATGGACACCATAAATTCTTTCTATAATTGGTTTTTATTTCTTCAGCTGTATAGATCTTCCCTTTCTACCACTGTGCCCCTAAAATCTGAATCTACAATGCATATTTCCTTCCTCCTCTACTGACTTTAAGGGAGGCTGTGCTCCTAACAAACACAACTTGGTTAAGTAGTGACATTTGATGGCATGAATTGATGCCTGACTGCTCCCAGGCTCAGAAAGTCAAGCAGGGTTTTCACATTTGGTGTGGGCTCTCTGCATGGATCTATTAGTATCCATACTCATAAATGAGAATGGGTATTTCCAAACACTTACGAATTTCATGAAAAGAATGGCTGGTACATGATATTACTGCAAGTATTGCTTCAACATTTAATAAGTCAGCTATGCATAGTGTGTATGAAGAAAGGAGAAAGTATGTTCTTGAATTTGCCTAAGTAAAATAGACATAATATCACTGACATAAGAAAACAGTGGATCTAAGTGCAACAACATATAAATACTGAGGAGAAATGTGAGCAAAGAGGAAAGGAGGGAAAGGGGAGCAGTGAGGAAGGTGGTGAGGGACCTTAAGATCAGAGCTTTCTTCTTCAGTTCCTATTCTCAAATCCATTTAATTTTAGAAATATCAGTAGTGGCAAATAGAGAAGTCCATCTCTATTGGTGTCTCTCAGAGATCATTGTTAGAGGTTCCACTTAGGCACTGAGGTACTGCAGAAATTGGAACACTGCTCTTGCTTTCAGAACCTGATGGCCAATTTGTGTAAGAGTTTCGGATAACTCCACATCCAGTTGTCAGAAACTTGTTCTCCATCCCAAATTGTATTTATGGCATGTAATGGCTGATGAGCAATCAGGCTCAGCCCTCTTACTATGAGACTGTACAAGGAGAGAAAGAAGAGAATAATTCAGTTTATCATCATAAAAATCCCCCCTTGTGGTTTACTGAACCGAGCACAGAAGAGATAATAGAGACAACTTCCTAGGTGAATAAGTAAAGCCCAACCAAATGTTCATGTGCCTTGATCAAGGGCACAGTGCCTCAAAAGAGCAACATGCTCTTAGGTTTTAATTAACTGCATTAAAAAGGAAAACTACACAATATGGAATTGACTTAACTGAGTTCAGATTCTCTCCTCCTGAAGTGTAGGTAAGTAATACCAATGGCACCAGAGGACCCAGAGCAGGTTTGACATGCTATTGCATAAAGCTTATTAAGACAGGCACCAGGTGACATTTTGTCATTTACTCCAAGCTCAGTTTGATAAACAATAGCAAAAATAAACGAGCTGAGAAAAAATATTCTGTAACGTATGACCACATCGATCTACGCTGGAATCAAGCATATTCAAAAGCAAAACTTTTATTAAACAATGTTAAAATTTCTATTGCTATTTTAATACATTGCAAGCTTTTAATTTAATTTCTTCTGTCTTTTTATCATGTCTTTATTTGTTTTTAAATTGTAAGGTAATTTTTGTGCATGCTGTTTTGTTTTGAGTGTAGTTTAAACCTCTGACAGCTTTCCATCTTCAAAACCCATTTCACACTGTAGATGGCACTAATTCATTGTGCAACACCAAGCAGGCTCAGTTACCTACAGCTGGTTGTGTGTATAACTTAGCTCTGTTTTTTTCTCCTGAAGGATAAATTTTTTATCTACTTGTTAAGTAGCAACAGAAACAACTTTAAACTTGCTTGAAACCTGGGACAAAAGATACTCTCTTGCTGTGCTTTTGGCTGCTGTATGCAGTATACAACATTTTTGTTCTGTAAGCTCAAACAATAGTGAATGGTTTAAGAGCTGGGATACAGGGATTACTTAACATGACCAGGCTAAGATTTCTCCCACGGTTCTGGCACAGCTAAATCCAGCAAAGTCCTAGCTGAAAGTCTGAGCCTCTGAATGGTACAGGGCAGTGTGACTGGCTGCTTCTGGGTGTGCTGGAGGCTGACAGGCAGTCTGAAAGGAACTTCCTGGGAAGTGCAGGCACTATAAGGAGGATGCTGCTTTCTGCTTCCAATTCTGTTTCACATCCAATACAAAGCAACTGCTTTGAGAAAAGCTCAGCATATTGCAAGTTCTTCCAGCAGATATTTCTGTAGGTGGTGAAGACCCAAACTGGCTGCTGCCCTAATTTACAGTCACAAAAATAATCAATATATTCCTAACACTGGTAGAAGCAAAGAAAAGCTGAATTCTTCTGAAAGCTATTTGACTTTCCTAAAGGGCCTTTATGACAACTTGAAGATTTCTCTTATATCCACCAGTCAGTGATGGTGTTTCTACCAATTTTAGTGGGACAATATAGCTTTTTGCCCTTTTCTTTTTCTTCATCTTTTTTAAGAGCAGTAAGAGATCTAAATGCTGTTAATACTTTTCTCTTGAACCTGATGAATAAACAAATCATAGTCGGGAGTCCCAGCTGGTATAAACTGGCACTGTAAAACTGAGGGCAGTGGCACTGGGCCAACCCAGACAGAAGGAGGAGACAACCCATGGTATGATCATTCAACACACTGGATTTTGGACAAGACAGTAAAAAATTCATCCCAATAGCTGATTGTTTTCAGATGGAGGTTTTCAAAAGCAAGCCAGTCAGTACCCCCATTTGTCCAATTTGCATAAATGTACTGTGCCTACTTTTAAAATCACAGGAGATATTGTATCTTTTATCATGAAGTCTCAAGAACGCATAATCTTCTGGCTTTTTCTGCTGCTGTGGGTAGGCATCACAAAGTAATTGCCATGTTCAGCTCTGAAGGATACTGTAATCCTGGGTCCAGTCCAAAGCCAGGCCATCCTTTTCAGTTGGTTGTCTTTGACATTTTTGTCTTCTGCCTGCAACACTCATTTTACCTCCAAAGTTTGCTTGCAGAGAATTACAGACTGAACGTGAATACTACCTGTAGGAATCTAAGGGTACATCTTTGATGTGCAGCAAAGAAATGCCCAGCACCTTGCTAAATATCTGTACTACTCTTGGAATTAGGTTAGTATCCCCAAGCAGTGATGTAATAACTTGGCTGCATTAGTTCCATTGCTCTAATAAAAGACTTGCTCACCATGCCTAATCCTGGATTGATCTCTCCAGAGCACAGGTGTAATTCAGCAGGGTATGGATTGCCAGTCAATGTTATGCCACAAGGCTGGGTGCTATCCATATAGCAACATACAAACTACTGTAGGAGCTATGCTAGAATCTAAACAGGTCAAATAAAGCAACTCTTTAGAAAGGAAAGTAGGAGGAGAATCAGACCCTAAGGGGAAAAATTATCAGGATCTGACATTAATTCGTTTTTTTCTTCCAATATCATGAAAGGAATTGGTGGGCTTACTGTCCCAACAAAGTCTCAGAGGCCTATCTTTACCCTAAAACACAATTTTCACAGCCAGATTATGCTTTGACATCCTCAGCTGCAAAGATCTACAGAAGCAGAACTGGTCTTACCAATGTAATACCTTCTGGCACATTAAGCTCCTTTATTTTGAAAGTGGTGAGTAATGAGGTGAACGCCACATGTAGCACAGCAAACAGCAGCAGCTTATCATTGCTTATAAGATTCATAGCAGAAATTAATTTTAAGGAGGGATTTGAAAAAACCTTTTGCACAGATCTCCTCCCATATACATGGGATGGCCTGAGGCAGAGGATGAAAGTGCTTGGAAGAAAACAAAGATCACTCTGCAGTGAGCATTAACTTCAAAGGTAAAAAGGGAGGCAGAGTCAAAATCTTGAAACGTAAGCAAAACTTTCAGCACATTATTAATTTAAATCACTGTGATGTGCTATCAATTTCAGTTTACTGCATTCAGGGCTCACTTTATCTGTTAGGATCTGCACCTACATTCTGCATACAAAAATCCTTGAATCATCAGTTAACATCTGACACAGCTTTAACCTGCTTCTATTTAAAAGGGGCTTCCAAAGCAATCATCATTCAGGCAATTGCTGTAACTTTGGGTGTTAGCTTGAAGCTTTTCATGGGACATATGAGTACTACCCATTCCATATATATTGTGGGCAGGTATAGCAAATTCTAATCCCTGGTTGCGGTGTTCTAAGGATACAGTCCCTCATCTTCAGCAGTTATCCCATGAATATAATAGGATCCCACTATGTTCATGCAGGACCTCCTCATCTTAAATTCTTATTTAAAAGACTCAGCAGAATCTTAGTGTCAGTATTTGTGGTTTTCTATGCACATTTTCTCTCATAACCAGACACTACCAACACTCCTAATGTTATCTTAGATCTCACAGTAGGAGTCAGGTTTTCATTAACTGTTGCTTCTTAACTAAAACCTGTCAATAACATTTCATTTACCTCTGAAATGCTTTGTGGCTTGGTGTGGAATTGCAAATCCCCTTGGCACCATCAGCACTACAACTGCCAGAAAGCAAAACAGGTCAGTCCCACCTGTAGAACAGCCAACACTGCTCTCTTACACACCTCTCAGTCTGAAAAGGCAAAATACTTTTGGTCAATGTTTCATCGCTTCTTTCTTTCCAGGACTTGAGTCTTCATGAGATGAGGAAGCCCCACCAGTTTACTGATTATTTCCTCATGCTCTTCATCCACATGAGTGCCAAGGATACTGCTAGAAGAGAGACTGAAGGGACAGGTAGTAACTGCAAGGTGCAAAGAGTGAGGGTGAAGCAACAATTGTGATTTAAGGGCAAGACAGTGAGAAAGGCATGAGCATTTGTCTGCATAAATTGTAGCAGCAGAAGAGCTTGGGTTCCTGAAACACTGTTCTACAAATTACTGGATAGATGTTCAGTCCACCTTGTCAAGAAGTGGGGATCAGTATCTTTGCTTTGTGTTCATAAGGGGCATAAGAAGGCTGAGTCATGTGAAGGACAGTGAGTCAATTTCCTGAACATCTGAGATATTTTTTTATTAATACAAGAAACACAGGACATTAAGAAATGCTGGGAATCTTAAATACAATAAACTAGCTACTACTGAAGTCTCACAACTGAGGGAAGAATAATCCGTGTAACTGAAATATTAACATATGCATAATGACAGAGAAGGAAATGCACAAGGGTCGTGTCACAGAAACGCTAAACAGGGCAGATGATGCAAACAAGGCTTTTTGAAACCAGCTAGCAGAATCAGCCAAAGGTACAAATTTGTAAGCTGTGGAGATTTAACATCTGCATATTTATTAAGAAAAGAAAAATACACAGAACAGATTGCCCAGAAAATTCTTAGAAGATGTTTAGTGATGTGTTTATTATGAATATAGGTAGAGGAGCTCACTTTCCATTTGATTGCAAGTAGTAGAGAGAGACTGGTTGAGGATGTAGAGAAAAGGTAGCTGAGACTAGGAAGTAAGTGTTCCTCATTTTTGGGAAGGGAATGAGGAAGAACAGCAAAATAAAGACCATAAAGGCTGCTTTCTATTAAAATCAGTGAACTCACAGGTCCTAAGGAAAATATGACCAATAGGAAAAGAAGTCTCAGAAAATTTGTCCTTCCTCAGAAAAACACGAATGGCACAGTTGCAGAGTAATGCAAAGTGGAGAAAGGAGGTGTGTGTAATGAAGCCAACTTGTGTCAGTCACAGGCAATGAAACATGAACAAGGAAAAATTTAGACAAATAACAAAAGACAGAATATTGTGCACCCAGGATAATTGATCGCACAAAATACAAGAAGGTAAAATATTGGGAGATATACACAAAAGCATCACTTGTGAAGCATTTGAAGGCATCCCCTACAGCACATGCTACTAGTATAACTTGCACTGCAATCTGGCATCTAGTTTGGGACCTAGACATCAAGAAAGTTGTGAACTAATCACAAAGACAACAAAGAAGTGTAAGGAAAACAACCAAGAACCACAACATATCCATAGAGAAAAGCTGAAGAAGTTTGAATTATTTAGTCTAAGTACAGAAGGAGGGGAGAAGGTGACTGTCTTCCAGACTTGTGCAATAAAAGTATTTGAAAAGACTAAGAGAGTAAGAGAATAACCTGTTTCCTGTGTCTGCTGTTGACAGAACAAAAAAGTAGTGAACTTAAATTGCGGTAAGGAATATTTACATTTTCCTAGGAACATGGTTTATTGTGAACTTGGCACTGCTGGGTTAATAGTGGGATTCAATGATCTTATAGGTCTTTTCCAACCTAATTGATTCTATGAACAGTCTTTGTATGCATGTCATCAGTTCTTGCACCCCTCACTGACCATCTACTATCATCTTTCTAGCATGAACTTCCCAATTAGTTATTTGATCCATACATTAAGCACAAAGACAAATTCCAGCCAGTGCTTCAAATTCAGCTGATGCTATGTAATCAAAATCTGCATCTAAGTTCCAGTGGAAAACTATTTTTAACATCAGTACTGCATTTTATGACATCTAGATCCAACTGGGTCATAGCAGGGTCTAAACAGATAGATGATTTATAGGATGAACCTATTCTGGGTATAAATCAGGGATGCACATTAAAAAAAAAAAAAAAAGTCCATATGTTAAACTTTGGTCAGCATGCTGCAGAATTTGGAAGGCACAGATGGCATGAGGCAGGAAATTTTAGGAAGACAAATGACTGTCTCCTAGCTAAGTGCTCTCCTGGGAATCCAGCCTTGCCTCTGCCAAAGAATAACAGTATAGTAATCAACTATTACTTGAACTTCTCATAAGTTGTGGTTAGCTGTTTGTTCTTCATGTTCTGAGTGCTTGACTCAAAATCCTGGAGCCAAATTTGCAGGAGGGCAGGCTCACAGCTGCAACTGAACAGAGCAGGACACAAGCCCTGAGCATGGCAGGTGCCTCACTGCTGCCCAGAGCCCACAAGGGCCTGGGTACCCAACTGAGCCCCCACACCAAGCAGATTCTCCATCTGAATAATTCTGTGCCTCATATCGTAATCTACAGGGTGGATACAGCAACTGCTTTTTGAAAATTCATTAGTGTTTGTGAAGGACTCAGGTGCCACAGAAAGGGCTTTAGGAAGGTAGCAACTCTGCATTTAGGTTGAATTGTGCTGCAAAGTAGGCATAGTGTCACATTGAACTGGGAGGAGAAAGTGTATGGAGTAACTGTCATTCCACAAACATCTTACATTTTGTGCACACTGCACACAGAAATGGTGGGGGGAAGCACCATTTAATGAGCACTGCAAGGTAGGAAAAGACCAGCAGCGCAGGTTTACACAGCCAAGGCAAGCAATTGACATCATCATCATCAGTGGCTGGGTTTTGGCTTCTTTCTCTGTACTGAGGAATTACAGAGAGCATTTACCAAGGAATGCAGCCACAGAATGAGTGATTATACATACCGTCACCAAGACCATCAGTGGCATCAGTAACAGCAACCAACCCCCTTATGTATATATAACAACCTCCTTTTAAGGACCTAACTAAAGGTTAATCCAAATGAAATTTGATTTACAATAAGGTAACATTGCTTTTAGGAAATGCTTTGGTGATCACAGCGAGAGACATTCTGTGAATGTGCAGAAGTTAGCTACATAAAGGCCAAAGGCAATCCAATTAATTTTGTGTGCTTAAATTTGAGATCTTGATTGTACCTCCTAATGTAGGTTTGTCTAAATGTAATGACCATAGGCTGCCCAGCATTGCTAGCCTATGGGCTTCAAAGGCCATTAATTCTGTAACCTCCTGGCATAAATCATCACCAAGCTTGTCTTCATTTCTTAAGGTGCCGGCTTGTTCCACAGATAGCCACTTATCTGCAGACCTCCCCATTTACCTTGGAATCTGATGCTCCTCCTTTCCCTTGTGCTCCTTCAAAAACCCCTGATGTACATGTCTTTTCTACCACGTGCTTGGGCCAGGGCCTGTTTAACATCTTCACAGTAAAAGTTTACACTTTTTGCCTGCTGGATAAAACTATCTCACCTTATTCAATTCACCAGACTCCCCAGAAGAGCACAGTGGCTCTGTGCCCTTCAGCTTTCCCCTGCACATACTGAGAGGGAATTCTCCTTATCATGGAACTCACAGAGATCTCATAGAAGATCCCAGTTACATGGCAGCCCCCATCACAGATGCCCCTGGGCAGCCTCCTTCTCTTCTGCTAGCAGCAAACAAAATCCTTTACCCTCACCTTCCTTCCTCTGCTCTCTTGCCAGAGCACAGGGTTCTCTTTGTATCTGTGTGAAGATCTGGTGATAGAAGGAATGAGCAAAACCAGGGCAGAAAGAGCATTTCTGTCACTGCTGTGCTTCCACAGCACCTATTTCACACAGGTCTTGCTCTGCCATCCCTGGTTACAACAAGTCAATCACTGTGGCTTGCATGTCTACTGCAGTCTGTTCTTTGAGGTTCTCTCAGCTGATGTGTAATGAGCAATGTATATATGAGTATAGCAAATAACTGTCTACAAAATTTTAAAGTAGGTTCAGATAGCGAGGAAAGCTCATCTAGTAAGAAAGACAACAGACAAAGAATAACATTAAAGAGCTGGTTATGGTCCAGATCTATATATTCACAGAATCTCATCAATACCAAAATTAAGACTGTTCAGAAAAATAAGCTTCAGTCTTCAATCTATTTTTCAGCCCTTGACCATTCAGTTATTGTGGATCAGTTACCAATAAAGAGATAATAATTTAAATATTCTGAGCTTTTCTTTAGCCATTATACATTTCTCTGAGTGCTGTAAAATTGAACTGAAATACACTAATAAAAAAACCAGGGTAAACTGGACTTTAAGGATTTTATCTTTAATGACAGAAAGTCACAATTGAAATTGTCATGAATAAAACCATGTTATTTACCACAAGACAGAACCATATTTTCTAACTAATGCAACTGACATTATTTCTGTAGTAGGCATGGTACCTAGAGGTACCTTCTGCATTATGTGACGTGACCCAGCTCTCACAGAAAATTACACACATCTGGTTTTCTCACTGGTTTGCAGGAGGTACCTTCCACGATCACATCTTCCAGTTAACAGATAAACTCTCTAGGCCATGTACTGTAATCTGTGTTTGGCATACCATCCACCACAGAAGGACTCTGGGTTTGATTACAGCCTCCACACCACCAATAAATATGTTATTAATAATCACAAACAGTGCATATTTGGAATGAAAATCAAATGAAATATCTAAAAGTCTAAGAAATTAATCACAGACAAAAAAATGAAGCAATGGAAGTTAATTGGTTGGGGTTTTTTTCAAGTGTATTTTCTGTTCAATAAACTCTGATAAATATAATCCAAAGGGCATTTCAAAGCCTGATCTTCCTCGTGCAAATGAAGGGGAAGTGAACTACGATAGACATTGGGGTTGGCTTTATTTTTAATAACTAGTGGCACATAATCAATTTTTCCTAATACTCTTGAGTTTGTAGACAAAATGCAATGTATATGTACAGTGATTATCATCAGTAAGTATTTTATAGAAGTCCCTGCAAAAACAGGAATAAAGCACTGAATCATTCTGTATGAGCAGAGGTACTGAGAACTGTTGTGCAGCTCAAACAGATTCTCACTCTGCTCTCTGTTCTAAAGAGGAGATGACATTTTACAATATTTAAGGCACATATAAGATGTTAATCACTGGGACATCAAGAGATTATTTAAATGGATCAAACCAAACATATTTCAATTCTGATAAAAACAGAAGATCAATTTATTTCTCAGAATGTGGGGTGAGGATTACAATGAAATGATCAGGGAAGTGATGTGAGCGCACATGCTCTGGGAGTGTTTGTCAGACTGTGAATCTCTTATCCTCTCATCTCAGAAAACACATTACCTGCATGTAAATGCAATTAGCTTCCATTTCCCACTCCTCCACGGCAAGATTTGTAACTCAGTGTTTTATAACTTGTCTTCTGCACCAAGATCTCAAGTGGCAGAAGGACTTAGTCAGCTTACTTTGGTGTGCTTCCAGCTGTCTAGTCCATGAGACCACACAATCCTCAAAGACAATGACAGTGTGCTGCAGTCAAGGGCACACTGACCTCTATGCCCTAAAGTAAAAGAAAGCACGTCAGCCATCCTCGCTTCCAACCTGCCAGATGTCTCCCCTAAGTTGTTACCCAACACACTGTTTGTCTCTGAGTCATAAAAAAGAAGGTTTATTTTAGCTACTAGAAGGATGAGTATTGCAAAGCAAGATAGATCTTTGTGCATTAATCTAACCATTCATTTTGACTACATTCTAGTTAACGGTATTAGAATTCTAAATAAGACCACTAACAAAATAAATATTCAGCCTGTAAGACCTCCTTTCTCATGTTCATTACCTATAAGATTATGAGCCAGGTTTGCTGGAGAATTGGTCTTTTTCACCTAACAACAGACAAATTCATAACTGGTTCCTCTTCAAACCAAGCTGGTGAACCTTACTTATTTAACTTCAATTTGTTCTTACTTCTATGCTGCTTTCAGCAAGCCACTGCTATAATTGTAACAATGATACTGTAAATCATGAATGACATAGAGAGGCTGGGGTTGTCTCACACTGTTCATATTTAAGAACCTCATCTGCAACAATTTCTCCTAACAGATACATTTAAATTAACAGTTCCATGTGTTTTAAAACTGCTGCAGTTTAATTTTCAATCATTTCTGTCTGTTGGTTGCCTGACTTTGGTGGCTCAGCCTTTCCTGAAGTTGCAGTGTGCATAAGGACCCAAATGAGAAATAGATTATAGCACAGAGGTCATAGACCTAAATCCTTATATGTCCAGGCAGGCAATATGAACATATATAACACAATTCTACAGAAAAACAGGGTAAAATAAAACTAAGGTGAACACAGTGTGTATGGTATTCCATATCAAGGCTGCTAATAGCAGGAAAGGAAAAGTAGGTTTAGGGTAGGGGCAAGAAAAGACAGAAATAGAATAGGAAGGCTCTAGCAGGCAATAGCTCAAAGAGGCTGAGTTCTGCCTGCCAGTCAGTTTTATAAGCTCTCATGACAACAACAACAGCTTGCAAAGACATCCCATTTACAAGAGATAGACCCCCTTAAACAGATATAAGCATAACCCTGACAGCATGAACTTCATCGATTAAATTCCAATGATAAGAATTCCTTCATCTCTGGTACTGCGCAGATGGA
Source organism: Toxostoma redivivum (assembly GCA_013397375.1). NCBI lineage: Eukaryota > Metazoa > Chordata > Aves > Passeriformes > Mimidae > Toxostoma > Toxostoma redivivum. Next base: position 925,308 of record VXBI01003609.1, read on the forward strand.
AGTCAAAGGTTGTGAGGCTCTCGTATACTACAATATCAGAGAACTTATAAATAATTAAGATGGTTAAAACCCCGAGGGGTACATAATACTGTCTATAAACCCAACAGCATTTCTCCTGTTTTTAGGCTGAAACCAGCAAGAAAACAGACTAATATATGGGCATATATATTAGAGGTTGTTTTATTCCTAGCTCCTTGGTAAGCTGCTGAGCACTATGGGATGCTATGCCAAGTGGTAGTTAGGGAGGTCTGCAGCATTCAGGCAAGTTAATTACAGAGATGGAGGCCAGCAGGATGCCAAGTGGGAGGAAGGCTTTCCTCCAGAAATGGACTGTCAGCAGAATCAGGAGGGGATGTAATCAGTCATAGCTTGCTTTCACCAACCAGGAATGATCATAGATTTGGCTTTCAGCTGCTGAGTATTTTCTAGCATGTGATTTAATCACATTTTTGGCCCATGTATGGAATTCTCTCAGACCTTCTCATATACAGACACATGGTACTTCGTTCTCTTAGCGGGCACAAGTTGTTCAGTTCATTTAAGAGTTTTTATGGTTCTAATAAAATGCTGACATGTTTTTGGTCACACTCACTGATTTAGCAAACAGTGATCTTACAGACATGGTGGCAGATATGTGCTGTTCCTGACTGTATCAACATGCACCTTTCTTTGAAGAAAATGTAGCAGGCATGATACCAGCAATGGTGGGGACAGTTTTTACTGCTGGCACCTTCTTTCACCTAGACGAGTGAAACACTAATTTCTCATGCTGAGACAGGTTATCAGAAGTTGGAAAGGTGGTGGGAGTTTATTTCCAGGCGAGCAGTATATATTCCTAGTATGAACACTAAAACTAGAATCTGACTGTGCCCTGCCTCTAACAAGCTCATAGCAGTTTGGCAAAGCAATGAGACAGACATAGGCTTAATATAAGCAGCTTACGTTAGTCTCAAGGACAAAGAACATGTGCTGACACACTATTTACATTGCAGACACCTCTGCATCTGGGCATGGCAACAAGCTTGGGGGATGTGTCACACACAGCAGGCAGTGCACGTTGGAACGGGGATCGCGTGGAACACACACCGCGCCCCGCTTTTCCCCACACCAGGAGAAAAGCATTGAGGACCCCGGCTGACCGGCACTCGCCTGCGCCGCCCGCCCACCACCAACCCCTCAGCCCCGGCCTTCAGCCCGGCCTCAGCCCCAGCCTCGACCTTCAGCCCATCCCATCGGCCCCGCCCAATGGCCACGCCCCGCCCTCCCGGACCACGTGGCTCCCGCGCTGCAGCGCCGCGGCCGCGCAGGCGCTGTGCGCGCTCCCGCTGCCCGGCCGAGCCTGGGGCTCGGGAGCAAAATGGCGGCGGCCGGAGCGGGACCGGGCGAGAGCGGGCGGCGCTGAGCGGGAGGATGGCGGCGGCGAGCGGCTGCCGGAGGTGAGGCACTGCGGGAAGCCAGGCTGGGAGGGGGAAGCGGGCTTGGTGTCACGGCGGCGGAGGGGAGGGGGCAAGACCGTCGACGCCCCCACGGCGGGGCTCGGTGGGCGCCCCGCCGGGCCGGGCGCGGG
>VXBI01003609.1:926882-980565 GCA_013397375.1 Toxostoma redivivum
CGCCGGGCCGGCTGCGGGCAGCTTGTCCCGCCGCGCCGCTGGCAGCCCGCAGCTCCGCGGGGCCCCGCCTCAGGAAGGAGCCTTGGTTCCCGTGCCGTTCCTGGCCCGCAGGGTCCGCGGTCCGGAGCGGCGGTAGCGGCCTCGGCTGTGCCTGTCCGCGCTGTCGGGTCCTGCCTCGCCGCTCCTTCCCTCTCTTCTCCCCTTCCTTCTCTCCCTTCCGCCCCGGCGCAGCTCCCCGCGGAGCTGTAGAGATGCTTGAAGCCGTCTCCCGCAGGAGCTGGTGCGGGGCTCGTGTCCCGCAGCCGCGAAGCTCCGCCCGTGCCGGCCGGTGCGAGAGCGGCCGCGCTCGCCCGCCGCGGCTACGGGGCTCCCTCCGGTGCCGCTCCCCGTCCCGGGCCCGTGGCTTGGAGATTGCTGCTGCCCCGGGAGTTATGGGGTTTTGTCCCGCTCCTCTCTGTACAGGTGTTACCGCGGTGTTCCTGGAGAAACTTGGAGAGCTTTGTAGGTGATGTGTTCGCTCGTGCCTCTGGAATATTCCTGCTGCCAGAGGAATAAGTGCTTTTCTGTTGGTTCGTGTTTCTACTTGCTCTTCCCCGCCATCCCATTTGAGGCCGTTGGGTGAAAGATGATACACATATCGAGTACTAACATAAAATACGTGTTGATGCAAAGATAGTTTGTGTGAGAATTTACCTTAGGCGGTGTAGCATCGCTTGAGGCTTTGCTTCAAAACAGTGTAATATAATAACAAATTTAAAGTGTTTGGCAGATACACCATTGGGATTTGATCACCTCAGGTTTTACCACATACTGCATGCTCTGTTTTCATTTAGAAACGAAGAAAATAAAAATAGAAGCTCAAATAAAAAATTTTTAAACCTTGTAACTTGTGTTGAGACACTGAAAAGCTTGAGAAGGTAAAGCTTTACCCTCTTTGTCTGAAAGATCTTAGGGAAGAGGATGAGTCTTCTAAGCTTCTTCTTTATTGTTTCAAATATTTCATCCTAGTTCTGTATTAGTATCCTTCACACAGGGTGGTGTGGGGGGGAGGGAATTTCTTCTTAGATCCTTCTCTATTTGAACCTTTTGCTTAAGAATTCAGTGAAAATACTTTTTCCTCTACCCCATGTTGACTAAGTCTGCTACCAATGTAACAAAAATAATGCTGTAGATGTTATTTATGAGGATGTGGAGCAGAAGTCTGTTAGTAACATAGGGATTCTGTGGACCGTGATGTTTACAAGGTGAAGTCTGTGTACTTATTATGTAGAATATCTGTATGAAGATAATGTACTGAGAAGGTATGGATTGTGATGTTTCCTCCCTTTTTGGAATAATTTATCAACTAGATAACTAGTCTCAGTTGATGGGCCAAAGCATTACTGAGCCATTTAAGAACTTGCTACTTTGCTGTGTCAATTAATGTCCTGTAAACAGTACTATCTGTTTGCTTATACGTAAACATGTGATGAATGTCTCAGTAAACCAAGCTTGTGTCTTAAGTTACAACACAAAGCTGCCAATTGCTCACTGGTTTGTATTCAGCTCTAAAGTCAGACTTGCATAGTTGAGCTGCACACAGGTAATCTTGGAAATGGAGCTCACTGTTTTGTGTTAGATGTACAGCTAGTGTTTGTTTTTGTTCTTTGGAGATGAAATCAGCTGTTGAATCCTTTGTATTTCAGCTCAGCTGCACTAAGCATTGTTTTACTTGCTTTCAAACTTTAGCCAATGTATAAATGGGTTTGACATTCTAATCTAGTTTGCATGCTTAAACATACAAGGGGCACGGTCACAAGTTCGCTTACTGTGGCATTGTTGTAATTGTTGCCATTTAAAAAATCCTTACCTCTTACATTAGTCAGTGAATTTTCTTCATATGTCCAGATTCGCTTGCTGAGTCATAGATAAAGTGGTGGTATAATGCTTATAGCTGGCATGGACTGATTTGCAAAGACTCATACATGAAAGAATAGGGTTACTTTTATAAGCTCTCCTGAAAGATTTGCATGGATTTGTCATAGTGATTTCTAATTTTTTCTCCCCCTCTTAGTTTTCAAGCTTGTTTGAGAAGCTCTAAACTTTGTGTTGTGAAGCTATGTTGCTCACTGTTAAACTGGAGTAGAATGTGCTGCCTTTGCAGACAGCTTTTTAAGTTTAATTCAGTGAAACTACCAGAGCTTGATGAATTAACAACAAAATACTGAGTCTTCATTTTGAAAGTGACCTTTCAAGTTGCTGTATACATAGTGTCAGTTATACAGATTGTCACTGATGACAGTTAATCTCAAGGTTTGTTTGGGATGCATTTTAGGCTGGGACAATGTTTTCTGTCCTGTTAGCAAGCTGCATTGGTGGCGTGGTGTCTTGGGCTCCTGCACATGGCCATAGGAGGAGGTGGGACACTAACCCTGCTTGCTCCTCTGCCACCCTGATGCTTGTTTGTTCTTGATATACCAGATCACATGCAAGAAAAGGAGAGTTTATTCCGATGTCTTGAGTTCACTGTGATGACTGAGATAGTTGTGGCTGGCTGCCTTTCAGAGGCAAATTGTAAGATGAATGAAAACATCCTACGAATATATTGATGGACTGTGTGTAGTTCACATTAATCAATAAATAGATCTGTAAGGAAACTGTGAGATTGCACTTAAGAGGAAAAAAACTGTATTCCTAATGAGACTGGTGAGAATCTGCTCTTACAGCAAATCTTGATAGAGAGCTGCAAGTTTTAATATTAACACTAAATTTCTTTTTGTTTATTTGCTTTTTCTTAACATATTTACATGGCTTTTGATTTCTGTTACTGGATCAATGGCTTTTCCCATTTTCTCACACTAGTCTGGGAACCTGATGCACAACTTTATTGTACATTCATTGTGGACCAGGAATCCTGGTTCAAGTGTGTTAGATGAGCTTCCAGTGAGTCATCTAGCTATTGCTTTGTTTCATTTCCCAGGTTCTTTGAAGGATAAGTCTTGTGAGTATCCTTAAATCTTTGGATAGAAGCTGTTGTGAATTTTTAGAATGCTCTTTCCTATGTTGGCTTACCAGTATGACTGAACTATAAGAAGGGACTGCAGATGGCACATTTGATTCTAGTCTTGCATTTTACACCCATTCAGTCTGTCCTGCATGTCTCCCAAGAAGGATACTATCAGTAATGATGCTTTCTATATAATGAATGGACGCTAGGAGAGGTAAATTGTTATTACAATGTGATTATTATATTTTGGTTTATTTCAATTACTAAACTGTAGTTATCTCAACCCATGAGTTTTACTGCATTGTTTTTTCTTTGCCTTCTGATCCTGTTCCCTATCCCATTGGCAGAGGGAACCCACAATAATAAGGATGCCTATGAGGTTCTTGGTAGATGCTTAGCAGCAAAATTGGCGGTTTAAACACTTGCAGTCCATTGCTGCTTTTCCTTACTTCAGCTGTGTTGGTAGGGCTGTTTATGTGGCTCCACTTGGAAACATTCAGGAAATTGATCTGTATGAAAAATAAACCATTAAAGTACAAAATAACTTCATGTCAGATCCTTCATCTGGGTCAGCACATTGCTGTGGAAAGTCAGTTTGCTAGCACAGTGTAGAGGTGAGGCCAGGGAGGTAAAGGGGATCGGGGTGGAGCTGTGTGCTTGATGTGCTGGATTCAAGTACATACCTAACTATGTACTTAGTTAAATTTAAATCTGGTTTGTTTCCTCCATTGTGTGCAGGTGTTGTGCAAGCTTACACCAAACACTACTGAATGTGAACTTTAACTGCTGGTGGCCTTGCAGACATGTCCAGCCTGTTGGGGATTTTCTATCATCAGTGGGTTTAAGCTGGTTATTTAGATTTTCAAGTACTAAAACATGCAAGAAAAATTTTAACAGCAGTCAAAACAGATTAAGAAGAATCTTTCAGTACTAAGTGTGGAAGTATAGTGTTTTGGGCAACATCTTCTTCAATCAGTTTTGTGTTTCAGAAGTATCTTTTAAGTGATCTTTGTTTTTCAAAGTTGGCATTAAAGTGTCAGCTGTTACCTGTATAACTGACTGATGATTTTCTAAATCTTATGTGATCTTTGTCCTCAAATTTTGTCTGAATTCGGTGATCATTCATACTGTGTATTTTTTATGCACTCAAACGTCACTGTATGTTCAGTTCTTCCTGTATTAAAAAGGTTGGATTTTTTGTATTCATCCTTGCTCTTCTTTCTTATCATACTCTGTTTCCAACCCACTGTAGTAAACATTAAAGGGTAGAATTTAATTTTTAAAAATCTCTTTTAAAGAGTATCTTTTTATTTCTGCAGTTATTGTGATTCTCCATATTTTTAAAGAGCCTTTTTATTTATACTCTCTTTCTTACTGGATCATTTCTTTATGGTAACTTGCAGCTTTTAAGATTAATCTCTTTTTCTTTATCACTTCTGATCTTTGACATTATCTAGTGGGAAGTGCTTTGGACAGAGATCAAGCTAGTTAATGATATGCAAGATTCCTCTAATTTGGAAACCTTGTCCAAGATCTGTTGAAACCTAGTCTCAGGATAACTGTCAGGACATTTTACCATTCTGCTGGTGATAACAATGGCTAAACTCGAAGGAGTTGATAGAAACAATAATGTAATAAGTGACTGCTGCTTGGTTCTTTAGTTTGGCTTATTATTTTGTGACCCAGAACTTGCAGAAGCTCTTTGGGATCAGTAGAGCTGCAAAATGTATCTGTGTGTGCTTGCCTGTGTATTTTAAATTGCAGTTTGGGTGAGAGATTATTCTCATAGTCTACTGCTGAGATTTTAATCAAGGTTTCGTATACAAAGAGCAAAAATACCAGTGCCTTGTGAAGGCATCCAACATGAGTAAAACTTTATACCTATTTATATGAAAATTGAGGTATTTTTGAGTGACCGAGTAGATCACGTTGCATTAGTGAGAAATTGAAGTGCTGCTTTGCTTATCATCTGCTATTTCAGATCTCTACTGCAATGAAGAATATAAAACACTTTTGTAAATGGGTAGGTTATTTTAAGTGCTTTAAAAATAATCAGTATGAGTGATAAAAGTTTCTTTTCATGCATTTTTTTTTCCTGACCCCAATATTGGAAATGCTGCTTGAGAGCTGATTAAAACTATTCTAACTTAACAAATACAATCAGAATGCAACGAGACAGTATTTTTGTGGACTGATGCTCCCTTATTCTTTGATCTGTTTTGATCTTCTGCTTTAGCTTTTTTCAAATGATGATTCTTGATGTAAAGGTGGGGGAGAAGAGGTTCATTGGCTGTTAGAACTGGGTTTGCTGTGGATTTGGTGATTTTTTTTTTTACTTTGTCTAGATATGCTTTCAGATATTTTGAGAGATGAAATGAAATGCATATAAAATGTCTAGAATGCAGGTATAGAAGATAATAGGTTCATGGATTTCTTTACAGTCATTTTGATAGTGACTGCTGCTCTCTGAAATAAATCAAATTGCTTATACTGTCATTTTAAGTTGAAAATATATTTGCCAGTCTATATTGAGGTACTTCTTGGAAATCTTTGAAATTGTTTTTTTATTATACCACAGAGATAAGCAAGGTATAAGAATGCTGAGTTGACAAAATGCACGCTGGAGATGGGAAGCTTTGTGTTACTCAGTGCAGTGATGGCCTTGGTACTGAATGAGGAGTAATCTAAGCTGTGTTGGTACTGAGAGGCAACAGTTGTTACTGCTGAGCTGGATGTAAGCACCTTAATTTCCACAAAGGAATGTATGTGACAGCATTAGGCGCTACTCAGTGTCCTTGTGAGCCCCTCCACAATCCTAGTGTATCAAGTATCTCCGTCTTCTCTGCAGTTTATTTTCATGAGTGATTAGTTTATCTAAATTTTGGATAAGGATGTATGTTTACTGCTTTAAATTCTCAAATTCTAGTTTGGCAAATTGTTTTGGTTTTTAGAGGGTTTTTTGTACAGCCAAAGATAATATTGAAGTGAATAATTTGATGTATCCTTTTTAAAAGATACATTAAAAGGTACATTATTTAGGTCAAAAAGTACCTCCTGCTTATTTGGTCGTTAAAATCTCTGTAGGGTTTATTCCTGCATTAAGCACTCCTGGAAAAGTGTATTTGGACTTGAAGTGCCAAAATACCCTTCTAACACAGTAAGGTTAACATTCAGTATAAGACCTATCTAATTGTATTTTGTAGTTCTAGGCACAGATCTGAAGACCTGGTAACCTCTGGAAAAGTGTCTCCTGTATGTATTTCTGCACAGCATCAAAGCTGCTTGTCTTTAACTGCATTTGACCACAGTCTTTGATGTTATAACTGGGGCAGTTACTACTTGAAGTTGGTTATACAGCTTAAATTACATGTCTTCTGAAAATGATGTTAATCAGAAGTACGGTCTTATTACAAGCTTTCTAAAATAGCTGTTCATACTACTCAGGGCTTGTCCACTGCAAGTAAAATAAAAGTTGTTGTGTCTTGTTCTAAGTTTCTCAAGACATTTGAATTTCTCTGCTGAGAGCATCTGAGGTAATTTTGTTACTGCATAATTTCTCAGTTAATTATTGGCTCCAAGTTTCCCCTTTGGATTAACAGACTTGTGCCAATCTAGGTATTTCTCCACCACTACCTTGGGCATCTACTGTCCATTCTCCTTCTTCCCTTCTTCTCTCATTCTGTTTTTAGCTACCAACTTATTTTTACTGGAGAATTAAATTGGAAAATTGCTATATTTTGTGACTGAGTGTTAGCTGCATGAAACCTCAACTGTATTAGGCACTAGCAATCTTCAACAGTAATGAGGGTGCTTTTATTTAAATATCTTGTGGATCTGGAGTTTCATCCTTGTTTTGTTTGGAAAAAAGAAAAAGAAAGGGAACTTGCCCTTTTTTTCTCATATACAAGATTAATGTGTTTCCTTATTGAAATGAACCTTTTATTTATTTTTTTTTAATCTGAAAACTGACCTAGCTAAAAGCTATTCTGTTCATTGAACATGAAAGGAGAATTGCATGGGAATGATCATGTAGGTAGAGGGGAGGGAGATTTTTTTTTTGGTGGTAGTATTGTCTTTTTATCTATACATAATGAATTTTCAAATAATGGAAGAATCAAAGGTTTGAGAAGTAGAGCACAGACTGGCAAAGTTTCTGCATTTTGCCCTTTGAATGTGAAGGAATTGTGGTATCAAGGAGAGTTGTGCATGAGAAAGATGAAAAAATTTGGTCTAAAATTACAATAGGAGCAATGGGTTTCTTTAATGGAGTAACTCCTGTAATTACTGCAATGCAACAGACTTTTGCTTTTCTTCTAAAAGTTTTGTTTGATTTCTTTGAAAAGTCTGTTTAATTTTTTAGTATTCTGGGACATCTGAAAAGCTTCAAATCGTTGGGGAGAGAAGGAAGAGTTAAGGCATATCAACAGTCTGCTCAAAGGGCAGATTTGCCTTAGCAAATAGTTAAACAAAAAACTAGTCCATAAGCTTTTCTAACTCTGCAGCCTTTAAAGGACTGTGTTCATGAGTTATGTGTAGATGTTGCTGAAGTAATTAAATTAAATGTGTACATGATTGGTTCCTCTGTTTTCAGAAACAATGTTATGTCAACATGTGTGATGCTCTTTTTGACTGTTCTGTAAAACTTGCATATTCATGTTACAGAAGAAAAATTGCTTTGGAAGTGCAGAGAGAGCTTGTTGCAGGAAATGTGGAAGACATAACTTCCTTTTCTTGCCAAGGGGAAAATGTAAACAAAGCTCCAACTTAATTGTAGGCTAAGTACTAGTCTGGTTTTCTGACTAAGCCTTTCCTTCCTTAATTGATTCCTTTTATCATTGAGAAAGTATATTTTCTGAAATTCCTGTAGTTTTGGGCAGGACATTCCTTAAAGTTTGTATACATTTAGTTCTTGCTGCACTTTTATGGAATCTAAATGTAAGTATTAATGAAGGTAGGTACTGAAACTGAAGTTACTTTTGAGGGTTTTGAGGGAAAGTATTGCAATATTAATGTATTTTACTGCTGTCTTCAAAATGGCTGAAATCTTTGAAATATACAGCAGAGAAAGATTTATTGGCATCAGATGTTATGATATAAATGTTAGTTGGTGAAATCAGTGTGGCTTTTAAAATTTTCTGCTGAAGTTAATGAATTTAAATTAACCATGCAGAAGAGTCCAACCAAAGGAGACATCTTTCAGATGTGTAAGTTTTTAAGTAACTGTTAAAATCTTAGTATATACAGATATAATTGGTTTATAAGAACAGATGTAAGATCATTGTGCTAGTTGTGGGGGGGTTGTCTTAAAAACCTCTAAATACAAGGAAAATGTTCTGTGGGTTTAACCAGGAATTTCACCCTCACTCAGGGAGGCAGCAGTGCATAACCAGTTTACATGGTCTCAAATAAGTCAACTGTTGTATAAATACCGTGTACAATCAATTTTACAATTTGATTTTTGTATTGCTTCCTGCAGCAATGAACAGAAATGACTTGTAGTGACTGTGAATATTAGGAGACAAGGGGAAGATGTGTCAACATTGGTGCCAGGCCACTGAGTCACTCAAGAGTCACTCAGAGAGAACAGAAAGGATGACTACAAGGGTGTAGTTTTGTAGAGTTGTGAGGCAGTCTAATAGGAGTAGTCTGCTCTCTTCATATTGAGAGCTGTGTGATCCTGTTCCAGTTTTAGCTGCCTGTCAGACAAATGTGCTGGAGTTCCCTCTTCCTGTCTGTTATCTGCCACTCTCTCCAGCAGTGGGGTGGTGGATCAGCCACTTGAAATAACTTGGTTTGTGACCATATAATCTCTGTATGTGGTGTGAGAGGAAGCAAGAAAACCCCTTGGCAGGATGGAGTGTGAGGGAACAGTACAGTTCCCTGTTAGTTGGATTTTAGTGGTAGTATCAGATCACCCTGATGTTCCTGTGAAGAGCTGACAGGCAGTGGGTCCTGCATGCACAGTTAGCTTCTCCCTGTCAGAGGACATGGCATCATCTGGGTTCCTTGAGCCCTTTGGAAAACTGGTGCAGGGAGCTAACTACGCTGGGGAGAAAAAAAGAGTCACAGAAGAGAATACCTATGTTTAGTTGCTGACGTAATAGAGGAGCTTTGGGGAGGTGCTGGTGGTAGCTATGGTGAGCACTGGTGCTAAGGAAATGTGCATGGAACCAGTGTTGGTGAACCATCTTGGGTTTGTATACACCAAATAATGCATTTTGAATCCAGATTGTAACTGTGGTTTTTTGTTGGATGCAAGACTTGTTGTGGCTTGTGGCTTGCTGTTGAAAGTATTCAAACTGTAGCTGTAATGAGTCCATTTTATGGCTGTGACTTGATGCTGTCTTCAATGAGGAAAATCAGTGTTTCTTTAATAAAATTCCTGATGTCTCATGAAATGACTGGATTAGATTGCCTTTTGAGTTCTTTACCACACCTTTTCATGTTTCCCCTTCCAGTTTTTTCTATTGTATATAGATGTACCCATTAGTGTTAAATGTGTAAGAAATTACGCTAGCAGCCAATACTTCAAACTTGTTTTATCAAAGAGAAGAGGCTGAACGGATGAAATTGCTGTTGTGTGATGACAAAAGGACCTACAGAGAAAATGGTGTACAGAAAAAAAAGGAATGGTGATGTATTAAGGCCTAAAGTGTAGAGAAAATTGTTTTGGATATATGGCAATATTGGTAATGGCATGTTTTAGCCACAAGCAGGGGTTTCAGTGGAAATAGATCAGCTATGTATTGTTACCAAGCATCTTGGAAGCTTGAGTATAAAGGAAGAGCATTGTACAGAAACACTGGAGTCATAATGATGTTCCAATCAACAGAAATACCACAAGATGTTGTTACTGATACAAAGACTGGCTGGCAGGATGAAGAGTTCATTGCAGCCCAATTAAGATAGAAATAATTTTTCATCTGATCTATTAAAAGAGGCCACCCCTATGGGAAGGCTGATCAGTATATGGGTCCAAGACTTTTTCATCTGCTTTGATGTTAGAGCTACTGTTGTGAAAACCCCAAGCAAAGTCATCAACAGAGATGACTCAGGCTGTGGAAGTTATTAACAGAACTAAAGCTGAGCGATCAAAAGGTTGTTTTTTTGAAGATGGGTTGGAATAGTAAGTCAAGATAGGATGGAGTGCTGCTTGCCTACTTATATAGGTACAGAGCACAGTATCTGGGATTGTCCTATTAGTGACTCTAATGCACTTTCAGAGGCAGCATGTTGTGAGAGGAAGTGTGAATGTAACTGTGCACTGAATTTACAAGCACTGTTGTGTACAGGAAGCTCCCACGTCCTCATTCAGAGTTAAATGGCTTTCTGTGAAATAATTGGGCCTGGATAAAAAGGGAAAATTACTCCAGTACAAGGAAAACTGTAGGGTGTATAGATCTTCCATATGATTGGGGTTTGAGCCAAGATTTTCCTGTCTTAGTAGATTTACTAATTGAAAACAGGATTTTGTGTTGTGGTTGGATCTCATCTTGAGCAAGAGGAGAAATTCCCTTTCTTAGTGAGACAGATCTTTGGGGGCGCTCTCAGACTAAGAATAAAATTCCACGGGGGTAGAAGACTGCAAAGATCAAAGACCGCTTGCCCTATTCCAGAAGAAGCAGCAATCCTGTTCACAGATAAAGGGTACAGGGATAAGAAGCCCATGAAACAGGCTGTATAAAGGTGGTAGAGCTTCATGTGAAAGGTTATTACTTCTGCTCCACTTCTGCCTTTTCCAGGGTGGGGGAAGGAGAAAGTGACCATGGATATTGCTGCAATAATGGACAGTCATTATCTGGAGAAGCACTGAGGAGGGCAGTGGTCTTACCAGACCAGTATTTGACCTCAGTATCGGAAGCTGAATGTAGCTGAAATCTCCATGAGTTAGGTCACTGCTTGACAAGACAAAGTGTTAGCCTGAACTTAGATGGAAAGAAAAATAGCAGACTACTTGAAAAAAAAAAAAACCTCTCTTCCTTTTTCTGAGGTATTTTTCATGCAATTTGGAAGTTCCTTTTTCTGTCTTAACCAACTGATGTGTTTATAGATCTAAACCAAAGAATATTCTTTTAAAAAAAATGGGTAATTTCTGCTCAGAAGAGGCCTTTTAGACTGCTCAAAATTTATCATAGTATGTCAGACTATGCTGCAATTATTCTAGATTGGCTACAATGAATTATCCTCATTTTCCTGTAAATGGATATGTTCATACCTAATTACTCTGTTTAGTGATATTGATAAAGATTTGGTGGATAGGATTTCTCTGATTTTCTTAAAAAGTAGATTTAATGATGTTTTTTTTATCTAAATCAGATAATGTTCCTTTCAAGTTAACTTGAGAAAAAGTGGAGAGTCATTGAATATATGCTGTCATTTCACTTCAAGAGAGTCCTAGAGGGCTATAAATGAGCTCTTGTTCATTTGCCTGAAAGAAGTGTTTTGAATTCATCTTCAGGAGCATTAGTTAAGTCTTTCATATGAATGTTATCAATCAGAATAGACTTTTGGTAAATTAGTGTGTTTTTGCAACCAACTGGAAGAATCACTGATACAGAGAGATGAAAATTTATTTGCCAGTATATGAAGACATTTAAGTTGCTTGGGAGGAACAGCCTATTCCATGCTGGATTTCTGTTCTGTAATTCTGTTCATCTTTGTGTGCTTTGTGTGTTTGGATCTTTCAGCTGTTTGAATTTTTTGTGTTTAGAGGAATATAAATATGTTGGTGTCCCCTGCCTCCACACTGCTCTTCATGATTTGACCTGTCAGTCCCTGTTAGTGACATTTATTTACTTCTGCGATGTGACATATTCATATCATACCTGAAATTGCTTTGCTGATCATCATAAATACTACTGTGAGCATTGTTTTCAAAGATAGCATTGAAAAGAGGGTTTCTTTCCTGTAAGTTCTGTGGGTTTTTTTCAATTGTTAAAATGCTGCTCAGTGTTTTCAATATCTGAAGTGTGCGTGTCTTCAAGACTACATACCTGTGTGCTCTATTTGAGCATAGTTTTTTAACTTTCACACTGATTCCTCACAGAAAATGTTGAAAATCAGAACAAGTTGTTTGTTGGTGGGTTTTCCCCACTGAAAGTCCAGTGATTCTCAACAAATCTAGAAATAAAAAGCTAGGACTACTGTGGTGTTTTTATCACCTCCATTTTGAAAGAACATCTTGATGGAGAAGCATGCTACTTCATAGAAAAGAAAATGCTGGAAATTTCATGCTTAACTATAAGAAAAGGTTCTTTGTAGTAGCTGTAACACATGATTCTCAGCAAAGCACTGAGTAATACAGTCACTTTTGTAATCTAGTTATATCTGCTTTTTCTTGCTCTCTTGAGCTGGTAACTGCTGATGTGGCTTAAGTTCTGGTGTTTTGCATATTGGATTTTTCTTTCTTTCCAATGCAGTGAATAATGAAATAACACAGATTCATTAGCCCATGTCATAAAGAATGTTATCCATTTCTTATTTTTGTACAGAATTGATCTAAACCACAACCTTTCAGCTGTTTCAATTGCATCTTACTATTGTATCATCCAGTTAGTTTTGAATAATGATAAAGGTTGATTGCTTGACTGGATTATAAAAAGGAGTCAAAATAGGCTTTGCATGGATTTGCATGTGTGTCAGGCATAATCAACTGAGCCTTCAAATGTCAGTTGTTTCCTTTGAACAGGAAACTACTTGCCAGTTGCACCATTTCTTTCAGGTATGCTGTCCCACATGCATTAAATTCTTTAGTGTGTGCATGTATGTCTGAGATTGGAGACTCTGCATCTACAAAATATGAGAGCGTGCCAGTACCTCTGAGTGTCTCATCCATGGAAAAAAGAGGAAGGTCAGGACAGGTAGCACTCAGTTCCTGTAAACTCCTCTTACTTGGAGAAGAACCTTCCAGTAGCACAGTAAAAAAATGAGGTAGGTACTCTATGCACGTCTGAACAAGCAGTTGGAACTCCAGCCACAAGCAACTTTGTCTTCATTTTTAAGAGCTTGTGCGTTTGGATGGTGTTGACTTTGTAATTCCAGCGGTGTACTGCATAACAACCAGCATGACCAGGGCTGACTGGAAACTTCTTAGTGGATGGGAACTTCCCTCTGTTGTTCTGAGCATGGGATTGTTCCTGAATCACTTTGTGATGGCTCAGGGCTCTCTATTGGTCACCAGACCACTGTTCTGCTGGATGCAGGTTCAGGATGTTAAGGCAAGCTGGTGGGATGTACTTAGGGCATGATAGCAATAGTCCATTCGCACAAGTTCTTTCTGTTTTAGTTATTGATCTACCTAACTTCCATGGAAATAAGTTTCTCCTTGCTGAAATTTAGTTGATGTGTTTCCTTACTGGGGTTGGTGCTTTTTTTTATTGCTGGATCTTGTCATCTCATCTTGCAGTAAAGTTGTGCTTGTTACTTGAAATGAGTTGTTGGGGCAAAATAGCTAAGCGTTTTTGATCTGGATAAAAATCTAAGCAAACATGGATGAGTTACTCTTATAATGCCTGGGTTGTCATTTACTCATAGTAAATTTAAAACATGTTAGGTAAAATGAAAACCTGAAATACCATGTTGGTACAGGTATGTGCATGTACTTGATACAATTTCCTACTTTGATTTTAGTACTATGCTGTTGCATAATCCTATGACAGCAACTCCAAAATAAAGTTCTTAACATTTTACTGGGGAAAAATCAAATGGTTGTAAAACCTGTTATAGCACTCCCTACCTTGCCATTTTAATTAATTGGATCCCAGTAATTTACAGGAATTTTTATTAAATGTTTATGTTGAGTGATGATATAAACAAAGTATCACTTAGTTAACCAAAGTCCATTCTGTACAGAGACCTTTTGTTAAATCAAAATTCCCAGTCCAGGAATACCTGGCTGTCAGCCCATATACCTCAGATGCATGTAGTCTAGGTTCTTAGGATTTTAGGTTCAGTGTGACAAATATTGGGAAGACTGAGAAATTTATTTCAGGTACTGAAACCTTTAACCAGACTTATGCTTATTTTAAATTTTATTCTGTGTATCAGTATAATCTGAAAGTCAGTTTCATGCTGTTTTGTAGGATTTGTGGTGGTAGTTTTGGTTTCTATTAAC
The DNA here is from genome assembly GCA_013397375.1 of Toxostoma redivivum. Lineage (NCBI taxonomy): Eukaryota > Metazoa > Chordata > Aves > Passeriformes > Mimidae > Toxostoma > Toxostoma redivivum. The sequence goes on from VXBI01003609.1 coordinate 940,982, forward strand.
TTCCTCATTTTACATAACACACTCCATGTACTTTTTCTGCAGAACAGGCTTTTTTAAACAAGCTGTGACATGGTTTAACTCTTTTCCTGTGTATGTGTGAACATTCATAACACATCTGTGCGTGTGTCACTGCTTTCAACAACTGGGTCAGTTGGTCAGCAGATGTTGAATTTAGTTTCATTTTGGTAATGCTTGCAGGGATGCATGCAGGCTTTTAATAAAAAAGAAAGAAAAAGTTACCTGATGGTAGTTTTTAAAACAAAATTCCATGGCTGTATTATGAGGCTAAAATGCAGTTAAAGAATGCTTCAGATAAGCTGAAATAAGGGAACTTTTGGTATGCAGGATAACTTCTGCAAGAAAAGATGAACTCTATCTTTCCTTTTGCAACTGAAGATCTAACTGTTAGTGGTTTGGAATTTTTTCTTCATTTATGTGTTCCTCTCCTTTTACAAGTGCCTTTCACTGTGGAGAAGCTGCATTCTTGACTTGGCATTTTTGTGGTAGCTGAGTTGTGTTGACTAGACTCAACCAGTTATATGCTAGACTAACTGCTGTTCTGTTAGGCTATGTTTGGTACAGAGGCTGAAGTGGACAACAGCAACACAAACCAAACCAAAAAGTCATCTAAATCCATGAGTGGTTCAAGTGCGCTTTGCTGTCAAAAGATGCAGTAGTGCAAGTATTCATGTGATGCTGTAACAAACAAATGGGTGACTAATACTGTTTCAACTTTTTGTTTAGGTTGGCTCTAATGTGGGTCAGTTTATCTGGTTTACAAAATAGTTGGGACAGAACAAACAAGTTAGGAAAATTGATTATGAGAATGAAGAGAGGAAGGTAGGGCTTTCTCCAGGACAGCGTTGATCACTGGTGCTAGCTAAAGTTTTTGGGAAATGCAACATGGGTTATACAATATTAGCTTGTAAAATTTAGTGCCATATTAAAAAATAAAATGAATGTGCTTTCAGTTGATACATGAGGTTAAGGACAGTAGTGGAACTAAAGCTGTGATCGGTTTTGAGCCATGAGGCCCAATACGTTTTGTGAACTACAAAATGTTTGAATTCAAGATGCAAAATACTCTTAAGAAGTCAGCCTGCACACATGACTTAGCAGTGCATGGAAGTTATGTATTCTAAATTTAATGAGTGAGTTTGTTCTGCAGGATACTCACTTGGACCTAATGTGTAACAGTGTTATTGTGGTAAGCCTCCAAATAAAATAGTTTTATCTATTGTGTATTTTAGGAATCTTTTATTATGTTACTTTTTGAGTTTATTTAAATCCTGTTTTGCATATTGAAGCATTGACTGCTAATGGTATTGAACAGTTGCATATATTCCTTGATTGCATTCTGTCTATCTTTTGGCACCTATTTATTGCCAGGTGGAAGGAAGTGGAAGGTATTAACTTCAAACCTGGGACGATTCTAAACATTGAGTGCTTACTTATAAAAAAGAAATAAAAGCCCAACGCTTTTTTTTTTTTTTTCTTCCCTCTTTTACTTAGCTCCTGGACTCTTTCCTGTGTCAGGAAGAACTGAAAACTATTAGCAGACATCTAATAGACAAGTTATCACACTGCAGCTGAATGCAGTAAAGTGGAATAACAATGGCATTATTCCAGCACTCCAGTCCAAATGAAACAAGTCCAATTTGGGGTGAGAAAAGGGAAGTTGTTGGGATATCTACTCAGGCCACTAGCTTTTACCTGTGAGCAAGTTAGCGTTTAAACTGAAAGGTGACTTATCTTCACTAAGTTTGTTCTGCGTGTAATTAATTCCATCTAGAAATTTACACCACATTGAAGCAACATATTCTTGGTGCACACAGAAATCGCTTGGATTTAATGAATCTTTAAATGCCTTTTTTTTACTATTTTAGATGTACTTCTAGGTCTTTTCAAGTCTAAATTTGAAAATCAGTGCTGAATGAGGATTATGTAAATATTATGAATAAAAATGCAGCTGAAATCAGTGAGGATGGTATAATCTCCAATAGGACTGGCTTATTTAGATTTCTCAGTCACCATAATTCTGTTTGGGATACCACGGGGGAATGATATAAACATGTATGAAAAGTCATTCTTGGTATAGTCAAAGGAGAATACCTAGTCTAGCACAACTTCTTGAAAATTTCTTAGCTAAAAGTGTGATAGCTATCCTGTTCCATGTTGCAATTTATCATATGATTTGTGAATGGTTTAGAGAATTACAGATTATTGTGGGGGAAAAAAGTATTTCTGATCTTGGTTTAATCATTCAAATGAAAGGCTATCTTAAAAGTATTTGAGGCTTTGTTTTATGAAAATAACTGTGTGCTGGAAGCTGAGTTGATGTTATCTAAATCACTTAACATTTAGTGACAAATAATGAAATACCTTATTGGTGTTTTTGTTCTTCAGAAATGGAGGAACAGAACGCTGGACCTGGGATTGAAGATTTATAAAGGATTATGGGATTATACATTGAAGAGCCAGCAGGCGGAATGCCTGAGTGACTGAAGAAAATGGGTGCTAATGCATCTAACTACCCTCACTCGTGTTCCCCAAGGGTAGGGGGAAATTCACAGGCACAGCAGACATTCATAGGTAAGTCTTTTCAGTTATCTTGTCACTTACGTAAATGACGTGCACTGGATTTGATTTGCTTGCGGAAATGTTATGGAGAGCTTCTATTTTCTAGGTCACCAGTTTGAATCCATTCAAGCTGAATCGTGCATGAAATTCGGTACTGTCCATCTGTTTGGCCTGTGTATGCAATGAGTTGATCTGCCTTTTGCCAGTAAACAGTTGCCAGGTTATTTAAATAAAATAAGTGGAGTTTTTTATAATTAAACCATGCATGCTGGTTTTCCCTGTTCAAGAGCAGTTGCTTTCTGTTAATACTCACACTGTCTTCTGCTCTTCCTCAGAATTTCTGTCAAACTGTGTCAGAGCATGTAAAACCCTTGATCATCAATATTCATTGTAGTATTGACATTGTGTCCAAGTGAATTACCTCCTTACTGCTAGAAGGATTATCTCTGGTAATAAACCTGTTAAAGTAACAAACAGGCTTGAAGACAGCTTCTCTTCCTTTTCCTGTTTCTGTAAATGGAGAATGGGGGTACTTACTGTCCTAACAGTATTATTTGCAAGCCAGGACCTTGCTTAGCTGGAGACGTGTTGAAGTGCCCTTATTTTCTCATCCTAGTCATAACTGGGGCAGGCATTACCTTTTTGTGTTTTTCAGTCTAGTACAAAGAGACCTCAGTGTAGATCTAAGTACTGTCACACTATAAATAATAAACAGCTATGTTATGAATCTGAAAGAATGCAGTCTCTGAGGAAAAAAAAACCCAACCCTGACAGCCTGAAGAATGATCTTAGCAGTAAATAGCATCAATAGTTTATAAATGCTTTTCTCCTTTATGCCTCAGCTTGCAACACTGCATAAGTAGTTATTGATATTCAGTGTTACTTCTCTTTTTAATCACTACTGAAAGCAGAGTGATATCTTTAGCAAGGAAAAATAGACTTACTTCGTAAATTTTCTCTTTTTTCTCAGCTTTCATGGCATTCCTTGCTCTGAGGCCTCATTTGAGGACAGACCACAAACTTACATTTAAGGATGTATGTGCTGTCACAGTATGTCAAGGAAGAACTTTTAGTCCTAACATCGTGGATGTCTGTGCTGTAAAGTTCCCCTTGAGGGTTTATCTATTTTCAGTGTATCATAGCTAACTAGTAAAAGATTTGCTCCAGTCTGCATGTATGTTTTCTAAAATGTGGCTAAAATACTTTTCTTGCATGTCTTGGTGTTTTTTAATCTGCCACTATATTGAGTGAAGAGAAAACCCTTAGAGGCCTTGAAGCAGGCAGATTTGCAGGCTGAAACACCTTTTGAGCATATTTGAAGAGATTGCCAAAGGCTTCATTAAATTCCCAAGAAACTTTCTACATGATATGTGGAAGGTTTAGTTGATGCTCTTCATTATTAAACTCAAAATAGAAGCCCATTATGTAGTATGTCACAGTAAAATTACTTGACCCCCCATTACCTATGGGAAATTGTGGCTGAGACTCCTTTTGAGGAAAGCCTAAAAGCATGTGCTTGTCTCACCTTAGGGAAGGCAGATGAGTGTTTTGGGTAAAATTCTTGCTGAAATATCCTGATGGTACGGGGTTCCATGAGTGTGCTACCATCACATGGGTACATCTCTTCCTCCCACTTCGTGGCATTTGGCTCTTTCTCATTTTGATTTTTGTTTATATGATTGATTTTTCTAGCTGTCTCAGTAGAAAATAGATGTATCCTAAAGTTGATAGCTGAGGTTTTTGTCACTTTCCAGAATAATAATTTTTTAATGTTGTATCAGCTTTTATATGTTTTGAGTTTAGGTGTTGTGGAATTTAATTAATCTGTTGGGGGGTTGTCTGTTTATTTTTATTGTATTGTGGGGGGTTTTTTATGTAGAAGGCATTAGATCTATTTACTACCCTAAAGCAGAACTGGGAAATAGAGTTATAATACCTGCATAATATATATTAGTTGCCTTATTCCTGGAAACTGGAATTAGGCCTGTGGGTTTTAGACACGCTACTTTGCCATTAAAGCACTGCACCATGTTTCATGCTAAATGTAGGATGAATGCTGAAGTGGGACAAGTGGTATGGCAAAGCACGGTAGTTTCATAGCGTGAGCTCCTCTTGTTAGTTGACTTCATCCTAGTTTGCATATAGTTTATGAAGAGGCGATAAATCAGTAAAAATAATGTAGTGAGTGTGCTTACTTGAAAATAATACTTTTGTTCTAGCAAAAGCTTAACTAATCATCTTCTTGCTGTTTTTTCTGCAGCATTCAGGAGGAGGATTTTACACCATTTCCTAGGGTGGTACATCTGTTCAAGATGTTTGCTTTTTAAAATAGAACTCTATAATTAGATATTAAAATGTGTGGGCATGCAAAGGACTAAACAGATCCCATTTTTCATTGTCAAGTTCCCAAGCAGCTCCTCTTGGCAGTCATCTGTTTCTCTAAATATTTGTCTGTCCCAAGCTGGGTATGGTCTAGGGGCATGAAGTAGCAATTGCTTTTGAACAGCATTTAATAAATCGATGCCTTTTAGTATCGTGCTGAGGAATAATTTTTTTTTTCCTACTTTTAATGCTGCTGCCTTATGAAGGAATACAGGCAGATCAAAAGTGTTCTCTTCCAGATTCTTTCTTTGAGGGATATGGAGCCACCAGCTGTTGTGAACCCAGAGAGGCTATGATTGTGCATCTCTATTTCTTACAAAAAGCGGTTGTGTAGTGATGCTTTTGTTGCAGTGCTTTATCTGTTTGTAGGGGTTAATAGCATTGTTTGCAGTATGTCCAAAGTTAAATCTTTTAAGTAGCTCAGGGTACACAAAGGTTTGAATGGCATTTTAGAATTTTGTGGTGATTCATGTGCAAGTAATACCTCACAGCAGCCTTCAGGGAAGAAAGAAATTGAGATTTGCACTGTCCTAGTTTTTCTTTAGTGGAATGTTAGAGAATGTTCTGCACTCAAATTTGCCATTAGAATCCAATGTACTTCAAATAGAAATGAGCTGGCATGTTCTCTGGAAACAGAATCTGCCATTATAGAGTGACCAAAGTGTAATTATACTTTTATTGTGAAATGTACCTCATTATGTGAAGCAGAGACTCTACCCTTATCTTCATCAGCAGGAGGCTGACTCTCTAGTCATATCTAGTATAGTATGTAGAAGGTATTTTTATGGCGGATTTTGCAGCACAACCTCTTTACTGAAGTTGTCTTGAGTTACTCCTGTTCTTTTCACTTCTTCAAATTTCAGTATGATTAATAACATGTTGCCTGATCAAGCAAATTTTAAACTTGGATAAAATGGTTAGATGTCTTTCCTCAAATAAAGCAAAGTTCCTTCTCAAAGTTTTTATTAATAGAAGAATCATAAAACCTCTGCATTGCTTGATTTGTGGGAGTTTTAATTAGTTGGACATAAATGGCACTGTGTAAGTTTACTTAGCTATTGAGACTTAAACAATTAAAAAAAATTACAGAACTGTTAGATTGCTACAGTTGCCTTAGTCTCAGATACAGCTTCAAATTACTCCTTTCTCTTTCAAAGTTCAAGAAATACTTGAAATCACATGGCAACTAAATGCCCTGTGTTTTGTCAAACTGGCCCATAACATCACTGTCAAAACAGCATCACAGTGAATCTGCCTGAAAGAGGTGGAGCTTTGAGATTGCAGTGATAGAACAAGTTGTAAAAGGCCCCAAAAGCTTTGGTTCTAGGATGGGCTTTGGAAGATGAAAAGGCAACAAGTAGTAAATCTACAGAAGTGTACTAATAGAAACATGGACTATTCCTGACAGAAAACAGACAAATGTTATTTCAGAAGAACCTGTGATTGTTATTGATCTGTGTAGCATTTGCAAACATTTTCTTCTCATTCTTCTTTGGTCCAGAGTGGAAATTAGGTTTGTGTACTTCCTTCTCTCTTTTCTTGTCATGTCTGAGTTTCTTCACCATCTGGCTTAGAGTGAAAGCCCTGCAAATAAATTTACATTAGAAAATAACCCTTAAGCATGACACTCACATTAGAGGTATGTTTTTTTAACTCCTTTTTTTTCCTAAAATACTACTTTGGTTTTCCATTACTTGTAGAAATGCAGATTCTAATTCCTTTTATTCTCACTGAATTGCTATCATTATTAGTTCATAGTATAATTTCCCTATAAATTATTTTTGAGAAGAAAAATAATTATATGTATACTTCAATTGTATAATGCTCTGTTCAAGGAAATCTTTATTAATACAATAAAACTTCTATTCTCCATATTCTTTTTGATGGTGTGTATGCACAAATTAGTAATTGTAGTTCTTTAGAAAGGAGCACATTTTATGTGTTTGGCATTACTTGATTTTCAGATGACAGGATTTTTATTTTTCTTGCTAAATATGCTCTGAAAAGAATCCCTGAGTGTATTGGTACTATGTTCTCTTTTTTTTTTTCTTGTGACCATAACTCTCTATTGTTTTAATGACACTTAATGCTAGAACAGAATTTGAAAACACTTTGAAGGGGGGGGATTGCTAGTATTTCACTGAGATATTAAGCTTAGAAAAAGTTAATACAATTACACTTTTAATGTTACAACTGCAGTATTCTCTTCCTGCTTAGATAAGACTACCAAATGCTATAGAGCTACATCAGCTGGCACTGCTTGTTCTTAAAATTGAATATGCTTTTAAAAAAACCAAACAAAACAAATTAAAAAACCAAACCAAAACACACTGAAACCCAGCAAGCTATACACTTTGTAGATGCAAATAAAAGGCTTTGTTCTTATGGCCAAAAAAAGGCTTCAGTCAGGTTTTCAGTTGTCAAATTATCTGATGTGAGGAGAAGGAAAAACTCTGTAACTTGCAGAATCATTGATGGAGTATTTAGGTGTTATGGACCTTCTTTTTAAATTTAAAGAATAAATGTGTTCATTTTTCCTTTTTGCCTTTAGGGACATCATCCTACTCTCATCAAGGTTTTGGCTGTGAATCAAAGCTGTATAGCCTTGACCATGGCCATGAGAAACCTCAAGACAAGAAAAAGAAAACCTCTGGCCTTGCCACCCTCAAAAAGAAATTCATTAAGCGTCGGAAATCGAGCCGATCTGCTGACCATGCCAAGCAGATGCGTGAGCTGCTCTCAGGCTGGGATGTCAGAGATGTTAATGCATTGGTAGAAGAATACGAAGGAACGTCAGCCTTAAAGGAACTTTATCTACAAGCTAACTTGGCAAGACCAGAAGCCAGGACGCTACAAAAAGACATGGCTGAACTTTATCAATACAAATATTGCACTGATGTAGACTTAATATTTCAAGAAACTTGTTTTCCTGTGCATCGTGCGATATTGGCGGCAAGATGTCCATTTTTTAAGACGCTGCTTTCTTCCTCACCAGAGTATGGGGCAGAAATAATAATGGATATTAACACAGCTGGCATAGATATGCCTATGTTTTCTGCTTTGTTACACTACCTTTACACAGGCGAGTTTGGAATGGAGGATTCGAGATTTCAAAACGTTGATATTCTTGTGCAGCTTAGTGAAGAGTTTGGAACACCAAATTCCTTAGATGTTGACATGCGCGCACTGTTTGATTATATGTGCTACTATGATGTGGTTCTTAGCTTTTCATCCAACTCTGACTTAGTTGAAACTTTTGGTGGAAGTCAGAACTGTCTAGATGAAGAGCTCAGAGCTCACAAAGCGATTATTTCATCACGATCTCCCTTTTTCCGTCACTTGCTGCAGAGAAGGATACGAACTGGTGAAGAAATCACAGACCGAACTCTACGGACTCCAACTCGAATTATATTGGATGAATCTATCATACCAAAAAAATATGCTAAGGTCATTTTGAACTGTATGTATACAGATGTGGTGGACCTCTCCGTTTTGCACTCCAGTCCTTCAGTGGGCAGTTTAAGTGAAGTTCAGGCTCTTGTAGCAGGAAAACTAAACATGACTAGGGCTGAAGAAGCTATGGAGCTTTATCACATAGCTCTGTTCTTGGAGTTTAACATGCTTGCACAAGGTATGTAATACTGTCCTCACTGTAGAATATATGACCTTATCAGAACAAGTTTTAGCAATTTTGCGGTGTAGGGATGCTTATTGTCAGCTGTCAGTGGCTGACAGTTCCTTTAGAAATGGAATTTGTTTTCTATCTTTAAGTTGTCAATAATGCATCTATTTTCTAGGGACAGAAGAAATGCCGTGCAAGAGATTTAGTTGTATGATGCATTATTGTTGAAGCATGTTAATTTTATCAAGTATGTATAACTGGTCTTGATAGTTCTAATGCTTATCTGCTTTCTGTAATCCATTTTTTTGGTGTAAACAACAGAGAGATCTTTGTTGAGAGGAGGAAATATTTAGACTTGTTAGGAAGTGTCTGTATATGTTAACAAGGCTGTAAACTTGAATGACTATTTCTGTAGTTCATGTCAAAGATATCAACTCCGCAATCTTGCTGTTGGAAGGAAAACTTAAACAGCTTAATTGCACTAGTCTTAGATCTATAATGTCTGCCCCTCTGTGAATAGAACTGAAGGCAGGATCAGTCAGTATTTTCAAACATAAAGTTTAGAAAGTTTTGCTACTTCTTGAAGATCATTCAGATCTTGATTACATAAAAGCTCCTGACCTGAATTACTGCAATTTCAGGTGAGGTGTCCAAGCACTGATAAGTAAACTAATGTTACTTCTTGTGGTGGCAGCTTTGCCCACAGTTTTGTCTGTTGGTTTGAGCTATTTTGTGGTCATGTGATGTATAATGAAGTGTGGGAATTGCTTTAGTAAGGGGAATAAGATTTTTACTTTTGAGCTGAGAAAAGGGAAATGGAACTCACTGGTATATCAGCAACATAATTTGTTTAAACGAGTTTAATTCTTTTAACAAAAGTAACTTTTTACAGTAGATCTGTACATACATAACTTCTAGCTGTCAAATTAAATTTGACAAGATTGAAACCTTATATTGTAAGCCATAAAGTAGTTCTGAGTAAAATAGGAAACTTGATAAAGAGTGGACAGGAAAGAGTAGTATAAGCACTGCAGGAAGAGGTCATATTTTAATGGGTTCTCCTAGTAGTTACCTGAAACTGAGAGTGATGAGGATATGAGAAACTAACAGAACTGCTGTAGCTCATGTAGAGTTTGCCATTAGGAAGCTAATTTTCAGGTTATGCTGAAAGCAGAAATAATTGTACTGCAATAAAACTGGCACAGATCAAAGGGGATGTGTTTTCTGAGGCAACGTGCTACAGGATGCATTTGGGCTGTTCTGTGGCTCAGAATCATCCAGTCACAGAGCTGCCTAGGATAGAAGGGGCTTCAAAAGATCATAGGATTCAACCTGTCCAAGTGAGAAATGAGCCTAGGTGAGATTGTCCAGCATTCTGTCCAATCACTTCTTGAAAACCACCAGTGATGGTGACTAAACTGTGTCCCTGGGTAGATTGTTCTGGTGAAGTGAGGGTTCTCATTGCAAAAACATTTTGTGTTGAATTGTTTTCCAATGCAACTTATACCTGTTGCCCCTTGTTCTCTTCATGTGGCTTCTTGTGAGAAGAGAACCTCTGTCCTCTTTAAAGCTGCTCTACAGTAGCTCAAGGTCTGGGAATACTGTGACAAGGTCCCCTGAACCTTCTGTTTTTGAGGGAGAAGAGACATAACTTCCTTCAGTCTTTCCTTGTAGGCTAAGTTCTTCAGTACTGTGATCAACATCATGGCACTCCTTCAGACCCTCTCTTGTCTATCTGCATCTTTCTTGTTTTTGTTGTTTCCTTCTCAGTACACCAAGAAACGTAATGTTTCAGAAGGGGCAAGAAGTTTTACTATAGTTGAACTATGGTATTAAGTTAATTTCTATATGATATGCACAAGCTAATAGTACTTGAGAATAACTCTAGATCAGCTGAAAGCCAAAAAGGAAAATGGGTTTAAATTAAAGAGGTGATGCAGTTTCTCAGTTTTGGTGGGTGCACATATATAACAAGTGCTAAAAGGATTTAACGTGCTCAGGGAATGCTAATGAGAGAATTAAATGGTGAATGAAACCTCAGTGAGACACTGAATAATTACACTGAATAATTATGCAGTGTTTCGTAAATGAGCAGGGTGCTATTCTTTTCCTCAGATTGGAAGCCTAAACTGGAATAACTGTGATCTGGAGGTGCTCTGATGAAGTTATAGCAAAGCAGAAAGGCAATGATAGATAGAGAACTTTCAAGAGGAGCTTAGGTAGTCTTGTCCAAAGGAAAATGTCTTTTATTTTCTATGTTAGTAAATACTGAAAAAGGAGCTGATATTTTATTTGGTGCTGAGTTTGTTTCTGCTTGCTTGAAGTTGAGCTCGCTTGGATCAGCATGTCCTAAACTGGTACTCCTTTCAGTAATGCACTACAGAACAGTGCTGCGCTGGAATGTATATAATATGAGTCAGTGGTAACAAGATCTCGACTTTTTCCTGGAAAGTTTCCCCCAGTACTACCTCTAAGAGAGTAAAAAGAAAGGCAGCAGCTGCACTGCAGCAGCACACTTGAATGGCTGGAGCCAGCAAGTGCAGCAGTGCAGGCTTGGTCTTGGTGGCCCGCTGGATGAACTGGAGTTGTAGTGTTTTGGGGGTGGTCACAGGGAGAAGGTAGAGGGATGTAGTGGCATTCAGGAGTTTTCTTCATTCCATAGTAAATCCCTTTCTGACTGCAAAAATTGTGAGATTGAGGAGTAGGGCTGTTGTTATACATAGGGGAGAAATGCAGTAAAATTAGCAAGTGAAATCTCTTAAATTATCAAATACTAGAAAATGTAGGTTTGGCACTTTTTCAGATATTGAAATTCTAGATGCTAACTTCACCTAATTAGGATTTTACAAATTGGTGCTGCATTCCCTAGCTACAGGAGAAAGCAGCAAGCATTCAGTGGATCTGTGTATATCAGTGGAGTCAGAATCTAATAGTTTCATACTTAATTTGCAGAGTTCACATGTAGGTCACTGGTACTGTGCAGACATGGAAGAACTGTTCTGGTATAATCTTATAATCAAAATTAAAAGGAAGCTTATTTGGTCAGGGAAAACTATATGCCTGCATGTGACTGAGATCACTTAAAGATGTGCTTTAGTTGTGACCACTGTTCTTGTTTCTGACTCAATTGTAGCATGTTGTCCTCACTGATTACGATTCTTGACATAAGGTAGATGGGAGATCTTAGTTTCAGTAGTGTCCCTCCTGTTCCTTGATTTCTCAGATAGCAGACTTCTATGCTGGAAGCTGTCACTCAAAGCATCTGACTTCTAGATGTTATGCAGAGTGATGTGGAAGAGACAGCATTGTGTAAGTGTTGGAGGCTATTGAGCAGGCAGTTCTCCTGACATCTCTTAGCTTGGATCTGTGGCAGTGTTTTTCCACTCTGTGGTGCAGCAGGTGTCCAGTTCTGCCCAAGTACTGACTGATCCCATCAGCTGGCTTTCGCAGTAGCTGGTGTCTTAGGTTTCTTCTCTAGATTTCCACACCCTCGGCTAAAGTTTTTTGTTTCAGCTCACTCCTGCTAGCCAATTGTGAACTTGCTAAGGCTTGTTTCCCTGGTTTCGTGGAAAATATTTTGGGCTTCTTTTGTAAAGTGTGGATACTCTTTCCAATTCATTTTTCTTGATTTCACTCAATTTTGCCTGGGTGTTTGTAACTGAGTGTCAAGTGAAGTTGATGTATTTTAAAGCTTCTGATCAACTGTTTTTATTTTCAACAGATTTTAGTTTGATTTGTCTTCAGGGACCTTTCTAAGTATCCAGATGTTGTTATTTTTCTTCAGCTTCAGCAGATGATTCAACTTTGACTATTTCTGTGGAAATTTTCCAATTCCTAACACAGTGATACTCCTTTTTCTGACTATTGTGATTTAATAGATAGTTTCCCTATGATAAAGACGGTGATAGTATGAGTATGTGCAATGAATCTTTACCGTCCAAGTGTAAAGCAGGAAAGCCTTTATCTAGAATTTCCTCTGCCTGCATTTTGATTTGTTTTAGCTGAGGATTGTCACTTATATTTCAAGAGAAACTGAAATGGATCTTTGAACTTTGAGTAAATGAACTAATAAGCAAGTATATCTGGGCAATAGAGCTGATCATACTGAGACCCATTTGTACCTAATAAGACTGACACTGCTCTTTGGGGTGCTCTGGTAGTTGTTACTGTCAAAAGTGAGGCTCTTCAGGTCTTGCACAGGGGCTATGAGGATTAGAGCCCTCTCCAGGAGGTTGGAGCACAACCCTTAATGGAGCATTTCTGTGCTCTGCCTGCCTGTTTCTGCCCTCTGCTGCAGTTTTTCTGTTTTCATGCTACCTTGCTGCTATCTGTCAACGGTACTGGAGTAATTATTTTAACACATTGACTCACAAAGATTGGGTTTAATATCACTTATCTCTTGCTCTTCTGTAGCACAGTTACTAAAACCAAATCAGTGCCATAGTCCTGTTCATCACACATTGTTAAAATACTCCCCACTTCCAGTCTTACTGTACTGCCCTGCTTTTGCAGGGATGTTTGACTTCAGGCATGTTAATTTTATGAGATAGATATATTACATATGTGAATCCTTTACTGCATCTTGGCCCTGTTGCCCACTGTCATGAATAGTCCCACTGAGGTGGTGGTACAGAATGTTTTGCTGTGATAGGCTTTTGGATACTGAGACCTTATGTAATAGTTACGCCTGAGAACCTTTTCTGTCACCTGATTCAAAGAAGTTTCTTAAAGTAAGACTGACAAAAAATAACTCAATTTCCAACTTCTTGCTTTCCTTTGCTTTTATTTTAGGTGTTGAGTTTACTCTTGACAAGTATAAGAACTTAGAAACTTTATTATAAAGCCATATTCAGTAGCACATCGTTTGATCCAGAAGCAGATACTGCCTGGCATCAAAAGTACTCTTGATCTTAGGAGAGCTGAAATACTGAAATGCCAGGGATCCAGGGTAGCAGTATTAAATCCACATTCAAAAAAATTCAAAAACTATGGTTCCTATGATTGCCAGCATGGTCTCTTCTAATGTGACAAACTTAAAAAACATTGAATAGCTTATTGATTCCAGTTCAGCATTAAGATGAATTCTTATTACTTTTTTTTCATTGGCTCCACTGGTGTGCACAGGTTAAAGGGGAAAGTCTTCACCACAGAATAAGTTAAATCAAGCTAACAGTTTTGTAGTAAAAGCTTTGCTTGATGCCACTTTTGCTAATTGTTGAAGGCAGTTAACTTGTCTTCAGTAGGTCTGTCAACTATCCTGATCCCAAGCCACTCACTAGCTAGAATGCTAAACATGGGCTCAAACTGTTTTTGTCTGGAAGGACTGTGAGACTTTTGAGTGCATTTGAGAGAACTGCAGAAGAGACAGGACTTGATAGTAGGCAGGGTCTATTGGCATCCAGCAAAAGGAAAGCATGGAATAGCATAATCTGTGCAAAATTATAGTTATCTTTCCTTTTTGTAGATTCAAGGTTGAATCTCTGAAGAATAGTAATAGTCACAGAAGACTGTGGGACACTTGAGATGGATCTTGGGAAGGCTATTGCTGCCTGAGTATTAAAGAATAGTATTCACATGAAAAAATGTTCTATTCCATTGTGAAAAGCAATATTGTGGCTATTAAATGACTACTTTTTTTGCAAAGTGGCTGATTGTTAAAGCAGAAAAAACTTCTGCCAAAGAAGAAAGGAAATTGGATTCCTTCCATAGCTAGAATTGGGTTGCCCCAATTTATTTAGAAGCTCAGAAAACACATGCTTACTTCAGAAGAAATACTTTTAATAATCCCATGCTTCTGACCCATTGCTAAAATTACTTGGGAAAAGGACTGTTTCATTTGTTAGTCATCCTTAATGAGCTTTTCACCTGATGTTATATTATTGTTAGTTGTGCAGTAATTGAACTTGACAGAAGAATTGAGACTGAGCTGTTGCACTGTTTCTATTAATCGATTTTGCTCAGATCTTTGGAACTACATTGCTGGTGTCTTTTCAGGGGCAGACATCTTTACTTCAAAAATAAATGTCAGGTGAAATACTAGGAATGGCATTGATTTTGAGATAAGTCTCTGCTCTTGTAGTTTGAGTTTCCTCGTGACTGATTTCAGTGTTTGGGTTTACTTTACTCTCTTTGAAATGGAGCAGTCTTTACGTGTGATATTTGGAGTTCAGGGGAGTGCAGTTTCTGCTGAAGTCAGCTTGCATGCAAGCAGAATAATTGCATGCAAAAAAATTGTGTTAGGATTTAGCAGGGGAAGGCTGAGTGCAGATGACCCTAAATAATTGTTTCAAACTATTTGTTTTCTTATTCATGGGAGTCAAACTCCTCTCTTTAACAAATTGCAACTAGTCACTGCTTTCATTAATGTGCCAGGTTTGTTGTTGATTTCACATTTTCCTTTCTTGAGCCCCAAAAGGAAAGGTGAGAGACTCGCATGACAAAGTTAAATGCAATGTCAGCCCTTTGCTGTTTGGGTAAAAATGGATCCTGAAATGGAAAGCTTCAGACTTCATTTACTCCTGTTTCTGGCATATGCTGAAGTATTTTGAGCTTTTTTTGATGATAAGTTGGGTTTTGGATGATTTAATTGTTTCTTGTTTTTTTAAGGATGTTTCTCAGATTCTTGACCAGAACTTTTTAAGACTTAAGACTTCATCCTTTAGGAATCTGGGGAATTTCCCCATCTAGAGGGGACAGTTTTACTAACCTGTACTTCAACCCCTGGAATGTATTTCAGAATAGTTCTCATCCTCTGATCTTACCTGTTCTGGTGATGACTGGAGTGATGTCTCAGGTGCCTCCAAACCCATCTTTGCTGCCTGTGCACTGCTCACGTAAGGCCAGTGCTTGCCATGCAGGTTAGAGGTCAATATCTATAATGAGGCATCTGTTCCTACTGGTAGTAGTAATGGTAATGTGTAACCTCGTGGTGATAGGTGGCTCTGAGAAGTGCCATACTATTTCATTAATGGTGAAGGACAAAGCAGTTGTGTTGAAACATGACTTGCCCTCACCCCTTTGTGAGAAGCAAATGGAGAGTCTGTCTGGGGATGCACAGTGTAATGCTGTATGTGCTGCATCCCCAGAAATGTGTGTGCTTTGGGTAGCCTTTCTGTCAATGGCTGCATTCAGTCTTCCTTTTCTCAGGTAAATCAGACGTGAAAAAAAATCATCCAGCTGCTTGATGAGAAAAGTTTTGCTTAAATATGAACTAGACCAAAACTCTGTACATTCAGGCAAATTCTTGAAAAGCTTAGAAAATTTTATTGCTAGAATATTGTTCTTACAATTACCACATTTGTAGTTGTTATGGTATTGGATATAAATATGTGTGTCTAACAGGACAGGTAAATTTATAACCAGTCTCATGTTTAAACTGTTACTCTCTACTACCTTCTTAACCCTCCTGTTTAAATTCCCATTTTAGTGACTTTACTTCTAAATAGTAGCTCCTTTGACAGATTCCCTCCTGCTTGAAGAAGCTTGTTCACTTTTTACTACCGACTCCTTAAAAACATATCTTTCATAGTATTAGTTACAATGGAAGTGGAATGATTGCTGTATATTCTGTATGCTGTCCTATGTAGAAGAGTAAGATTTTTCTTTATTTCTGTTAATTGTTGCTAGTGTGTTTTATCTGTATGCAGCCAGTGCAAAAATATGTGGCATCTGGAGATGTGTGTTTGTCTTGACTAGGATTGAGATTACTGTGTTAAACACCTTTTTACTCAGCTTAGTTCAAGAGTTCAGTAATGCTATACACATCTCTAAACAACAAAGTTTAGTTTTTAGGTATCTTTGAAACTGAGAGAAAAATGATGATGTATAAGAAGTAAAATTGCAGTGTAGACATATAGCTCTGAATTGTCTAGGGACCTCTTATAGGCAGAAGCACAGCTGTAATTTTGTGGCTGTAGTGGGTTGAGACTGGAATGTATAATTCTGAGAATTTTTTCTTTAAATTGCTATCTTTGTGCTGAACCAGAAGTACAAATGAAATCAACAAACTACTATTGGAAACTTCAAGTTATCAGTGTTGTGGTACCATCTGTCTTAACTCCATAGTCCCAGGTACCCATGTTTTCAGCCCTCCCACAGTACGTCCTCCCTCATTTCTTCCAAATCAGCTCCATTTCCCTTCAGGAGTTTAACTATACTCTCTCACCTCCAGAAGATGGGTACCCTGTGAAAGAGCAGATCCTAATAAAGCAGTGGGTAGGGAGGAAACTGTAGCAGACTCCATAAATCTGCCTCCCTTCTGCTTCCCTGTTAGAGAATGTGCTCCCTGTCCTGGTGCCCTCTGTACCTTGCTGGATACTGAGGCCATCGTGGTGGCCTGGAGCAGCCATCCACTGCTTCCTGCCTTCTCTGAGTCGGAAAATGATGCTTTGCTGCCCTCACCCTGCACCAAGTAGCAGAGTACCAACACTGTTACAGCTTCTGTTTCTTCTCCTCTGCATGGTCTGTCTCAGGAGGGTCTACAACCAAAGTGATGCAGGCAAAAATCCCAACTTTGTTACAGTTCATGGCTTTCTGTGAATCTGCTGCGAATAATAGTGACTCAAATTCTCGATGTTAAAATGTGTTAAGCACTCAGATATCCAAAGGAGGTTCTGATTGTGTTGAACTAGCTTTCCAGTTGTTTATCCAGGCATGCCAGCAGCCATAATGCTTCATGTGCCTTTAAAAAGTAAATAACTGTATGGTTGGAATCATAAACCAAGTTACTGTACTTTTAATCAAAATATAACCTTGTTTTCAACCTTGATCTGTAGAGCACCTGTCTTTACTCTCAGTGGGTGTATATAACCCTTTCTGTTACAGATTTGGCTACATGTATTATTCCTTCAGGGTCAAAGTGCCTCTGTAACAACACTGTTGATTGTTGCCCTTGTTCTGTAGGCTGTGAAGATATTATTGCTGAGAGCATCTCGCTGGACACCTTGATTGCCATTCTGAAGTGGAGCTCTCAGCCTTACGGTTCCAAGTGGGTGCATCGCCAAGCACTACATTTCCTCTGTGAGGAGTTCACCCAGGTCATGACTTCAGAGGTCTTCTACGAGCTCAGCAAGGACCACCTGCTCACAGCTATTCAGTCTGACTATTTACAGGTAACCTGCAATGCACAATACAACTGGTCCTGCTAGAAGCAGGATGTATTATACCACTGCTAGGAAATGCTTGGGAGTAGTTGATTTTAAATTGTAGACTGAAGAGGGCTTGTACACACTAAGCACTCCTTCTATAATATGTGAAAAAATGGAATGGAAGTAATGATTAAGAAAATAGTTTTGTTCTTGGCTTGTAATACAACCCAAATGGAGTATATGCTGTTGCTTACAAGTCTAAATAATAGTTTATAAATGGATGTAAATTATTTTAAACAAAGCATTTCTGAACCTAACATTTGCCTTGCCTGTTTAAGAGATTTATAAAATTACATGGTGGGAGTAGTTTTGCTGTAACAGCACACGTGCTAATTTGGGGCAGTGGGAGCTAATAAACTAGAAATGATTCAGAAAACTCAATTTATTTTAGTGGAGAGAGCAAAATACCTTCTCTGACAGATTTTTTTTTTCTGTGACTTGCCTTCAGGGATTGTGTGGTTTTAGGGGAAGAGAACTGACCAACAGAAAGATTCTGAATTTTTGCTGCTATTGCTCTTCAGGGGAGATACCTATATAATAATGACCACCCTTTAATGGCTTAAAGATTACTATTTTTTTAACTGCATTCATCTCAATCTTACTTTTTTGTAAGGACTAGGTGCTAGAGATTATTTAAAGTCTTTTTTTAAAAGTTTTGTTTACTTGAAACTCTTCAGAAATTACAGTTAACGGTACTGTTGATCTTCCATGAGAGCTTATATTGCTGAATTTGTAATGTTAAACAAAAGCTTGAAACACCCAGAGGTAGAACTGCCTCCTTTAATTAAATTTATTAATTCAAACTTTATACCTGTACATTTCCATACTAAATAATTTTTTTCCTTCTGTACAAAACTTCTTCCTCTTCCTAGGGATTCAGTAAGTAATATGAATCTTGGTGATATACCTGTAGGGCAGCTTAAAATACTAGGAGAAAGTGGAAAGCAGATCATAAAGTACAAATACCTTCATGCTTAGGTACAACTATGTTTTTTTAGAGCTGTAAAAGATCTGTGATTTTTTTTTTCTTTTGTGTGTGTGCATGTGACATTAAGCATATACAGATTACTGACTTTCTCTTTCTACAGGCAAGTGAACAAGATATTCTTAAATATCTGATTAAATGGGGAGAACACCAGTTGATGAAGAGGATAGCAGATCGAGGTGGGAATCCTTTAAACCATGCAGTACTAAACTAAATAAACCAAAATGTTTGGCAGTTCTGTTTTGTGAGTCCACTGTAACTTCGGGAAATTCAATCTATTTTGTCCATAGTATAATCAAAACAAAGCAAATACTCTTGCTTTCTTTAAAGGCTTTGTTATCTAAAATGAGAACACAGCATTCTGAGGAAGCTGGGAATGTTTAGCCTGAAGAAGAAAAGGCTTAGAGGGGATCTTAGCAGAGTCTATAAATATCTAATGTCAGGAAGCAAAGAAAATAGAGCAGCACTTTTCTCTTGGCACCCAGGAGAAGATAAGAGGCAACAAGGCATTAACTGAAGTGCAAGAAATTGTGAAGATGGTCGGACACTTGCACAGGTTGCCCAGATTAGTTGTGGGGTCTCCATCCTTGGAGGTATTCACATCCCAACTGGATGCAGTGAAGGGCAATGTGTTATACCTTACCTGAGGAGGTGTGGGAAGAGGGCATTGGTTGTGACTGAACCAAACTTTTAAAGGTCCTTTCAACCTCTGTGACTGACTGATTTTGAAGTCAGGTTGGTTTCCTGTTGTCTCAGAATTATTTTTCTTGTAACTAATCAATCAGATAAAAAACCCCTGCAGTGTCTTGTTATGCAGGCTTTTCACAGTAGTCTTACTCTTAGTTTACTGTGTCAGCCTTTTGCTTCAGTTTGAGTGTGTCTCTCTGACAGGAATATGTGGTAGTGAGAAACAAGCCAACAAGTGGCACCAGTGTTTTTCCTAAAGTAGATGTAAATGCATTTTTATGAGCCTAAATGCACATTATTCCTGCAGTGGTAACTTCAAGAGCAATTTTACACATATTGGATATGGGAAGTAGGTTAAACATGTATGTCCCCAATAGCAAATGCAAGGATCTTGTAGTTCATCTGCACTATGAAGTGTCAGTTACATAGTGCCACAAGAGGGACAGAAAGAGAAGAACCTGCCTGAGTAAAAACAGCAGTACTGGTGTAACTACTGTCTCTACTGGCCATGCTTTTGAAATCCACTGTTACTACTTGCAATACAACTGCTTTGTCATGGACATATTTTATGAAATGCAACTAAAAGTTAGTTAAAGGATGTGCTTCTATTGTCCTGAGTAAGTATTAACCTATTTCCAAAGCAGGATTTTCCAAGTGATTGTCCTAGGGCACATTGGAACATAATGGAGCCAGTTAAACAGTAACAGACCTGGGCTTGGACAGAAGCTGCTCCTTTGGGATCACTGCACAGCTTCTTGCTCTGGAATTTATTAAGTAAACAGCTCAAATCTCTTATCTGGGATCATTAGATAACACAATGAACAAAAGCAGAAATAATAGCGACGCCAAATTCTGTCAGATTAGAGCCAGACTTGTCTAGTAATTTCATCTAAATTCCTCAGTAGCACTCCTTATATTGCAGCTCTGAATGTGTGATGGTGTCACTAAAATGCCACAAAGCATTAGAGAATGTAGTGAGCTGTGGCCAAAACTTGAGCTGCATGTACTGAGGGAGGGTGGGTATGTTTGACAGGTTTCCTCAAAAAGGGAAGTTAGTCAGTCAAATTCAGGTTGGGTACAATACCTAAAATACACGTGTGGGCTCTGTAGTCATTTTTCTGTCTCCAGGAAGATGCCACTTCTGGTATAAATAGGTGTCCTGTGACCATGAGAGCAATTTCAGTGGGCTTGACACTGTGTTACTGAGGTGGGATACACAAGGAAGCTAGAATAATGTATCCCTGATGACTCTTCAGACCTTAATTTGTAGAAAGTCTTTGAAAACTGCTGGGGAAAGGCAGAGGAGCTACAGGAGAGAGTCATTGGGGGAACTGCTAGCAGGAAGGTACAATTGTTTTCATAGCATAGCTCTTAATAGAGCTTTCCAAATGTTTATTACAAATACTGTTTGTATTTTCTGCCTGGCTTACACTTTGAAACTGGCAGCTGTGCCAGTGAGCTGTGCTGGTATAAACTGAACCTGTCTTGGTGGATGCTTCATATAAGATTTTAAGGCATGAGGCAGAATCATAGAATCGTTTACGTTGGAAAATACCTGCAGTATCATGGAGTCCAACCTGTAACCAATCCGGCACCCTGTCAACTAAACCATAGCAGCAATTGCCATGTTCAATTGTCAGTTTTGTGGAACAGTGCTGATGAGTGCTACTGATAGAAAATGAGAATTTTCCTTCCTTTTCTATAACTTCCTGTAAACCCTGTACTTCCTGCTGTCCTCTTTAAACTTTCTGGCGAAGACTTAGCATGTCTTGTTCCTTCCCACAGAGCCTAATTTACTCAGTGGTACTGCTCACAGTGTGAATAAAAGAGGTGTGAAGAGGAGAGATCTTGACATTGAAGAGCTGAGGGAGATCCTGTCTCCACTTTTACCTTTTGTCCGCATTGAGCACATCTTACCCATGAATAGTGAAGTACTGAGTGATGCAGTAAGTCAGTAGTCTCATACACATACCATCTCTGGCTTCTTTGTACTTCACATGTTACAGTGTTTGAGGGTGAGGGTTTTTTTGTTTTGGTGGGTGTTGGTTTTGTTTATTTATTTTAAAGATTGACTTCTAAAGTCATTGAGAGTAGTAGATGTATAACACTCTTGTTCTGGTTAGGTTTTGCATTCTTTAAATCTATCAAAAGGGTAAAGAAAAATCAGTGGTGTAAGGATTCAGTGTAAAGAATGCATTTATTGCAAGTTTTTACCATATTAATATTTTAAAAACCATAAAACTCTTTCTTGATTCTTAAAGATGAAGAGAGGCCTGATTAGTACTCCTCCTTCAGACATGCTACCAACATCAGAAGGTGGAAAGTCAAATGCCTGGTTGCGGCAAAAAAATGCTGGAATATATGTGCGGCCAAGACTGTTCGCGCCGTATGTGGAGGAGGCTAAGGTAATATCAGCAACACTTGTCTGTTCTCAGATTGGAGTATTTAGGGGGTTCTGTAAACAGGGAAAGATTTTGGGATATTTTGTGTCTCTTTACATGTACTGGCCTAAAATACTAACATTTTCAGTTTAACAAGACTTACAAGATTGATCATCAGGCTCAAGTCTCTAGAACTGGTCAGAAAAATTTCAACAAAACTTTTTTTTGTCAAAATTGAAATGTTTGCAAGACAGATCTTGATGAAATTCCACCGGAAACAAAGCAACGTTCTGAGGGAAACCTCCCTGGTTTCCAGCCAGTTTGCCGGCCCAGCTCCTCGGCAGCCCTCCTGGCAGGCGGATGGCAAGGTGAGAGCCTGAGAGTCCCAGTCTGCAGCTAGTCAGCAACTTTGGTGCCAGCTCTTTCAGGCTCCCCAGCTCCCACTAGAGCTGGGTGGGGAACTGCTATTCCACTCAGCAGAGGACTGATATTTCATCTTCTTGTTTGAAATCAGAACATACCCAAAATCTTGTGATCCTCCGCAAAATGGAATAAATATCCTGTGTCCAGTTTGAATTAAGTCTTTTGTTTCCCTCTCAGGCAGTCGCTTCCCTGTTTAATTTCTTGCATGAGCACTGTCAAGCCAAAGATCTTGCAGCATCTCTAGTGGTGACGTTTTGGCAGGGTGGAGATGGTGCTGTGTGGGGCAGGAATGTGCCACATTTTGTTTGACAGAATGGGAGCCTTTTGTGTCACTGACCAATGCCACCATTTCAGGTAGCTGTGACTTGAGAGCTTGTGAGTCCCAGCAGTGCAGGTGGCAACAGACCAAGAGGGTTAGGTGAAGCTGTGTACATCCACATCACCTACAGACTCTGACAGCTGCTCTGGTCAATTTGGAGCTTTTGCCCTGTACCTAGGACAGAAAGTGTTTTGTGAAGGTATAAAATGTTGATGTCCTCTGTGAGGGAAGGGAAGAAATAAAACTACTTTGCGTTTTGGGCACAGCAGTTAGAGAGCGGCAGGTGGCACTAAAATAGCAAAGGAAGACTAGCTGGTTAAAATGTTCTCTTTGTGTCTTGGATTGCTAAAACTAACAAAAACATGATAAAAGCTTTGACTCTTAGTTTTCAGGTATGTGCTATGGGAGTGCTTTAGTATTTATCCAGAGTAAAAAGAGCATTCTAGCACCCCCCATACCCCTGTCAGAATTCTTACTTGTTAGTACTGATTTCATATTATGCTGTTAATATTTTTTAAAGCATTTTAAGGCTTTTTAACCTTAGGGAGAGGACTCTTATACATAGTTTCTGGTAACTTTACTCTTCCTATAGATAGTTTAATTATTGTAAAATGAAAAAATTGTGAATTAATTATATTTGATTTTTTTTTCACTCCCCTGCTCGTCTCCCATTTTTTGAAATAAATTAATTCGACCTTAAGTTAGAATCTTCAAAGGGTAGGCGTAAATCTTTTTCTATTCTTTAAGATATCTGGGGAAAACATGTTTCATTTTCAGGCTAGTGCCTTCTACTCAATGGCACAGAAAATTGAGACTCATAGGCAGTAATTATTTGAAGTCCAGAGGGTCTGGCCTCAAGAAGGTCAGTTCTAATCTGACAGATTAAAATAAACAAAGTGTCCTTCTCAAACTATTCTCCTGCCTGCTTGCAGCTCTGAAACTCAGCTATGATCATGACTGGAAAACGAAACAGAACATGGTGATGAAAAGCCAGATGTTGTTTGTGACGTGACAAAGTTACTGTGGTGTAGACATGGCTGGTCTTGTGTCTCTGGGGCTGTGCTTGCAGCATGGCAGTGGGGTGTGTGCAGTGCCTTCATGAGACCCTGGGGCTGTCGTTGCAGTCAGTGCTGGATGAGATGATGGTGGAGCAGACCGACCTCGTTCGCCTGCGCATGGTGCGCATGTCCAACGTGCCTGACACGCTGTACATGGTGAACAACGCGGTGCCGCAGTGCTGCCACGTCATCACCCACCAGCAAGTCAGCACTAACCAGACCAGCCCTCCCTCAGTTATAGCCAACGAGATCCCAGGTGAGCTGCTGACCACTTCCCATGCCGGGTGATCTCCTGGGAGTGTGTGGGTGGAGTGAGTGTCAGTTATTGAACAGCATCATTTCCTTGGAGAGTCTGTCCTAAAGACGTTAACTGGTTTGAGGGCAGAGTAACTAGTTAGAGAACAAAACCCTTGGATTGATTCAACACAGTAGAGCACTTGCTGGAGCCTGGCTCTCTAGTCTCAGAATTTTCTAGAGGGTTCTCAGTTTTCTACAAACTGGTTGTCCAATATAGGTAAGATCTGTGAGCCTGGAAAATTTCTTTAAAAAATCAAAAGCCAGAGAACATAACTTGAAAGGAAGTCAGCTGAACTCAGTATGCCAAAAAACTACTGGAAATGGCCACTCAAAACACATTCACTTCAATTTACCGAATCCACTTCAGCTTTGAAGCCAAACCAACTTAATTCCTTCTGGAAGAATGTGTCAGAGTACATTTTTATAGGCTCAAGTAAATATGTCCTTTCTTGACTTCAGGATGATTGGTGTGACATTCCCCATAGGCAAGCTAGGAAAATATATACTAAATATATTTTGTCATTTATGCATATGATCTTTTGGTGTCAAATTAGAAGAATGTATCAAGTGGAGTTCCTAAAGCATTTAACTCTTCCTGCCTTTCCCCTGTTCCATTAATACTCAGTGTGCATAGAGAAAACACTGGCAAAACTTGCAGCTGGTGGGTCAATGGATGTTTTAGAGGGTAGAACTAGATAGCTAAATGACCAAGATTAAATTTTAATTCAGTGTAAGAAAGAAGTGGAAAACACTGTGCCTATGGAATTCCCCATTTTATAAGGTCTTTGTATGTCAATTATGTCTCTCTTCAGCCAACTATGTTGAAAGAAGGTAGATAAACTATTATTACAAATGCTAGAGCCAGAACAAAAGCAATGGATTAAAATTGCTGCAGGAGAATTTAATTTGAAGTGTTAGGAAGATTTGAAACATTGTTTAGTTATAAGATTTCTAGGAAAATTTGTAGAATAGTTTTGATCTGTTTGCTTCTTGTGGTCTGGGAAGAAACTTGATGAAGCTTAAAAGGAGCTTCTGAAAACTTCTGTTTGAAAAATTTTATAAAAGTACCGATTATTTGTTTAGAAATTTGGAGCTCTCGGCAAAACTGTGGCATCTCAGCAGTGCCACAGTAATCTCTCAGATTATAGTACTTTGACTTCCCAGAAAAAATGTAAATATACTTACCACTAATTGAATATAAAGTACTTAAGATAGGACTGATAATGCTTTTCTCAATCTTAATTTCCAAATAAGTTGAGAAAAGCAACAGGTTCTCAGAGTTCTTCGGTGTTTTGCCAAAGTTCTCATATTCTTAAAAACCTGGCTCTGTTGGCAAGCATGACACATCTTGACCAATCTGAAATTCCCTTGCATCTTGGTTCTGTACAATTTAATAGGTAGGAATTATTGCCAGTCCTTTGATTTGAACATAGATACAAGTTCTGAGCCTGGCCAGT
This sequence comes from Toxostoma redivivum, assembly GCA_013397375.1. NCBI lineage: Eukaryota > Metazoa > Chordata > Aves > Passeriformes > Mimidae > Toxostoma > Toxostoma redivivum. Next base: position 966,319 of record VXBI01003609.1, read on the forward strand.
AGTTGGAGTGGAGGAATTGTGTCCTGGCAACTGTCTGCTCTGCTTAGTTCTGTAATTAAGCAAAAGAATTGATTGGTTTGCCAATGCCTTTTTGCTAGAATGGGCAGATGGGGTAGTTAATGTGAGGAGATTAAAGCCTGTCCCAAGCTCTAACCTGTACAGGAATCCCTCCTGAAGTGTAGATGGAGCACAGCCACTGCTGGGGGCAGAGCTGGGCAGCGTCACCTCCATGGTCCTTGGGCTGGGCTCAGAACAGGAGGAGCTTCACAGCTCGGCTGCTCCCCTCTGTGCCTGCCTTCTCCTTGGGCCCACTGCCTGAGGACAGTGTTTGCACAAACCTGCCGGTGTGTTAGTGCTCCTTCTGCAGCACTATTGTAAAATGAGTTCAGCTGAAGCCTGCTCTAATTTGAGGCCAGGTTCTGCAAGTGATTGGGTTTCTTTACACATTTTCCAGTTTCAGTCTGAATTAGAAATCCTGCAACTGAGAAAATTGTATTTTTTATATACATAATCTTTCTTCCATGTGTTTCTTATAAATAATAGTAAAAAAACCAAAAAACAAAACAAAACCAGAGTTTGAGAAGATATTATTTTTTAGTTGAAGCCTTATATAATTTTTATGCCTACTAGTTTGGAGAACTGCTTCAGACTTCTCTTAGATCCTCTTCTTTAAGTATTAGCAAAATGCTGGCTGTAGCTAAACATCTGGCTGCTAAAACAGGATTTTTCAGAAGAATTTAGGTGTGTGTAGAGGGTACCATAGAACACTTATTTACAAGTCTTGAAGACTGGTTAGAATTGGTTCCTCCCTCCCCCTCTCAGTACAGGAACTCCGTTGAGGGGGGGAATATTTTGTACTACATATACTCCTTCATGTACCAATGTAAACTTCATGATATTGGGACCAGTTGTAATTGTGTGGTGTTGGGTTTTCTCCTTCTCTGTAATGCAAGTGTCTTTTCACACTGCTCTTGCTGTATGATCTGTTTAATTTTTATGAGCTTTCTTTATGGACATCTGGTCATGGTACTACATAACACTTGTAAAGCTGGTAAGGATCAGATGCCAGGACTTGTCTTCTTTATTTACATGCACATTTTCCTTGTGGCAGAAGCACCACAGAGAAATATCATTCGTCATCAAACAGCAGTAAGAAGTGGCATGAGAAAGTTTTGCAACAGGATAAATACCCAAAATTATACATGACTTTCTTTTGGAATGGTTTTTAAAAAACTATTTCAATATGGCTGCATAAAACAACATAATTTTGACAGGTTTTTGTTGGCTTACAGTTCGTGTAACTTTTGTAAAATGCTCTTTCTCTAGTTACATACTGGTGTTATGGTCTTGTGATTATAGAACTGTGTTAGAAGTATGAAGTGTATGCCAAAAAAATCAATAAATTCTTGGCCTGTGCAATTCATGAGGAAACATTCAGTTGTTATTTAAGATATTCTGCCCCCACCTCAAATCATGGAATTCCTGCATCATAAGAGGTTTACGAAGAAAGTTCCATTTGTGGCTCATTCTAGCGGAAGCTGGAGAAGGGGTGTATGTTTTTATCATTTGTATGATGTTATCCCATGTGGCTTAATGATGCTCCATGGAACATGTGTAAGTTGAACAGTTCTTGGCAGAATGCTTCTTAAAAAAAAAACCAAGGCAGCCTGATGTTAGATTTTTTCCTTCAGGATAAATCTAACGATTGCAATCAAACTTACAGTTGAAAAAAAGGATTCTCTCTTACCCCCACCCCATTATCTGTCTTCCCTCCAGTTCCCAATCTCCTGGTTGTGAAAGAGATGATCAGGCGGCTGCAGGAGCTGCGCCACACGGAGCAGGTGCAGAGAGCCTACGCTCTGAACTGTGGGGAAGGCGCCACCGTCAGCTACGAGATCCAGATCCGTGTGCTGCGGGAATTCGGCCTTTCTGATGCTGCTGCTGAGCTCCTGCAGGTATGAAGAATGGCTGTGTGAGACCATGAAGGGACTTGGTGCTCTGCAGTAGGAGTACTTGCTGTGTGTACATGCACATGCACAAGTGCTTTGAAATGCCTGCGTGACTGTCCAGGTGCAAACACCAGTTGCATTTGTTGTATGTGATTTTATAAAGCTCTAAGTGCAGTGTATAAATAGTTTTCTCAAAAGTCATTGTCATTCAGGAGAATCGGGGACAAAATAAAACTGCTAAAGAGAGAGTTGATGAGAACAGTAGAACCATAACTTGAAACCCAGATTATTATTTATTCTTAAAACAGAGAGGAGAAAAAGTGGTAACTTAGCCTGTAAGTCTGCACAGTACATGTCTGTACTGGGAAACAGAAAATCCCTTTTCTGTTTATACACTTGTGCTAAAGCAAATGCATTTGTTGGTCAATTTAGAGTGAATCTGATACTGCTTGTCTTATTTTAAAAAACCCCTATTTTGTGTGTTAGCTGTAGTCACATTGAGTGTTGGTGAGCTTGTATGTAGCACAGCCAGGCAGTTACAGTATTAGCATGTTTCTGAGAGTGTTAGTTTGGGAGATTTTTCTGGATGGTTGGGTTTTTTATCTTTGCAGAATCCTCACAAATTCTTTCCTGATGAGCGATTTGGGGATGAAAGCCCACTGCTGACAGTGAGACAGTCTGGACGATGTCGTGTCAACAGCACTCCCACTGCAGAAACCATGTTTACAGAACTGGACTCTTTCGTGGCCTTCCATCCACCATTGCCCCCTCCTCCACCTCCATACCACCCACCAGCAACTCCTCTTCACAACCAGTTCAAAGTGGGCTGGAAACAAAGGGTGCCAAGTCAACATCCCTCCCGTTCCTTTTCTTACCCGTGTAACCACTCTCTGTTCCACTCGCGGACCGCCCCCAAAGCCGCGCCGCCCGTTTACCTGCCTGGCGCCAAGGCAGCGCCTCCCGACTGCACCAACACCGCCGCACTGGGCCGGCAAACGGTGGCGGCGGCGGCAGCAGTGATGGCAGCTGAGAAACAAGTGGTAAGTGTTGTGATTTCTCCTCTTTTCCTAGTGCTGGCCACTCAAAGTATCTCATCATAGGAGCTGGAGAGAATTCTTAGGATGAAGTAACTTGGCTTCCTTAAATAAAAAGAGCATCTTTGTTGGTTAGGTTTTTCTCCCAAAATGTCTGTCAGCATTCTCTATCCCAAAGGCATGCCCTAATCCTTGGGAGAACAAACATTCCAGAGCAAGAGCATTATTGGAAGGGCAGATGGCACTCAGGAATCTTCTGAAATCGTAGAATCACAGAATATCATTAGTTGGAAGGGACCCACAGAGTCTGTTCCAGTGCCCAACCACCCTCTGGGTGAAGAACCCTTTTTCTAATACCCAATCTAAACCTCCCCTGAGACAACTTCAAGCCATTCCCTCAGTCCTGTCTCTAGTCACAGAGAAGAGATCAGTGCCTCCTCTTGCCCTCACAGGAAATTGTAACTGCAGTGAGGTCTCCCCTCAGTCTCCTGGAGGCTGAACAGACCCAGTGACCTCAGCTGCCCATCGTGTGACAAATGTAGTTTGCTCTACACTAAAACAAAGCTTAAGCCAACTTCAGTAGTGAACTGCACACTGTAATTCACAGGTAGAAGTAGTGGGGATATTTTGGCTATTTACAGGTAAGTAGTCTGAAGTAAACTCGTTGCCTTTATGCATGTGTGAAGAGTATGAAAGCTTTACAGCTGGGAAGTATTTGAAAAGGAATTGGCAAGCAGAAATTGGTAATTGCTGATATAAAGGGGTTTGTTACAGCGCATAAAAGCAGTCATTATAGTTGCTGAACAATGTGATGCAATAAAAACAATGAGCTATAAGATATCCCATAAAGACATAGCTTTGTGAAATACAGGAAGTGCTGAATGAAGAATTTGGTAATTTATTTCTGTATTGAAAAAACTGTCAGTGTGTAGTTGTAGCACAATAGATGCAGATTTGATCCTCAAGTTCTGATTGGAAAAATGGATTTTATTTTATTCCCATTTGCGGTTGTCTTAAATATATTGCACTTCTTTTTCTATTTTTGAATAAAATATATAACTTTATATTAGAAATGTGTGCCATTGTTTGGTCAAAGATGAGATTCATAGCATGTACTCGCCTTTGATCAATACTGATTTCCCTAAGGAAACTAGAAACCCTTTCCATATCCGACATATTTCTGCTAGAACATATTGATAAGTAATGCAAGAGAGAGCATAGGCTTAATATAGGTGATATTTTTGTTCTGTATTCTTTCTGGAATTTGTGAATTACTATTAATCAATGATTACTAAAGTTGCTTTCATGAGAAATGATAAATGTAAGTAGAAATTCACACTCTTCTGTCTGGAAGGCTCTAATATGAGCAATTCTGCACTGAGGCAAGCATGGGGTAGGTGAGAAGAATGCCACGCAACAGCTTCCACATACTCTGTGGATCTAATGAGCCCTGTGACTGATGCTCCCCCAAGCCCTGAAGCTCTCCTGCACACACGTTTCTGCAGTTTACTTACTTTAAAATGGGGAATGAAAGCAGAAGGGTTGTGTCTGTAGTGATGACACATGTGTCGTGGCTTCCCTGCACTGGAGCTGCATGTTGTGACCAAGTTTGTTAGGCTCTGCGCCAAGTACCTTGTTTGGTTTGATAATTGTAAGTGGCTTAAAGCAGGCCTGCCTTTAAGAAATCCAGCATTACGGTGTCCTTTACTGCATGTTCAAGGCAATATGCATTTAAGAGGAGCTGTAATTGTGACACAACAGCTTTATGAAGGAAAGAAACAGGAAAGGTGAAGGTTGGTGTATATATGTATTCTTTAAACAGTGCAGGAAGCTTGCAGGCTGAAGTTGGCAAGACTAAAGTAGATTAAGAAAATGCCATTTTGAATTGCAAAAACCATCCTAAATACAGTTTGTGTTTAGCTCTTGTCTTTGTTCCCATGGACCAATTTCTTTTCTTTTCCAGTGTACTCAGCCCTTGCTAAATGAACTGATGCCAGACATCGCAATGGGTGTGTCAGCAATGTCTTTGAAAGACAGAAGATTACCAGAGCTCACGGTGGACACGGAGCTGAGCCAGGCAGTTACAGATGTAGGGCCCGGCCCACCCCAGCACATTTCATGTATTCAGAACAGACACATGCCTACTTCTCGGAAAAAACATGCAATAGAGCAAAAATTAGATGCTCGAGAAAATCCGCAGGAATATCCTGACTTCTATGACTTCTCTAATGCTGCATGCAGACCCTCTACTCCAGCACCCAACAGGCACAGTCCTTCGCCTTCGCAAGGCATTTATTTTGGCCCAGATTTGTACAGCCACAATAAGGCATCACCAAGTGGCTTAAAGTCAGCCTATCTACCTTCCCAGATATCTCCTAAAAAGCAAGAGGATTCTAGGAGGGAATACCTGCTCTCGCAAGATGGGCATCAACACAGGCAAAAGAATGAGCCAATACACCTCGATGTCTTAGAACAACCTCCCCAGCGACTGGACTTGGCACTTGCTACCCAGGAAAATGCTGGGAATGGCCCTGTTCACATCAGGGGAAGAACAAAGATGGAAACAGATTTAACCTATGGGCTAACCTCCAACAGACCTTCGCTCTCTGCATACAGCTCTGACATGCCCGAAGAGAGACCCAGTAGGAGACTGGCAGATGATGAGCCATTGGAACATGGAGCACAGAGAAATGCAGATTTGGAAAGGGATGATGGAGTAAGCAGAGGAAGGAGGTCTCCAAACAAACCAGACTTCCTGTACAAAAAATCTGCCCTATGAAAGCAACCTTCACTATTTCTCTGTGCCTAAGAGTTGTAAACATCCCATTCCTTGCAACTTGTGGCCTGACTTCTGTCAGAAATTCTTACATGCCAGCAGAAAAATTCAGCTTTGCTCATTTCTTTTGTACATACATTGCTTTATTAGAGACAGCATGTTATCAGTTTGGTTTTAATGCTGCTTCTGGGTTTATTTTGTTGCAATTTTTTTTGGAGCAGATTTAATTAAGCCTTTTTAAAAAACAGAAACTGGTACCTTTTTTCTACAACCTGGTAGCCTTTTGCACCTGTACATCTATTTTAGTGTATTAGTTTTGTACTAATATGTTAAACTTTAATGTCACATTTAAAGGACTGTATTTTCATACTTTTGCATTTACCCTTTCACATGCCAATTCCCTATGTGCATTGGGTTGCACATTACGAAATGTATTTTCTTATGAGATAATAACAATGTGTTTATTTTTTAATTATAGGAATTCCAAAGAACAGCACATCAAAAAACCTACATTTTTAGTTGGAATTTTTTTTGTTTGTTTGTTTAGATTGAAATCTTCCTGATTTTTATGACTGTGGCAAGAATCCAATCTGATTTTTGTTTGAAAAGTTCTGGCAGCTGGTCTTATACATAGCAAACCCACTTCAATAACTATATTTGGGGTTTTAAGAATCCAGAGGGATATTTAGGAATCCAAATTCCTGTGAAATTCACTGGAATATGATAGTATGAGTCTGTTTACTTCTGTTTTGGCTGTGACCATGGAGGACTCCATGATCACTTAGAAGCAGGAAGCACTTACTAGACAGACTAGAATTGCTGATTTGCCCATTTAGAAATAAACCTAGAAATACTGTAAAAATTACAGTAATTACTTGTTCTTCCAGCTGCTCACTCATGGGTAAGCAAAGACCAGGTGAGCGGATTCCTGCTGGCTCATGGAGTGTCAGGAAGACAAGGCACGAAACCTTCGCTGTTGCCTGAACACGTGGGAGGGTTCCCTCCCCAGCAGTGCTGGGGTGACAGCCCATGGCCTTGCTTTCTCCTGCCTGTGCTTACAAAAGGGCTTCACTCTCAGTGATGTCTTTCAGTGTTCCTTACCTGGCCTCACATGGTGCTGGCCCCACAGGTGCAGCTGTTCTGTGAGCAGAATCCAAGTGAAGAGTCACTGCTTCAGCATCTCCACATGTGCGAAGCTTTGGTACTTTTAAATTGCACCTCCATTGCCTGATTTGCTTTTTGAAAGCACAGAAATGAGATTGCCCTGTTAACAGGATGTGAGGAGGGAAGGATGCTGATCTGGGTTGGCTCCTGCCACTGAGGGGGGTTCAGCAGAGCACCAAGGGAAGGGTTACAATTATGAAGTACATCCTTAATACTCACTGTGCAGTTTTAACAACAAATTCATTGCATTCAGGATAGGGATCTGATGCCACTGCAGACTAGTGATTGCTGGTAAAGTCCTGTTTGGGGGGTGTTAAATGCAATTTCTATAATGAGTTTCCCTGTAGCAGAAAACTGTAATCCCAGGTGTGACCTAAGGACTGCTTTAAGGTTAGGTTGAATTGTTTCCTGCAGCTCAAAGTGCTTAATACTATTTAAGAGAAATCTTCCTGCAACTTTACTCTTGGTTTTAGTTGAGGGTAGATTCTTACCTAATGTGTTTCATTAAAGTATGAAGGACCTGGTAACAACACAGTGTTACTGAAATACTGCATTTCCAAATTACCAAATAGCTTCTAGATAAATGAAAATATGGGTCTTTAAACCAATAAACTCTCTATCTCCTGCAGACACATCTATAGACCCTCTTCCATGGTAGTTCTGCACGTGCTCCTTTTGAGATGCAGCCATGGAAAGCATGATGTAGGATTGGAGCAGAAGCTTGCCTAAACTCTGCAGGTGACGTGTCTTGTGGGTGAGGGAAGATTTATTTTTTCCTCTGTCAGCATTTCTTATCGTGTTTTTTGCCCACAGTCAAGGCACTGGGTGGTCCTGGCTTCATCACCCATCTCTGGGATTTCTGTGAGACTGTGGTATAGAACGTTGTTAAATGCAAGAAGGTGTCAGTGGGGGGATGGTGCTGCTGCAGGTTAAGGGGCTGAGGCTCATTTGGTTTCTTCTGAAGATTTGAGCACAGCTCAGACAGCTGCACATGAGGGTCTCATCCTCACCAGCATGAGACCAGCTCACTAGAACCAGTAACTTTCAGCACACACAAGAACCCTCAAACTCCCTTGACTTGCATCGTGTGTGTTGGCAGCTTAACTACTAAAAAATACAGCTGTCCTCAGAAAACTTATTATTCTCAATATTTTTGCTTAAAACTGATAGATGTATTTCAGAAAAACTGTTTTGATTATCATAGTTTGATGTGGCACTGTGTACTTGGGCAGAGGTGGGACTGAGATCTACAGATAGAACTTTAAAGCTTGAAATTTAGTGGGGGGTGTGCCTGATGAAGATGAGAATTTTGAGGTTATGGTTTAAAGGAAATCATGAAATGCTTTGGCTTTGGAATAAGCTGGTGAGAAATGCCTCTGGGGAGGACATGTCTGCATTTTAGAATACAAAATTGTTTCTGAAGTCTCAGGAACTGAGCAGTATTTAAAAAAGAATGAATAAGTTGTTTAAAAGTAGATGCAGAATGAAAGACAAGTCCTTCTGAGGTCATAAAGACAATCAGGCCATGTAGACAATCTGTGTTTTCACTTGCATATTTTGAATTGGGAAGAAGATGGCAGCTGGTTTGAAGTGGAAAAGAAGGATTTCTTGAATTACTGGAAGTTTTATTTTTGTACTCCATAGCAGGATTTCCTACTTGGGATGTGCAGAAGGGCAAGACCATTTTTCCTGGCAGCATTATTCAGAAGCCAGTGTTTATCCTACATCTCACTCGCACGCCACACGTACCTGTGCTACCTGCTACTCCTTGTTCTCTGTCTACTGAAACTTTGGTGCAGAAGCTCCTTGTTTACGTGAAGCACTTTTTGATTAGGCTGGAAATTGACACCTTCTCATCCTATGAATTAGATGGAGATGACAGATTATTGACTATTTTGCTTGAGGATAGAGGTATAAACATTGTTTTTTTTGATTGAGAGACACTCATGCTCCTTGTTCTGTTAAAGAGAGAGCTCAGATTTGCATTTAGTGAGCAACATGCAAAAAGGTCTTATTCCCCCTTCCCCAAACCCAACTCCTCTTTTCCTTAATATATGGATGAATAACTTAATTCCTAAAACACATTCTTCCTTTGAAATGTTTTGTTGTTTCACAGAATTATTGTAGTTGTGTATTAGTAACTGCTGTGTTGATTGGCAGTTTGCAGTTGTGTTTTCCTGTTCTTAAGGATTTTCACTTAGGAAAATTAAGGCTATGGCCACCTGTACTTGTAAGCCTTGGGTTTTGGTCCTGGAATGTCCCAAATGTATGTCTCTAGGGGTTTCTTTGGTTTGGGTTCGGGAAGGGAGGGGCCTAGAGGGGTTGGGTTTTTGTGTGGGTTTTTGGGCTGGTTGTTTTGGTTGGTTTTCTGGGGTTTTTTTTGAAAGAACACTAATGCTGTTTGAGGCACTGTTCTAATAATTCTATGCTTCTATGGTAGAGGTGGTGCTGAGCCCTGCTGGATGCAGGAAACAGCTTAGAGGGAAACTTGTAAAACCACATTTGGGGTTTCTGTGATTACCTGTACTGCCAGAAGGCAGCCCTGCCCTCGGCAGTGTTAAGAATTTGTTTCTTGTCCTTGTGTTGTTACTGGTATAAAGTCAAGTGCCTTCAATGCTAAAGGCTCAGAAAACTTTCTTAAACTGACTTCATGTCCTATGCAAGTGTTTTTCTACAACCTGCATAACCAGTACTTTGTAAAACTTGTTTACGCTTCAATTGTACATAGTGTTTTTTAAAAAAAAATAGTATTTTTATTTAGGTACCTCCAAACTTGAATTCTAGTCTTGTGTGATGCATTGTAAAACAATACATTTCTCTTTTGAGTATCATTACAGTTGTAAAAAGGTTTTCACTGGTTCTATTTTTATACTGTTGCTGAGAAGCATGTAACACTGACTTTATCCTACGTATAGTTGGCATTTCAAATAAATGGCTTGTATAGAACATGGTTGTGTGGCTGCTTCCCCTTCCTGCTGCTGCCTGGCTGCACCCACCACCCTGCCCTGCTCACTCCAGACTGCAGTGACTGAGGCTGGGGAAAGGAACTCAGCAATATAAACAGAAAGATGCCAGTCAAGTGTAAAGGCTTTTGGGAAAAAAAGGAACACCAAAGACATGATATAAACCAGTGTACAAGAGAGATTTGAAATTAGTTACTCTGATCAGGCAGTTAATAATAGCAGTTAGTATCAGTAAAGTAGTTCTGTGAGTTCTGGCTAGAGCCTGACTGAGGCCATGCCTTGTGAAAGGCTGGGCCTTTGGGTACAAGGAAGTGTGTGTTCCTTTTCTCATCAGAGCAGCTGGACAGATGTGCTCAGTATCCAGTATTACCAGATTGCAGTTTCCCTGCCGACTATTCCAGCTGACTGGAATACATTACATTCATTACATCTGTCTAATAAACAAGTGCCTCACTGCTTCAGAGCAATGACTAAAGTTGAGAAACTGTCATCTGGCCACTTACCTGGTCTCGCTGTGATGGACGAGAGAAAAGACTGCAAGCTACGTCCTGACACGGAGCGCAGGTGGGTGAGGAGACGGAGAACTGTGCGGTCCCACATGTTAATTACTGACACCTTCAATCCCATATCCAGGAAGATGAGTTCTAGGAGCTTCCTAAATTAGACAATTTCAACACCTTTTCCTACAGGCTTTCTGTCACTTTGCAACAGTGCTTCTAAGCCTGCCGACCTCAGAGGAGAGGATGCCTGATGTCACTTTGCTAAGGGGAAGCTTTCACCATTGGAAAAGGGGGACTGTTGGAGCTGGGTCCCTTGGGGTTGACCCTGCTTCCAGTACAGGCTGATGCCAGGAACAGACAGTGCCCATGGTCAGTTCTGGCCCTGTGCTCTGCAACTGGAGCCACAGGAATTCCACATTTGAACTCACTCTTTCCATCACTGCTGTATTTTCTCAAGCACAGTAAGGCTGGTGCAGGGCCATAAAACATTTCTGTCATCACTGGGGCATTTCACTGCTTTTTTATCTCCTGTGGAAGACACAACTACCTTTGGGTACCCTCTCCCCCTCTCCTTCAGTGAATTACAGAAAGTGCAACACACAAGAAACATGACCCATCCTGCTCTAAATTGTACTTACCAGCAGGCTGCAATCCCTTTTTTCACACCTGAGTCTAGGAAACAAAGGTCTAGGAATCCTGGGCTTAATTAGTCCCCACTATACGCCTTGGTGGCTTGGCTAACAGGTCATCACTGGGCTCCCTGTGTCTGCCTAAATTGTCGATGGAAACAAAACACTACAGCAGCACTGAGAGAAAACAAGACAGTACACAGTGAGCAATTTTAATTTTTTTATATTGTAGTTAGATGTGCAGTTACAGCTCCCATAACAGCTGCTACCAAAAAAAGAGCATGTACAATACTCAGAGTTAAATTTAAAAGCAACTAGGGCCAGGAGGGGGGGGTTGATGACACATAGAGCATGAGTCAGCAGCGCCCTGGCAGCCAGGAGGGCCACCCATGTCTTGGGATGCATCAGGCACAGCCCCACCAGTAAGGGAGGAGGTCGTCCCACTCTGCTCTGTGCTGGGGTGGCCTCACCTCGAGTCCTGGGGGCATTTTTGGGCACCACAATATAAAATACATACAAAGCTGTTAAGAGTGTCCAAAGAAGGGCCAGGACCTTGAAGGGCCTTGAGGGGAAGCCAGGTGAGGAGTGGCTGAGCTCTCTTGGTCTGTTCAGCCTGGAGGAGACTGATGGGAGACCCCACTGCAGTTACAACCTCCTGTGAGGGCAAGAGGAGGGGCAGGCACTGATCTCTTCTCTCTTGTGACCAGTGACAGGGCTCAGAGAATGGACTGAAGTTGTGTCAGGGGAGGTTTAGGCTGGATATCAGGAAAAGGTTCTTGACCCAGAGGATGGTTGGGTACTGTAACAGCTCCCCAGAGAAATGGTCACAGCACCAGCATGGCAGAGTTCAAGAAGTGTTTGGACAACATGTGCTTTCAGGCCCATGGTGTGACTCCTGGGATGTCCTATGCAGGGCAAGGAGTTGGATGTGATGACCCTGATGAGTCCTTTCCAACTCAGCATATCCTATGTTCTATGAAACTGCTCAGCTGAGCATCTATGCTAAACTACTGTTTGTAAATAAAGTGGTCAGAAACAGTTAATAGTGAGAATGGTAAGAGTCTACCTTTGCTTTATCAAAAACCATTAACATGGAAGCAGAATAGTATCCCATGATATACAAATCCTCAAAAACTAGAACTTTAATGTATGTTTTGGGGTCTAACTACATTAGGCTCCAAACTTACAAAATCTTTATTTTTAATTTCAGCTAAGTGTAGTCTTAAAAGTCAGTGAAATATCTTCTCTCCCATGATTATCACAGTGGTATTAAAAAGAACATTCCATACTGTACCAAAATACCAGGATGCTGCACTGTTTTCAGCAACATTTATCAAGTAGAAGAATTTGCTGTAGGCTAGTTTTTCAAATCAAAGCATGTAACAAACCCCCCCCATGCTTAGTTTGTAATTTAGTACCTCCTCCTAGCTATTGTTTATGTTCTGAGGAGTGAAGTAAGATCATCTGACAATTTTTTTGCCATGGAAACCATCCCCGTGCAATACTAGAAATAAGTTTTTTTAATGTATAAAACCAGATGGAACAATCTGTTGCATCAAACCTAAGCTCTGCTTTCCCATTTGTGAGCAGCCTGGGGAGGGGGCAGGCAGCAGCGCTGGGTTTAGCCACAGCCAGGCCCGCCCCAGCCCTGAGGAGCCGCGACAGGGCAGCACCTCCTCGGTGCTGGGGCCCTCACCAGCATCGCTGCAGCCCCAACAGAGGAGACAGAGCCATTCCCGCAGGAGAGCTGGGAGCGTGTTCCCCGCTGCCAAGGGCAGGGCAGGGCAGGGCCCGGGTGGGTTTAGCACAGCCAGGGCTCCAGGCATTGGCAGCAACCAGGAGAGGTGAACACAGGGAAGCAGCAGGACACACTGCTCCGGGAACAGCCCTCCTCCTCTGGAGACAAGGCTGGCTTTCGCGGGAACGCAAAGTCGATCGTTACTGAAATCCCCCTAAGTGCAATGTAAGGATTTGTTAAGAACGTGTTTTAGGTGCTACAAATGAAATATAAGACAAAATGATGATGTTTCTTGGACAGCTGGATTTTGATGAGAAGCCAAAAACTGAAGATGCCTTTTCTGTTTGCCAGTGAACATTTTTTTGCCAGTTGTCCTTTCAGACCCAAACCCTCTCAGTCTAACTACAGTAGTACTGCATCCTGTTAGTCCGTCGCCTTTTCCGAGACTGAAATTCTTCAAAGAAGTGCTGAATGTCTTCTCTTTTAACCACCTAGGAGAAGCAGTATGAAACTCAAGTTGTGGTGCAAGAGCTTAATTAAAGGATCCTGTTTTATCTCCACACATAACACACAAAGCACAGAAAAGCAAATACCCTGAAATTTCTCTGGTACAGCTTTCCTGTTGCACCTGAAGGAGAGGATTAATGCCCAAATTCTATTGTAGATAATACAAACAGGGAAACAAGTTCCCCAAAGGTAGAACAAACACATGGAGCAAAGCTCCCAATGGTACTTTAATGACTTTGACCTCTTGCTTTTATCATCAAAAATATTAACACAAAGCAAGATTTTCACTAGCTCACTTTAGGGTCATTCCAATGTAACTAAGAATGGCAATACAGCAAGTCAGCCAACAAAGTGCAAGTGTTACTTAATAACAGTATGCAAATTCCTGCAGGAAAACAACTGACAAGACTGACAATCATAATCAGTCCTTGTTCGTCTAAGGGCTTAGATTAATTCTAAGGAAAACCAGGAAAGAGCTTTTCTTCCTGAATATCTTACCCAGAGCAACAGAAGTTTCATTTAAATGTAAGAACTACCCTCAGTACCTTGCAGACAGATTTCTGTAAAGTTCCCATTATCTCTCAATAATGTCATTATGGAATTGTTAAACTCGAGTGAAATAGGGATTTCTGACTTCTACTGCAGTACCAGCAACTCCGAGAGACATGAAAAAACATTACATCATGGTATTACAAAACAGAACATCATGGTATTCACCACCCAGCCCTCAACAGTTCTTTAAAACATTTTCTGGCAAACAAATTCTGGAAGTTGCACCTTACCGTTCCCTCATCTGCAAACCTCCTGAGATAGTCAGTCAGTTCTGTCTTTAAATCATTGTATTCTGGATGGCAAAGCAGAGGCAAAGAAAACAAAAACAGTAAGATACCCAGTTTTAATTTAACACTGGCTCAAGCACACAACTTGTTCTACTTCCTCTTGTCATTTGTTAGGTTAACTTCAGACAAATCTAGGTTTGAATTAGAT
>VXBI01003609.1:987031-1011676 GCA_013397375.1 Toxostoma redivivum
CCAGCACGTGACCGGCAGGGCAGGCACGTGAGGGGGGGGCGGTGATGGCGGACCTGGTGGCGGACGCGGGCCTGGGCCTGGGACGAGATCTGGTGGCGGAGCTGCGGGGCCGCGACGGGCGGACGCGGACGGTGCGGGTGCCGTACCCGGCGGCGGAGGGCGAGGCCGCCCAGCTGCGCGGGCTCCGGGCGGCTCTGAGCGAGCTGCAGGAGCGGGTGGTGGAGCTGCTGGCACCGCTGGTGCAGGAGGAGCAGGCGGCAGCGGGCGGCGCACGGCGCGGTGAGTGGCGGGGGGGGCGCGCTGAGGGGGCTCCGCCGGCCCCGAGGCACCGCCCGCGCCCCCGCACCGTTCACCCGCGCCCGTCCGGACTCTGGCAGGTGGTGGCGGGGATGACGACGACTACGATGATGACGAGGAGGATGACGGCGAAGACGAAAATAACGTGGACGCGGCGGCGAGCGGCGATGACCCTCCCCTGAAGCGGACGAAGGTGCAGCAGCCGTGAGGGCGGCGCTGGATGCCGGGTCTGCGCCTAGCCAGTCCCGTTCGGCTGTACCGACTGTAAGTGTCCCGGGCCCGCTGCACGGGCCGGCTCCCGCGGCGCTACTGCTCCTGTTTAAATGCGAAATGTCTATCCCGACAGTGTTTTTCCGAAAGGATTTGCCTGGGTGTGAGCAGCGTGTTGCTTACGGGGTGCCAGTGTTATGCTGGCGCAGTTTTTTGCTAAACTAGTTGACAAGCATAAAACTTCTTTCACAAATCTTCTATTATGTTTTTTAATAACTTATTCCGACTCACAGTATTTCTTCATGCAACACCACTCTTAAAATAAAGCAATAAAGCCTGAAAAAAGTTATTTTTTCAAATATGATCTTTAAAAGTACAAGACAACTTGTGTTTGTATGGAGAAAAAGCAATATAAGACCACTATAAGTATTAACAAGCATGTAGAGGACTGTGCCTATTCCTTTACCATCCTACAGTGGAAGATTATTTTTGCCTGTCATCTTCAAGGTTTAGTCACTTATCAATCAAGAATGCCTTTGTGAACAGGTATAAAACACTCTTGATAGTCAGTAGAGCCTAAGAGTGTTCTCTACCAGAATTTAACTGCCTGAATAAATAGTGCAGAAAGCATTTGGTGGGTTACTTTCATTTCTTGTGTTCTGGCACAGTTTGTTTATATATTATGGAAACAGCAAATCTTGGGACTTATATACATAGGACAAAGCATGGAATAAATGAACTTTTATGAGGACAAAATTGTCGGCATTCTTTTGAAATGCAGGGAGGAGTCAGAAATGAGGTCCAGCAAATCTATCTTGACATTTATGTACTCAGCTACTCTAAGATACTCTGTTGGCATATGGGATAGAGGCATAACTGAAAAGACCAACTCAAAAGACTAAGGAGGTTTAGTTGCTGAGAGAGAAAATTACACTTACTCTGATCTCTTGTCAGGCTGCAACACCATAAAGTGATAAAATGCCTTAAGTGTTCCAGGGTAGAGAATTAATTGCAGGAAGTCTCATCAAAAAGACAAAGGCAACACTTTGTACAAAGAAATAGTCTGATAAATATATCAAAACAGCTCTTTCACAGGATCTGTGTTAAAGTGATGACATCTATGAGCTTTATTCTGCAGCTTTGAAAGCTTGTACACCTACATCTGAGAGCAGTGTTTTTCCTCCAGACAAATCCTCCAGAAATGGTATGAACAGTGTGGTGGCTGAAAAGCATTTAACATTAGGCAAGAAGCTGCTGTGGCTTTTACCTATAAACTGTGTGAACAGTCCACTGGAATGGCATGAGCTGAAAATCTTTGGTCTAAAGCAACAGACCCTAATTTAGGACAGGAGTAAGTGCAGGTAACATTCCAATAATGGGATATTTCTTCTTTTTTCTGTCAGCCTGGACACAGGAATATGCTGCACCTGAGCACCAGAAAATACCAATGAGCTTTGAGTCAAAAACTAACACTCAAAATTTGTGTCTTTAAAGAATTCTTACTAGTCCTTATTGTAGCTACTGAAACTTTCAAATGACAAAAAGAGCACTGGAGCTTCAGGGGACCTTATGCATTCTAATTTGTAGGTTTGCTTGTGGAAAAAGTGCCCTAACTCAATAGATTTCATTTTTCTGAGAGTTGCTCAGGCACAGCAAGCTTTAGTGTGATGTGGTTCCCTACCCTCCCAAATCCCCTACAGCTGTGTTCTGTGCTTCCCATCTGGCGAGGCCCTAAGTCAACTGTGACCCTGAATTTTAGGCAGAGGAGGTAAGCTTCA
Source organism: Toxostoma redivivum (assembly GCA_013397375.1). Taxonomy (NCBI): domain Eukaryota; kingdom Metazoa; phylum Chordata; class Aves; order Passeriformes; family Mimidae; genus Toxostoma; species Toxostoma redivivum. The sequence goes on from VXBI01003609.1 coordinate 989,317, forward strand.
ATGGAAAAGAAGATGCTGTATTCTTTACCTCAGAGAGATGTAGTGCTTTTGTACTTAACCAACCTTCAAGTGGGCACAGAACAAGCTTCATGATATCTGCACTGTTCAGTGCAGTTTGTATATCTTACTAATAGAATTTGGTTTTACTGGCCCAAGGGGGCCCAGTGGATTTCCTCCTTAAAGGGGAGAAAGCTGGTATGCTTGTATGGAATTAAAAAAAGCTTATGTGATACTAAATTCTTGGTAGTATTTAGACAAGAACCAACTACTTTTACTGGTTACAAAACATTACAACAAAAATGTCAAATCATGTCTCCTTCACAAAGGCTGGGTTACATTATGTACTCTTATTATTACTGTTTTGAAATACTGAATTTGCTGGTTCAAACAACTTTGAGGATAAATTAATGAACTTAACAAGTTGCAGTGTTCTGTGTTAAAAAAAAAGCTTTAAGTCTCAAGTATGCGAGGCACTCAGTTCTGTGAGGGAGAGGAGGCAATCCCATTATGCCCAGTAATCAGGGCATTGTCTAAAAGTGCGCTACCTTTCCTAGCTCACAGGAGAGAGATCCACACTCATTTTCATTAAAGGATATGAATGCCGTTCACCCATGGCAACCCATTTAATTCCCACTCACTCCATCTTAAAAGGTAATTTATACACAAGCTATTAGGAATATCAGATTCACTCTAAAATACCCAGTAGTCTGGGAGCTGGGACATCATGGGGCTTAATTTGTGGTGACTAGATTAGCACTCAGCAGTGTGAACACCTGAGCAGTGGTTCTGTGCACATGCACCAGCCAAATGGACTAGACAAGGGCCCTGAGGACTGAGTTGAGCAGAACTTCTTACAGCTGTAGCATATTCTTCCCAGAAGAAACCTGCACCATAGGGGTATCTTTAAAGAGAGCTAAGGTAAGTCAGTTCTTAAAATTTAACTACATGATAAAATTATTAAACTGCTTTTGTGCATTAGGTCATTTGTAGAAAAGTGGTTCTCATCAAAGACTGTGACATAAAAAGCAGGATTTTTAAAACTAGTAAGAGAAACTAAAGAGTATCCTTTTAAGAAAACAATGGACCAGGCAAGAGAAAATAAGGAGAATTAATTCATATTCTCCACCAACTAAAGTTTTGTTCCAGGGATAAGCCAATCCTCATATTTTTAATTTAAAAAAGGAATCAAATTTGCATTGCTACTTTGCTGCTGGATGAAACATGTCATAAGGAACACACTTTATTGTAACTTACTTTTGTCCAAGTTTGTAGGGCTGCAGCCTCATGTTATACTCCTCACTGGACCTGCTCCCCCATGGCAGGAAGAGAAGAATAGGGTCAGCATCACTTAGAATTATGTGGCAGACACATTCCTAAGATGGGAAGGGACTGTCAGGTAAAGGTCAAGCAGCTAAAGAAACTAACACTGAGACTGCTCAAGTGATGTTCAAGCAGTCTGACAGTGCTTCATCTTGTGACACAAATGAATAAAAAGAAATCCAGGGTAAGTGGCATACACTGATTGTTAATCGCCCTTGTGTTACAGCTACTCACTATGTTGGCAGAACATTAAAGCTCAGAACGTTGCAAAACTTCAAGCTTGATTATCCCAAAAGTTTTTAGATGATGTCATTTTCTGTTACAGGCAAGTCTTTGGTGACTCAGATAATCAGCCTTGACAACACCTATAAATTTTCAGAATATTTAAGCTAAAAGTTATTTCACTACTTATTTTTTAAATACTACAGTAAAAACCAATTTATCATTAATTTTTATATTCTTTGTTTACCCTGTGGGTAAGATTTCACCTGCTGATGCTCCCCTGGTGCCAAAAATGCTGGAAGCACCAGCAGAGCTAACTTAGCTCTTCTCCCATTGCCTAGTGTTTGTATACACTATGTTAATAGTTCTCCACTGCTGCTTTCCACTTCCAGCTCAAATCCTACACACATAGCATTTTCTTGAATTAGACTGTGTGTTTTTTCTATAGTTGTTGCAAAGCACATGCCTGTCAACAGCTGTAATCCAAAACTAGGCTTCTGATGGAAAATTCTACGAACACGAGCCTCCATTTTGCAGGTCCCTGCCATGCCCAGCACATGCTCACATCCAGACAGCTTGGGTCATCCCACCAGGCCTGCTAGTGAATTTGCTAAGGGTCACATGCTTGCATGACAGAAAATTAGGCAGTTCTTCCTATCATTTTCTATTTTTGATACTTCCTCTTATGCTCTTGGCTGTTTAAATCATCGGCACACAATGTAACTGTTCAGTTTAAAACTACAGGATCAAGTTAAAAACAGTCCAGCCAGAGGTATCGCTCTTACATAAAATTAAAGAAACAGGGGGATTCCGTTTCATACAGGAAGCCCTGACATTTCAGGCTACAAACGAGTAATTAGGGCACAGAGCATAAGACACGCACACTGAGGGAAGGACATGAGCACAGGCTCCAGCAACTGACTGCCAGCACTGCTGTCTGCCACCAAACATACAAAAAAACCCACTAAAACAAAAACAACAAAAATGAAAAGCTATTGATAAGTATCTGCATTAATAGACTTGTGTTTATAAACATTGAAAAGTTTTTATTTTATAGATAAATAGCATGGTGATTTAAAAACTTGAGAAACAACACAACTTAAAAGCTCTGACTCCCCAAGATACTAACTACTCGTCAGAGTTTATAATTTACTCTTACTCCAGCACACTAAGATGGCAGCTTCCTCCTTTTCATATTGCACTTAGAACTCAAAACTTTCTTGCAAAGGCTACATTGTTTTCAGGTCCTAGCACCAACGCTGACAATTAAAACCAGTGTCTCCAAGTATCTCCAAGTGCAAACAGAAAGTTTAAGGTGTTGGAACTGCCGTGCTTAAACACAGCAACACTGAAAATAGGGTTCTCTTTCCAATGCAAGAGAAAGACAACACTCTCTAGGATTCCCTTAAAGGAGTCAGAAACGGATTAACTTTTGTGTTGATTAGGTATGGACAATCACATACAGTTGAAGTTATAGTCAAGGAGTTTAGCTCATAATTCTTTTGAGCCTACTGCTTCTGGGAAGTGTATTTTGCACTGTTTTCATATTTGTTGCTTCCATCATGGCTGGGACAAACAGTTATTCTCAGAAGAAACAAAAATGGACAGAAAGAAAGAACGGATTCAGTCTTACTCAAAATATGCTATTCCAAAATAGCACTGAAAAATAGAGGCTGAAACTACGGCAAAGAAATCTCAGTGGAATTTCAGTATGACTGAAGTAATTTGCATTCATTACAAGAATGAGAAGAAGGTATCTTACTTCTTTGAATTTCTGGAAGAAACATGATTATCTGTCTTACAACCAGTTTGTAGTGTTCCCCAACCAGTTAACTTTCCCAAATTCAAAGTTTTTCCTAATATATCAGTTCTCCTGGAACATGGTTTTGCATGATATCTGGAGTGAAATTAGAATGGTCATAAATTTCAGTAACTTGTAATTTTATCAAGCAAGACAATAGGAGAAAAACACAAAAGAATTTTTGTACAGACTACAGGCCAATGCCAGCATAGGCTGCTTTTAATGTCATAGGAACAGTTTAAAGCACCAAGCTCCAGGCCTATACCACTCCTCACTGCCTGCCTACTGCAGTGTGGGACTGGTGGGGTGACTGAAAACAAGTAGGCTACCAGAGGAAAAAAATTTCCCTTTAAAGGTTTGCACAAACTTTATTCTTTGCTTCCTGTTTTTATATCTAAACTTATTTTTAAAAAATTCATTAAAAACAGCACTGATGTAGATAATAAAAAAAAGAAAAAGCAAAGAATTGTGTTAAGTGCAGCTTTTATAATCACATTCTTAATTTCTTTTTCCTTTTACATTTACCACAAAAGAAGTATCTTTTCATTGATTTCACTCCAAGGGAAAACAAAGGAAATCACTTTTTTGCACAGAGGAGTCAAGTTGTGGACTTGTTTCCCCACAGGACACTTCAGATGGAAAGTCACAATTTTGCATCATTAAGGCAAAATGAGGAATACTTCCATCACATGTCACACAGGGCTCTCCCACTCTGGCCACTTCATAGATCCATAATTAAAAACCTTTGTAGTTACTTGTTTGTTTTAAATAGAAAACAGTCACTCTCTTCATTGCTTATCAGTTTGAAAGAAAAGGCTCTTTCCGGCCTTCACTCAGAACTTCGGTCTTGTGATTAGATCAAGCATATGCAATCGCTTCAAATCAGCAACAGAAACTGCAAGTTGAGCTAAGTGTCAATCAGTTGTAATCTACTGATCTGATTAGAGGCCTTCACAAATGTTTGGTGACGATTGCAAATAACAGCCAAGCAGATAGGAATGATGCAATACCCCACAGTTTTGGGGTCAGCTCTTGTACAGGAATAGAGGAACAAGAACATCTGTAAATATGGTATTAAAAATATTATCGTCCACAGCCAAAATGGCAAGGATAGAAGTCGTACTTTTAAGGAGTGTGTCCATGTGGTTCCTTCCTGTGGTTCCTTGGGGTGTTGCTGAATGTGCTCTAGTGCTAGTTTGTTGTAAGTCTCGTTGATTTCAAAGACGTAATAAAAAGCTGCAGCACTTGCTAACAAGTACAGCCCCACACCAATCCAGCCCATCCTTTGGCGGAAGTTCATCATTCTCCATGCTCTGCACCTGAAACAAAAGGTGACATAAACATTCAGTACAGCTTGGAAAAAGAGGGGACGGATGAACCTTGGTTTTCGTAAGTTTACTTTCTATAACTTTCCATTACACATTAGTTAAAACAGCACACACATCAATTTCTGAAGACCTGAATTTTCTCTACATCATAGAAAATCATTATTCTCCAGGATATACCTAGCTAAAGTCAGGTACTCAGGGAACAAAAAAAGTCATCAATTGGGTAAGTTGCTTACCCCATCTGCCCTCAATGTCTCTAGACAAAGAATGGGGATAAAATTTTCTATGTAAAGTTTGGAAAGTTCTTTGATGCCTGCAAGACAAACGTGCTGCTGAACAGGCAGTAACAGTGCCATCACTGCTTGTCTGTGGTGCAGCTACATCCAGCTGTATTAAGCTCTAGCTAAGTATCCATTTATGAACCACAGAAAGAGATGTTTTCAATTTGAACATGAGGTTCAAGGGTTAGGCTGTACTACAGGTATGTACTTGCAAATGTGAAGGTCTATAGCCGTGTTACTTGCTCCTAACTGCATTCCCGCTGTCCCTGTGCCACAGGCCTCCAAGAGGCTGCACTGCACCTGCACTGCTCAATGCCTTGGTACAGAACAAACCAGACAATCACCATCAGGCACTCTTCAGAAAAAGTACAAATTATTGGAGCCCCACAGACACTACTGGGCTCAATTTGAGCTGCTTCAATTCTCCACCTGGCTGAAGGGGTCCAGGTAACTGGAAAGACAATTCAAACCAGTCACACTCCAGCTGGAGTACCACCACACAAATGGTCATCACCTCTCTCCCTCCAAACAGCCCTTGCACAGGGCAGGGAGAACCACTACTTTGCTGCACCTGATTATCTCAAAAAAAGAAAAAAAAAAAAAAAGCAAGCTTTTCCAGATCTCTGGGCTTTTACCTTTGCTACCTTTTCCTAGAGAGGGGTAAAAATCCATCTATGTAGTGCTGTTTAAGAAAATATATTGGGCCTTTAAAATACCAGGCAGAAATGCTTACTGAAAAATGAATTATGCATAGAAAAGAGTAACAATTCATGGAAGCATTAGAGAATTTACCATAAATGATACAAAATCATTACACTATTCTAAATCACCCTTTCTGAACCAGACTAATCTGCCAGTTTGATTGGCAATCCTGAAAAATTTACTTCCTGCTTTTACATAACTGAGGGATATCCTCAATCCTGACATGACAGAATCTGATCAAGGGAGCCCTGGAGAAATTGTTCAGGCCCTCAGACTGCTGCATTCAAGGTGGCTAAAAGAGTCAAGCACACAGGGACATAAATACCTGAGAAGGAACAGTAAATACTCGAGAAAGCTATTGCAGACTTAAGTAATGGCAACTTCTCGTTCAGCTGATCCTTGTATAAAACTCAGCTGCACGTTTCCCTTTATTACCCCGAGTCAATACGTTTAGTAGGACAACAGAAAAATTCGTGAGAGGAGCTGTTAATCCACGAGGTAAAAACTTGAACCCCAGGTCTGCGTTTANCCCGCCCCGCTGCCCGCCCGCCGCCATGGCTGCTCGCCGGCACCGGCACTTCCGGCACGGGGCAGCGGCCGCCGGGGCGCGCTGCCGCATCCGGGGCGGGCGCCTTGGCCGGCGGCCATCTTGGCTCGGGCGCGCGCCCCTCTGTGGCCGGGGGGGCCTCGCCCAAAATGGTGGCGTGGCCCTGAGGCGGCGCTCGGCTCTTTCGCGGAGGGATAGGCACAAACTCTTCTGTTTTGGCACGTGCAGTCAGACCCCAGTATATGCTTATACATAAACATGATGTAGTGGATTATTTCTATTAAATTAAATTATCAGGAGATATTATATGCCTATTATCTCATGACAACAGGGGTTGGGACCAGATGATCTTTAAGGTCCGTATGTTTCTATGATCTGCTGGGGAAAAGCTTTTAATGACGCTAAAACATGATTTAAATTGACAGCAAAATTATACGGTCAGGTGTATTCAATGACGGCGATGATTTTGGGAGAGTTTATGTGTGCAGAATGTGTTTGCCTGAATTCAGGAACTGTGTGACGTGAGCCAGTTAATGCCGAAGCTGCATCGCCTTATGTATGAAGTGAAACCTGTTACTAAATTGTATCCTAAAGTCACGAGAAAACTTCTTACAGAGAAAGCAGCACTGGCCACAATTCACTCTCATGCTGCTATTAAGAAGAAAGCTAAAAAAATATTTTAAAAGGAATGCTCGATAAGAAACAAAAGACACTAGAGCAATTACTTTTTTTGTTTATATCTAAATACATAGGATCTTCTGCCACATTTCTCGGGGATGTAGTAGGTGCATGTGACACAGTATATAAGAGCTGCTGCTAAATCAAATCTATGATGGCTTATCCCGCTATGTTTGGTGTTTCAATGGAAAGCANAAATAAGCAAGCCACTGGCTGTTTTTTCCAGCAGTCCGGCATATCCGAGCTGGCTCACGAGTAGTCGCCTTCGAGGAAAATAAACAGACACAAGGTATGTATATATTGAATGCATAAACACTATCAAAACAGCAGTAGACTTAAGAAGGTAAACACCAGCGCGTTTTGATCCTGCCCTTGAGCAGTAGCCAAAAGAGAAGCCCTAGCTCCCGGTTATACGGAAAGAGGCTGAGATAACAGTTTTCTCAGTTATTTTTCAGACCAACTCCAACTTGCAGCTTTTGGGCACACCCGCAATAGTTCTCGGACCCCTTCACCCCACTGGGGCTCTCCTTCCACGACGGCCCGCGCACACCGCCCGCGGGACCCGCGCTCCGGGCGAGACGCTCTTCGCCGCCGCGGGTCCTTCCCGGCGCCGGCAGCTCCTTACCTTCCTCCGGTGGAGAAGGAGGGAGCGGGAGGGCGGCTACGGGCGGCCCGCTCCCCTCAGCCNGATGTAGTGGATTATTTCTATTAAATTAAATTATCAGGAGATATTATATGCCTATTATCTCATGACAACAGGGGTTGGGACCAGATGATCTTTAAGGTCCGTATGTTTCTATGATCTGCTGGGGAAAAGCTTTTAATGACGCTAAAACATGATTTAAATTGACAGCAAAATTATACGGTCAGGTGTATTCAATGACGGCGATGATTTTGGGAGAGTTTATGTGTGCAGAATGTGTTTGCCTGAATTCAGGAACTGTGTGACGTGAGCCAGTTAATGCCGAAGCTGCATCGCCTTATGTATGAAGTGAAACCTGTTACTAAATTGTATCCTAAAGTCACGAGAAAACTTCTTACAGAGAAAGCAGCACTGGCCACAATTCACTCTCATGCTGCTATTAAGAAGAAAGCTAAAAAAATATTTTAAAAGGAATGCTCGATAAGAAACAAAAGACACTAGAGCAATTACTTTTTTTGTTTATATCTAAATACATAGGATCTTCTGCCACATTTCTCGGGGATGTAGTAGGTGCATGTGACACAGTATATAAGAGCTGCTGCTAAATCAAATCTATGATGGCTTATCCCGCTATGTTTGGTGTTTCAATGGAAAGCATTACAAGCTGGGGTTTTGGACTATAGTCAGGACAGCTGATGAAGAAATGCACGGAGCTGCAGATATCAGTAGAGAAAAAGGACGCTGTTTAGAGCCCACAAGAGTCAGAAATACAAATCCCCTGTCACAGAGCAACTTCACCTTAAGTCGTACTGTTTCGGGTTTTGTTTTTAGGTTGGTTTGGTTTGGTTTTGTTGTTGTTTGTTGGGGTTTTGTGTGGTTTTTTTTGTTTTCTGGGGTTGTTTTGTTTTGTTTGTTTGTTTGTTTATTTTAAATTATTATTATTGCTTTATGCTCGTTGAACTAAAGGCCCAAAAGTGACACGAGATGGCGCCTGGTACCACAGGCAGAGCCAACCTGAGCAGCACCCTGATTCCCAGGTCAGAGATTTTACACTTTGCTTCAGTTGAATGAAGATTTCATTATCTATCCCAAAGTTTAAATAAACCATTAGTGTAGTTCTAATGACAGATGTAGATATGAATAGCTACATACAGCTAATTACCCCAGGACACTTCTCTCAATTAAATGCCGTTCTTTCCATTCTTACAGGTGGTGAAGTCCCAGTTGATCTAAAAGTGAATAGAGCTCCTGTGTGGCTGTCAGACCTTCCACTCAAGCATGGGTATATTGCATTTTCTTATATTGAGGTTAGATGTAACGATGAACCGGTTTATTTTAAAATACCCACCTAGATGTCAAAGAGAAGGGTTTCAATATGAATTAATATGTGACTGTGTGAATGTATGGCTTGGCAGTGGATACTTGTTCTAAGTGTAAAGCCTGAATTTTTACTTAGGATTCTGAAGAAAAATCAGTGAAATGTGGAACTTTCTCATACTTAAGAAGCCTGTCTTTTCACTGAATGGTTGGAGTTAGAAATAGAGGATGGTTTAGGATTTAACCTGCTTGTAAACCAAGTAGATTAAAAGACTCAACCAAGGGTCTTCTGTGATAATCATAAGCCTGAGATTGTGGCTATAAAGAGAAGGATCTAAAAAATTTGAAGAGTTATTACAATTGCAAGCTGCCTTTGAAAGCTAAGGCATAACACCAGACAGAGTGGTTTGTAGTATCTTTGAGCTGGATCTCAGTCTGCATAAATTCAGTGTGATGCTTAATCTCTGTCATAGTATAGGAAGGGACAGAGCAAATAGCTCAGCCAGGGGTTTGTTGATTGGTTTTAGCAGCAGGCCTCTGAGCGGGGAGGGAATAATACCAAAATTAGTAGAACAAGAAGGAACTGTTCTCAACTTTAGAAAAATTCCAGTCACAAGTGGCGGTAATAATAAGAGGAAAGAACTCATAACTCTGCATATTGAAATGGGAACATACACCTGGTGAGACTCAAAAGAGTAATATTCAGCTTGGGAAACCAAAAGAGAAGATAGAAGTCTGCTGAATTCAAAGGAAAAAGTAGTTAATGAACAGAATCAGAGAATTAATCATGGGATTTTGTAGCATTAGAAAAAAAAGTATTTCACTTAGTTTTGACATGTGATGTATTTTTATAGAAACATTTGTTTTATTTTTAAGGTAAAACAGGAAAGCAATGGAACAGCAAGAGCTGGCTGCTCTATAGAGTGCAAGAGCCAAGCATAATAACACAGGTGGTGGGCCAGAGCTTCACTGCCCAAGTTCAGTCCCACAGAGCCTGAGCAAGACAAGCAGGGCACACTGGATTCAGCCAGGAGTACAGAGCATCAGGCAAGTCACAAGGCAGGTCCAAGGTCAAGCTGTGAAGGTAGCCCACAGGCTAGGGTCAGACATCACCTATCAATTGCCATGAAGGTCCGTACTGATAAGAAAAGACTGAAGTCAAGCTAGGAAGTCAGTCTGTAACTCCAGATCCAGATAAACATAGCTTGGCACTGTCATGGCTGAGCTGGGGACACATACTGATACAACACAGGTCAGGCATGAACTTGAAAGCACAAGGCTTGGCTAAACTCAGGCTGCTGAGCCCATGGGAGAGGTCAGGTGAGGATTGTTGGGGCTATTAAGGCCTGTTAGGATGCTCAGGATCCTGACAAACTACATAGGATAAATGAGGGTTGACAAGAGGAATCAGAAGGATTACTTGTAATATTTCAGTCAAACAAAGTTTTCATAACTCAGTATTAATAGAAAGTCTTTTCTACGCTTAGATTTTGGCCAGAATAGAAAAGGTAGAATACCCAAGATGATTACCAAAATTAGTTTGCCTTCCAAATGGAAGGCAGAAGCTGAAGGACAGAATGCATCCTTTTGGGCGGATCTCATGTTTATATTTTGCAGAGCTATAGTAGATTCTCACTGACAAGTAATCAAGAAGCAAGAGTTTAATAACAGAGACATTTCTGTCAAGATGGCATTTGCCTTCCACTCAGTAGGACACTGATTTTTGATTCATCTAGAGCATCACATTCTTGGATCTTTTCCTTCTTAATCTAAACTCTAAACGAAACTCTTGGCTAGAGAACTAGGATCCTTACAGACTGCATATATGTTGGGATTCCAAGGAGAAAACTGGCATAAATGAGGAGAACAGGGCATGAGCACATGTGTTGGTCATATGAAGATCATACCTAACCTTAAGCAAAGAGAGTTAGGCTAGTTTTAGAGTAGGGCTAAGATTCTGAGGAGTGAGGCATGAAGCACAAAGTTCCTTGAAAATGCTCACTTGCTGGTTATGGAGAAGGACAACTGAAAGGAAGGAAGATTTATGCAGACCCTTACGAGCTCACATCTCTTCCTTGTGCCCCAAAGGTAGGGCAAACTGAAGAACCAGTGTTTTGATTGGAGAAAGAAAACACACATGGAAACCTAAGCCTCACGTGACATCTGCCCTCAGATCCAGATGGACCAACTCTCCTTTGTGTTAAAAGTGGAGTTAGTGCTGTGTTTATAAAGAAATACAGAAACAAAAGGTTTTTAAGTGAATCTGAAGTAACACATGAAAGAACTAAGGATGTACATTGGGAAAAGAGAATGCCTTTTTTTTTTGCTCAGAACAATGCTTATATACTCATGTGAATTTTTATCATGAGTGCATGAATGCCCAGTGTTTTTGTAGCTTGTAGCAGTTTTATTTATTAGATGTAGTTACAGTGAGTTTCATAATATCCTGTGTGGTGTAATAAGTTGTTTTGATCAGTTCCTTATAATTTAGTGTGAGTCAAGAACATGAATTTGCTTCAATTCATATGTTTTACTTGATGTCTTATGAATCTTTAGTTTGTGTTTTAGAACTTTTGTTTCTTCTAAAAATAAGGCTATAATCTGATTCCCTTGTTTTCTTGGGTGGTTGTTTTTTCTGTCTTTGAACTTTTTTGTTGGAGACACCTGTTTTCTTATAGAGTGTGTCACATTCATTTGAGAGCATGCAAGGAACTTTTCTATAGGATGGAATTTTTATATTTTATTTCTTCTCATTTCAAATTGAAATAGTATATTTGCTTGGTTTGGCTGACCACATGAATGCTGAATGGTGATCTTTTCCACTTTTGACTTGATCTATATACTTCGTATTTTTGGGACCTTAAATTACCTTAATCTTTAATTCTCAGTTCCTGAAATTCTGCTTCTACCGTTTGTTTTTTAGCAGCAGACACATCTGAGTTAAGCTTCAGGCAATCACGTTATCCAGGTTCTTTGAATACCATCCTTTGTTCTTAGTTGTAGAAATATTTATCATCTTTCCAACAAGCTTTTTGATATTTACAAATGGAATAGTTACCTCATTCTCTCAAACATCCACAGTAAACATCTGCCAAAGGAAGAATTATACACTACTACCTTTTGTCGAAGTGACTATTAAAGAACTGAGTCTTTTATGAAGAACAACCTTGGTATTTTAGACTGAACTCTTAGTCTTCACTACACTGATGCTTACCTCTGAATGTACCCCTCATGGCTGCATTGTCTGCGGTAAAACAATTTTGGGAGGAAAGAGATACAGTCTTTGCTTTTACCTTCTCCTTTTCAGCCAAGCACAAAGTGGCTTCAAAGCTGAGAAAGAACTGACAAAACATACTGAAAGGATATGGGCAGACATGTCTGGTAACTGACTATTCCTCTCCATGGCATTTTTTCAAGCAGAGGACAGATACAATTTATGCAGAAGCAATGCAGATATTGATCTCACAGCTCCAGTGATGTGACCCAGCACTGTACTGGCCTTGAAGGAAAGAGAACTTTCATGCAGAATTTTTGTCAAACCAGTTTACAGTTATAAATTGCATTTCAACAAAACCATTATTCATTACAATTTATTATTTTTAATTAAATCCCCACAAATAATATAAAAAACTACACCAAGTCTACTTCCAAAGCTGCCGTTAAACTTCTGAGAATTCTGCTTTTCCATGTTTTCAACTAAAGTCAGCTCATACTGCCAGAAAGGAACAGTTACTGAATTTCCATGCTGAGTTTCCTGCTGTCAGCATGTTTGGTTATATAAACAAGTTAACTGAAAAATGACCCATGTTAAAAAGAAAAACAGAATCCTTCTTCTGTCCATATAGATAGTCCAAGAGAAACATCTGACCATCTCAGAGAGTCCTCTCCTCACAAGAGTAGTGATTTTTTTTTTTAATTTCCACTAATTATCTCTCCTTCAGTGGTGCTTATGTGAAGCAAGTCAGTAATACCATGGAATTATTTTAAAGAGATTTAGTTATTGTCTCTTCTGAGATTCCCAGTTTCCAGGGTGTACCTATCTTGCTCTAGACTGTAAACTTTATGCAGCAGGGAGTATCTATATTTAGATTTTCTAGAAGCATAACTTTCTCTTACTAAAGAAGTAATGAAAGAACTCAGTTTAGATCAGGTCTTTTCCCAATTCAAAGGATTCCAACTTTTTTGCATAGACCAGGATGAAAGTTTGAAGGAGGTAGACAGCGTATTGTTTAAGATTTGCAGAATTTAACTTTCAAAAACAAAGACAAAATCAAACCAACAACAACAAACCAAAAACAAACAAACAAAACAAAACAAAAAAGCCCCAAAAGCCAAGTCAAACCAAACAAACAAAAAAAAGTTTATTTGTGTGTCTTTTAGGAACCTCTTCCCTCTGTCCTGTTAGAGCTTAGGAATTACCCATAGTTACTAACATTAAAATGTATTGCAAGAGGCGTATATGTAAGATATCCACCCATGTTATGTGAGGATTGATGGGTTCTTAGTCACAGAAATGTCTGCATAGATTATAAAAAAACAGAACTTGTCTCAAGCAATAGGAAATCACTGTCTGAGGTAGGCTGAACAACAGAAGTACCTGATGTTTTATCCAAGCTCCAGACCTGTAGAGCACCTCATTGCTCATTGAAGTGCTCAATGTCAGCTCAGCTGTCACAAGTGCACACTGTCAGCTCAACTGAGAGGCCAGCATGGGAGGGGGGACTTTCATACAAATGTCATCAGTTGGAAGTAAATCTTCATCCTCATCTGTGTGGAGGGCTCCTGTTGTTGTCCTGTTGTTTATATTTAGTGAATGATAAAAGTCAGTTTACTGTAGCTGTGAAGCTTTTAAGTTCTCACCTAGCCTTAGACCTGAATTTGCCTTTTTCTGATGCCCATGCTAGAGATCTGTACCAGAAATCAGCACAGAGATCCAGAATGATTCGAACATTTGAACAGAGATATTCACAGCAGTTGATAGTTACTCTCAAAGGGAAAATTTCAATAATTTATTAGTAAGTATTTGCATTTCATTTAACAAAAGCACATTAAGCAGTATTTCCAAATCTTTAAAGCAAAAGGCATTGCATTTTTTTCTTTCTGTGTATCATTTTTAAGCTGCTGCTCTGTGCTATATAAAATGAAATTTTAGTAATGCCTACTGTCATACTGTCATACAATTCCAAGTGAATATTCAAATGTCTCCAGCTTAGCACATTTATTACTGCATTTGTTGGCATTCTTAAAGAGGGGAAATGTCCACCTCTCCACACAAATGTATGCTTGGTTTGCCTTTTACCAACAGAATGTAAACAGTCATCATAACAACATGAAGGTACTGGGAAGGTAAAGAAATATGCTGCAATGATACTGCAACAAGTTTAAGTGCATCCAAATCAACACCTCCTCCACATGAAAAAGTATCTGGCTAAAATTAGTATGTCACTGTAGGTGCATTTCTGCACTCCTTTGTTTAATAGGAGTTAGAGCACTTCCATTCAAAAATGATGCCTCTGCATTGTGCAGAGTTTGTTTGCCAGGAGTTCATAGTGTTCTGGGTAACTGTTACCAGCTGAAGCATTTCACCTGTGAATCCAGTGCAAAAATTATGATGTTGCAATGGATTGTGACACAAACTGAAACCCATCCTGATCTGGGTGTTGAAGCAGAGGTTACAGTTTCAAGGTTTTTTCATCTTTATTCTGTCACTCCTTTTTCACTAGCTAGAAACTAATTCTCAGGTTGTTGCACATTTTTGAAGTGCTAGTTCTAAGTGCTCTGTCAAAACAGCCTCTGAATCAGTAGAAAATCTTTAGCCTGGTAAAATTAGGCAGTCTGATAATTTTCTGGAGTGGCTTCACATGGTGAGAATGCTTAAAGACTTGGTTAGCACTGCACTGGTGGGTGAGAACAGCCACCCTAACGCAGGAGAATCAGAAAGAACAGCAGAACAGAAGGTGTAGATGCCCTTCTCTGGAAATCTGCACAAATAAGGCCCCCCAAAACCCACCAATGTTAGCCAGCAACACAAGAGTTTTGTAACTGCAGAGAAGTCTGTGATAGCTGCAAGTTCTCCTTTCCCCAGCTGTGTGGAGTGATGGTAAACCAGTCTTTTGGACTATTGTCATTGATAGCAAGTGGAGACAATTAGCAAAGAGTTCAGGTTTGAATTCTCTCAAGATTGAATAGGTGAGATCCTTTGACAAGACCCATATGCCTATTATTCTCCCCCACCCCAATCAGGCTTCATCTTCAGAAGATGTCCTACAAATTGTGGTAAATAGTTCTGGCAGGTTCTTTTGGTTTTGCAAAGTAGCCAAAATCTAACCCAAAACCACTATCAACTTTACCCTCAAGACATCTGGGCTAACTTCTAATTCTCTGGCTTATAAAACCACTTTCTTGAGAGAACTCTATAGCGCAAATAGCTGAAAAATTACTTAAGTGCTTGTAACACTTTTATGACAGCTCGTTGTCACATCCTGAGTCCTCTGCTGTCTAAATGGTGGCATGAGTGCTTTCCTCTGGTTTAGGTTGTTCCTCAACCTCTTTGATTTCTTCTGGCAGGCCTCCATGTAAAAAAGAGTCCCACTTCGTAGGCTTGGAGCAAATGGAGCAGAAATAACCATACACAAAGTGATGAGAGTTCAAGAAGAACATTCTTCTATTTTGTCCTCCATCTGATTTGTTTAACTTGTTTTCCCAAATAAATGAGGGAGTGTGTTTGTATCTATATTCATTGCACAGTTTCAGAAACAAGTATGTAGACCTCTCTTAGACATTGAGCTTCTATATATATTGGGACAGTTGGCACTTGAGTAATGGAAATTGGGTTCTGATGAAGGGAATAGGAACAAGGTTAGCTTGTCCCCTATCAAACAATGGGAATCTTCATAGGCACAGGTTAGGACAAACTTTTCATCCCTGTGAAAAGCTTTCTTCAGAGGCCACACCAGAAAACTGAGGCTCAAGGCAAGCAGTTTTCATCTGTTCAGTCACTAACATTGCTTCCCCTCTCCAGAAGCTCTGAAAGAAGGGAAAATCCCAAAGAGCAGCATTGGCATTTTATGTTCAACTCTAAAGGCTGTTCTTGTAAATGTGGTACATTAATATGAAGTACAGAAATGGTCTGTTCAGAACCACTAGGAATATTTGCTGTGATCCTGTCTATGGATGTGTCCCTTTTAGCTGTCAGAAAAATGATTGGGAAGCAATACTTGTACAGGCAGCTCCATAATGACACTATGGGATTATAACAAGTTCTGCATTCAGATGTGCTCATTGCCTAAGCTTTATTTACTGACTGTCAGGCACTGAGTATGTGAGATAATGAATTTAATAGCACAGTGATACAACAAGTATTAATGGAATTTTTAATCTATGCAACTACAGGCATCTTACAGGATCTAGGCAATCTGAAATGTCTGAAAATTTGTGATTCTAAGTGAGTTAACTGTTTCACTTTACAGGCTGAGCATCTAGTAAATGCTCAGAGCTATAACCAAATTGTAGTCTCAGTTGATTAATTCCAGCTCTTTCTGTTGATGATTTGGCTTGGTTTTTTTCCCCTTTTTCCTTTTATGCTACAGCTGATTAGCTCCTGTTTCCAGTTCTTTTCTACATGACCTTTTTCTTTCAGAAGGGCTTCATGTAGCAGGAGGCAGAAATGGGATGTTACAGGACAGAGTGTTGGTAATGTGGAGGAGATATATATGTATAGTTAAATCTTTTGATATCAGACTGGTACTTAAGCAAGAAGGGGAAAAAAACCTCTTTTGGTAATTGAGTGTGGGGATTAGATAATGTTTTGAAATGCACTCTGAGTAGGAAAAAGCTAAAGATGGGGGATGACTGGTGGAGCAAGACAGGTTATATTCCTGCCTCTAGGAGAGTAGTAAGTAGGAGTCAAGTCAGTGCACCACTGATGCCTAGGTATGAAAGATTTGCGAGCACAAGAGGAACCCTGACTCAAAGCAGGGTTTTCCCAACTGTGCCTTTAGATTATCACCCAGAAGCATCTTTAGTTAACTTCAGGATAGTTGTGGCATGTCCAAAAGAGCTCTTGTTCTGTCCAAGGGAAGCTCATTTTTGTCAGGATTGGGGTTCTTTCCAGAAACTTTTCTACATCTTGTTGATGAAGCTTGAGTTTCCTCTGTGTGTCACTGGAAAAAATGAGGTGTGTCCTTCTGCAAAATGCTCATATGCTGGGGATACTATCAGATGGATTTGGTTTGTTTGGGTTTTTTTCTTTAGTACACTAAAGTTAGTTGGCTTTGCAAATGCTTTTCTGCATCTATTCTTTTTGCACTTGTAAGACTATACATTGTGGTAGCTTTGAAAAAGATGGAAATTTCTGCCCTTCCCAGAGAGGAAAGCCAGTGTCTCCTGATGGGACTGTACAAAATCAGCAAGCTCAATGGCCTGTGAACTGTTGGTGAACTTTAAGGAAGCATTTAAACAAAACAGGAAAAGGGTCCTCAATCACTGGAGCCATGAGCATGAGAAGAAAGTGCAAGTGATGGTGTGGCCCACACCGGACTTGTATCTTTCCTGTTTTCTCAGTTTTAGCAGTTTAAAAGGTTCAACTGTAGCCCCAAACAACTGATGGAAGTGGAGAACCACTGGAATGATGACATGTTCTTTAGGTCACTTTGAACGTGTTCTCAACAGAAGAAACAAAGAGATGTAAGCCAACAAAATATGGGACAATAGTGGTAGGATTCATATATGACCAGGTCACTTTATATGAATTTATATATATGAGTTGTGTGTCCATGTCAGTCTGATTTACATTCATTATATTAAAAATTAGCGACATTGTTTTTCAAAAATAATAAATTAAGCAATGCAAAATTTGTGGTAAGATGGCTCATTTTGCTGTAAGCATGCTCCCAGAGTTGTTACAGGCACTTAAAACCACCTGATTAAAAAATTACAAACAGCTATAAGCAGAATAACTCTCTTAGCATGAAACTGTAGGTAGAGAAAACCTCACTGCAGCCTAATCCATATCCAAGTCTCAATTCAAACCTTAATGAACTGTGAGGTCACCCAAATTCTTCAGAGAACAATCTTTCAGGATTTTCTTGCACATAAAGTTTGAATCATTTTAACTACACTGAAGCAATCACCTAAGTATAATCTGCATGTGTCTGTATTGAAAGAGTTTGCATGAGTATTATTTCCATGAAATTGATTGCCATAGTAGAAGGCAAGAGAGCTTCAGTAATTTAGCTGTGCATCTGTGTCCACAGTCGGGTTTTGACTAGCTGACATTATTACATTTGAAAAAATCTGCTCCTACTGACATAATTATACTGGCACAGGATTTTGTCATCTTTTGTCTTGGCCACATAGGTTTTTTGTGGCTTTAAATTCTTTATTCACTGATGAAATGCTTTTCTTGGCTTATGAGCTTATACAGAGTCTGTCCCCAACATACCACATGACAATCAAGCAAAGTTGGCAGCTAGACCTTTTCTTACTTTCCTGCAGCATATACATTCATCAGAGCTCAGGAAAGAAAACTTTTTGAGCTGTATATAAAGTAAGATGTACCTTCTTATAAAGCATAAAGTTGGTTTCCTTGCAGTTTCAAAAAACCCCATAGTTATCCTCTTTCCATAACTGGAGCAGAAGAGCTTGCTGTGCTCTCAGTGTGACAGGTAGCCATCTAAGCAGCACTCCACTGGGGCTGATGTGAGCTCAGGAATCCTTGAGTAGCCCTGCATGGGCTGGTCATCTGCCAGGCATCACAACCTTCTTTTGGAAGGTTTTTGAGCTCTTCTAGCTGAATTCCTTCTTCTGATCTCTAAAAGATGAGAAATACCAATGAGCCTCAGGCAGTACTTATTAATCCTTCTTTTCTTTATAAAATCAGAATACCGAAGCATAAACTGCATAGGTTGTCAGGTGAGCGGGGGAGTAGAGGTGAACCATGCCTTCCCCATCCCTCCTGCTGCTGTGGAGTGGGATTGCCACCAAAAGAGGCAGTTTGATGCCTTCTCTTCCTGGCTTCTTTTTTCCAACATCTTCACTGCCTTGTGCCACTATTAACAGGTGGGAAAAAGAATCGTGATCCAGACTTAGGAATTGGTTTAGGCTAAGACTTAAATACTGTTGTCAACTTTCTGGGTTTGTTTAAGTCCATCTCTGTTCCTGGCTCCCTTATTCTGTTCTTGCACAGCCACATAGGCACATCGACTTAGGAAGGAGGGTGTGGCAGAAAGTGATAACAAGTGGCAGTTTTTGGAGGGAATGTGGCTCTGAGTAGCAACACCTGATTTAGCTGACTGTACAATGACTGTCTGATTTTCAGCTGGCAAGGCCTGTCCTGTGCCATCTCCATGGGCACCCAGTCCTTCAGAGCAGAGCAGCTGGGCAGCATCAGGCGCTAGAAGGGGGTCCCTCCTGGGAGCCGTGACCTGAACCCCGCAATGGGCAGGTGTTGTGTGGTCCTTGGTAAGGGATAACCATAGTACTTTGAATTCAGGCATCAGAAATGAGCTTTCACCCCCAGGACTAGCCTTCACTGATTTATCATTTAAAAGCTACTGGCCAAGAGTATGTTCAGAGAAGTTTCCAGACAATAGCTGCAGGTATGTGTTTTGCCAGAAATTAGGCAAAAAAACAACCATAATTGTAGAAACTCAGCTTCTGTCACACACATCCTCTAGTGAGCCACTGTGGAAAGAAGTCCTATCCGTCCTTTTGATGAATCTTGCAACGGTGAATTGATTGTAGATGTAGCAGAGACCAGAGGAAATGGCATCTCACCATGCTTCTCATACATTTCTCTCTGGCTGCCTCACTGGTAATGACAAGTTTCACATGCTGTGCAGCACCTGGACTACTCTTTGAGTCTCTCTCAGGGCCCAGAAGCTGCAGTGCAGCATATGCAGAGTTTTCCTTGTGTTCTCTCTTACCTACAACCTCATTCCAATAGTGCTGTGTTAGCACATGATCTGACTTGGTGGTTTGACTGACTGGTGAAAGGGAAGACCTATTCTGATACAAAAGACTCAGCCCACCCTCCTGCCCATCCACAGCAGAGTAACAACTATTCTGTAATAATAAAACATGCAAATAAAAGTAAAAACCCTAAACTGCAGGCAATGTAAATCACTTCACCGCCTTTCTGCTCATTGCAAAAGATCCTGTCATGACTTCTGCCAGGTGCACTGAGAAAATATACTTAAATAACTAATTAAGTGGCGATGTCTCATATTATTCTAAAATTAATTTCCATGGAATTTCACTAACTTGTGCCCCACTGCAGGTATCCAGCCTTGTCAGAGCCCCTGTATTTGTTGAAAGGGTTAGAAGACAAGGTTCGAGAGGTTCCAGCTAAACAAGGGAAACCTGCTTTGGCCTGTAGCTGAAGCTAAGATGAAGAGGAAGATAGTTGTGATTGCCAGAGGGCTCAAGATCCTAATCAACTCTCACCCCTTTAATTTGCATGAAGCAACTCATGAGCGGCAGCTTACAGACTTGGGCTACAGAAAATCACAGGAATAGTCAGCTTGCTCCTGATGAGGAATTACCCTGGGGCTTCCTGTGGTCGCAGGTTTGGCGTTGCCTGAACAAGCTCTGCAATGTAAATAGAGGATTGTAATTTATTTAGCAACATTGTACAGCAAGATGCAGTACAGTGGCACATCAGGTAAAATATGTTTCCCACATCTGCAGTTGTTCAAGGGTTAAGATTCAAAAAGTGTAGTTTAAAATGAAGGCATTTACCAGCTTTTTCCTTCCTAAGATTGAACCTGGTCTTTGATGTATGTCATTCTAGTATGTCTATATGGGAGCAAAGCAAATTCGTCCTTTTTAGTGCATGTGTTTAATTTCCACAGGAGTTAGGAATGTTCAGCACTTCTAAAAACCTGCTCTCCTGCATCTGGAAAAAAGTACATAAATATTTCTGTCTCTGCAGACTGTGTTTTAGATTGGCCTGAAGCTGTGACATTTCTTAAAGAAAAAATATTCAGAAAGAAATAATTTAGGAAGTTGGCTTCAATAATTTCATGTTTTCAATAATTTCATTTCAATACATTCATAATCCATTCTGATACAAATATAAATTTTGAGCTTAATATACTGATACAAATTTTAATAAAGTCTAAAAAAAAGTTCAATGAAATGGTAGCTGAAATAAAGCACTGATATTGGCAAAATTAAACACTTCATAACAAGAAACCCAAGTCAATTTGTTTCAGGATTCTTATATTTATTTGATAATGTTTGATAAAGTCTTGTATTTTTGAGTTACAAATTTTTCCAAAATTACCTTGCTCCCATAAAATGTTTAAATATCACTGAAACATTCTACAGCAGGAATCATGCTATCAAAATACATTTACTAATTGTAATTACATTAATTAATAAACTGTGAAAAAAAGTGTGAATATGATTAAGAGAAAGTGTTCTGTAAAATAAAAGTTAGAACATATCAGTGGCAAATAAGAGGAAGGAGGAGAAGAAAGACATTTATTCCTCAAAACAATCACAAATGGAGAAAAAATAGTGATATAAATTTTCACAAACCGTTGGTATGAGCTGTTTGCAGGTGTGTCCATTCCTTGTCTATTTTCTAATATACCCTTGGGTCAAGATGACTGCACTGTTCATGGGAGTAATGACAGGAATGTAAAATGCTTTCTACCAACTCCCTAAATCAATTACTCCTTTCATATTTCTTAAGGCTTTCACCCTTCTTTGCTTCATATGGATACTTCTACTATTTTCCCAGTACTCTGCTGAAGTTATAAAACCGCATTTGTTGTGGCACTGTGAGTCAGCAGAACTCGCTGAGCAGTTCCCACTGCACAGGGCTCCAGAGCTGGTTCACAGAAAGCATCATCATAGAAGCATCATCTGCACCTCAGCTCAGGATTGCAGGTACTGCAATCCAACCCCTCTGTGAAGGGCATCGTTATTGTAAAGTCCATGTTTTGCATTCCTGGAGGGACAGAGAAAAATGTCCAGGCTGAAATCATGATCGTTTCAGATGAAGGGGAAAAACAGAAACAGGGAAATTATACTTTGCTGTGAGACAGCACAGTAATTCAGACTTAAAGATTCTTCCTCTGAAATGAAGCACAGAAAATCTGCCTCAGTTTTTAGGGATGCACAACCCAAAAATTAGAATGTCAGTCCATGCTTGCATTGCCTGCCTTCTGCCTCCTGCAAAATAAAGTTAAATATGAGATAGCTATTATTGCAAACTCTGTTTAATCCGTGCAGGTACTTGCAAATGCTGGAAGAAGGAAGATCCTTGGTTTTGCATGAAGACTCATGTTTACTTGGAATCTTTTTTCTGTGAAACGTGTACTGACCAACCACTTTCAGTAGCACGAACAGTAAGTGTACGTGTGAAGCTATTCCTCCCTAGGAAACCAAAATCCCACGGTGCATCCACGGGCCACGCCCCCGGGCCCCCCGGCCGGGCCAGGCCCAGAAAGGGGCGCTGTCTCTTTAAGGCGGCGGCGCTGGCGCCCCCTGGCGGCGGCGGCGCGGAGCCTG
>VXBI01003609.1:1011746-1168148 GCA_013397375.1 Toxostoma redivivum
CCGGGCCCCTGGGTGCTGCGGCGGGGCGGGAGCGTCCCGGTGCCCGCCCCGCGAGGTGGGTGGGAGCGGAGCGGGGCGGAGGGGACGGCCCGGAGGAGGAGGAAGTGGAGGCGGCTGTGAATAGCGGGCAAATGGGGAGCTGAGCCGCTGCAGCAGCAGCAGCAACAGCACCGCGGCCGCGCAGCAGCAGCAGCGGCGGGCGGGCACGGAGGCGAGCTCGGCGGCGGGGTCCGTGCGTGCGGGCGCTGCGGGCGNCGAGTGCGAGCGGCCGCCGCGCTGCCCCGCCGCCCCGGACCGGTGCCCTGCTCGCGGGGCGGCACCATGCAGACCTTCCTGAAGGGGAAGCGGGTGGGATACTGGTTGAGCGAGAAGAAGATCAGGAAACTGAATTTCCAGGCCTTCGCCGAGCTGTGCCGGTAAGGAGGCGGCCCTCGCCGCGGGGAGCGCCGGGGCAGGCGGCGGCCCCGGGATGGGGCTGGGGCCGCTCCATGCTCGGCCGTGGCCCGCGCCGCGCTCGGGCGTACCGCACTCGGTGCGTGGCTCGGCGGAGCCGGCTCTGCCCGCCGGGACCGGGGCGCAGGGCTCGCAGTGCTCCGGGCACCCCGCCCC
Source organism: Toxostoma redivivum (assembly GCA_013397375.1). Taxonomy (NCBI): domain Eukaryota; kingdom Metazoa; phylum Chordata; class Aves; order Passeriformes; family Mimidae; genus Toxostoma; species Toxostoma redivivum. Next base: position 1,012,356 of record VXBI01003609.1, read on the forward strand.
GCTGCCGCCGGGCCGGGCTAAGCGCTCCTGCCTCCCGCTCACCTGGGCGCTGCTGGCCGCTCCAGGGAAACACTATCCGGGATGGTGCAGCGTTCCCGTGGGTGTGCGAGGGCCTGGCACAGCCCCACGTTACTGCCCGCCTGGGTGCATGTCTGCCCCCTGCTTCCCGAGATGTCTCTGGTATTCCCGTGGAAATAGGGTGATTTGGGATCTTCGCGGGTCCTCTTCCGAAGCCGAGTTATTATTAAAAAGTGTCAAACGTTTGGGAATAACTTTCCTTCAAGTTATGTGAAAACACATAGAATTAGGGTTTACAAGCCCCTGAGTAAGCTTGTATTCATCTGGGATGTGAATGAGACATCTGAAGATGGTATAACTGCGTCTATTTTGTGCTGTCCCAGAGGTAAAGGTTAGTTTCATAAGCTGTAATTAGACTTTATCTGAATAGCTTAGAGGATAATTTTTGCTGTATATTGCACAATTTTATTATTTAATTGGGAGTTTAAACTCCATGTGGGTCCAAGGTCTTGTGGCACATGCATTGCTGCTTCTGGTACCGAATAACAACTTTTTCTTACTTCATTCTAATACCAAGTTTATAACAACGATACTAAATCAGTTTTGATAATTGAAAAATATGCTGCAAACATTGTATGAGGCTTCAAATACACTTTATTTAAAGCATGTCATGCTAAAAACACCAGTCCATGTAAAATTTCTGTTGACAGCACTTTCTTCTTTCTGTAAAGATGAAGGAGGTAGAACAGAAAACTGTTTCAAGAAACTGACAGAAACTTTTACATCAGCTTTTGTACTTGGCATTTTGTATCTCCTCTGTCAAACTTCAGCAAAATTTAGTAGACTTTTTTAAAGTACAGAAAGGGCCAGAAGTTCTGGTTTAATGTCTAATTTCGTGTGGTTCTCCAGGCAAAGTTCTTGTTGATGAATAATGCTGAGTTTTGCCCTGTGTGAGATTTTTAGGTTAGTTTTTGTGATGCTCAAAAATATGCTTTTACCTCTATTGGGCATACAAAAAATTTAATTTTTAGGGCCTTGAGATTTTGTACACACTGTTTTTCATGCCTGGAAACTACAGTGAATCTCAGAAAATCCATTAAAAACTTCTTGGTATTATGTACTGTACATTGTTATATTTAGCAGTCTCCAAAAATGACTTTTTCTCCTCTATTGTCCTTGTTTCTCTTTTTGACTAAGTGCTTTGCTACCATTCTCTCTACCTTAGAAATTCCTTACACTTGTGCTACATTACATGGATCTACAATTTCTTTGAGTACTGTACAAACTTATTAATAGTTGTGGGTCATAATGCTGCTGTGAAAATTGACCCCAAAGTGTCTCTCTTGCTACACTTTACCAATTTCTTGGTGAAAATTAGGCTACCTCATCCTGTATAGGCTAAGCTCAATTTGAATAGCATTTACAGATGCTGGATAGAGATGGCTGTTCATACATGCTTTGATACTTTCAAAAGCATTATTAGCATTTTAGTACGAGCAGAGTTAAATATTTGGCTTAAATATCAGTTCAGTCATTGGAGCACATCCTGCTGTTATCTTGGATGCTCTAGTTTCATTCCTAGTAACTTCTATAGACACCAAAGGAAAGCTGCATTCATTTAGGCAAAGATTTCAAGTATTTTATGGATAATATCGACTTGATAACTTGTGTGCTTGTCAGCTTTTTTTTTTGTTGTAGAAGTCGTGCCAAGCTTAACATACACCTTACTAGAAATCTTGTGTATGGTAAAAGACAAGACAAGCATACTCATTCCAGTACAGTGATTCATGTGTTAGAGTGGACTATGTATGTCTGTCTATTCCATGTACTTTATGGTGACTGCTACTTGGAATTTATTTGCCTGTTGCCTAGGGATATACTTTCTGGATGACTACAAAGTTCAGATTTGTTTGTACGAGTTTGTAATGAAGCACTTATATAGTCCAGGAAAGTACGGGGAGCCTCCTAAAGAACTCCTGGAGCATGCTGGGTTTAAATCAGGGGAATTAGTAGGATAAGGAAAATCTTTATTTCTTTACAGTTTGCCAGGACAGCCACTTCTTGTGCAAAGCACTGACATCCTAAAGAGGTCATGGACAGACATTTCAGAATCTGTTCAACCCATTCTCTGAGAGATAGATTCTAAGTGCTAGACTGCTTTCTTAAGCACTGCTCCGGCTTTTAGGTTAGATTGTCTGAGCTGAGACATGAGCCAATGTGAGTGGACCAGAAGCTAAGGTATAGCTTTGTGGTGTAGGCAGTCCTGGCTTCAGCTTTCTGCTCCACAAATACTGATCAGGAGCCTTAAATACTTTCCTCATGTTTGTATCCATCTTGAAACTTTCTGTATGACTCACGAGAGCTGTTCTGTCTTGGGACTTTTGCCTAATCTTTTTATCCAGATGGGAATCTTCCTCTTATTAAAGAACTTTGAGTTTACCTGCACATTTGCTTCTCACTGTGACAGACACTAGATATGTCCTACCTGTACTGTATTCTTTGTAGAGCATAACTTCGTAGAGATAGAGGTAGTGCCTGTGATTGTATCTACCTTCACATTTATAGCCCAGAATTTTGAGTTGCAGCCCAGTGCAGACCTTAATGCTTCTACGTCTCCCTGGGGGTTCAGACTGATGAGCAAAAGGTAGTGTATTTTCACAGGCCTGATGGAGAGAATCACTGATTTCTGGATAGTGCCTTAAGACCCGTTGACCTGGAGGATAGAGCACTTGGCCTGTCATCTGGGAAGCCTGCTTTCAAGCCTGTGGCTGATGTCTCTCAAGGGAGACCAAGCCTGAAGATGGGCCAAACTCACTCTGATCCTCTGGCTGAACCTGCCACTGTATATAGAGAGGATTAGCTCCCCAGTGCCAGGTTAGTCATTCTCCCTGCTATGTCTGAAGTACTGTGGCAGGGGCATTCCTTTGGGATGAGGTGTGTGCTCAGTTCTGGTCTGTTTCCTGGGGTGGTTTTTGGTTTTGCCCAAGAGCTCTTTTCTGTATAAACTGCTTTGTAAGCTGAGACTGGAGCAAGACTTCTCTGTTCTGTTCCATGCATCGGTGCAGTTTCAGTGGTGAGAAGAGAGTTTCTGTTTCAGCCTTGCTGATATGAAGGCATTCCTGTTAGAGTTGTGATATGGGGTTGAGCTCTTTTGTGTGGAGCAGGGCACTTGGTACATGTTTCTTATAATGTGAATTTATTAGTCAGGCAATTTACTGTATTGCCAGGTTGTCCTGTGCTTTTAGCAAAGCTGCTAGAACACCGTGCTTTGTGTTGCACTTGGAATTATTTGCATTCCAGCACATATGCTGCAGCTGCAGTTCCCTGAGTGTAGGGTCCTAGCAGGACTGTAGCGTGCAAATGTCTGGTTGATGCATCTAAAATAGACCTTCTTGTAAACCTTTATGTTCTGCTCCTCTAAGGTGGCACAGTCTCAGAGCTTTAGGTTGTTGTCTGTTGTTCAAAACATAGAATATCTATGCCCTGCTGAAAAGTAAAGCAAGGCTTCTAGGCATTCCTGACAGAGAATTTAGGAGCCTGTGATATAAGTGTGTAGTTCTGATGTTGTCATGTGTCCTTGCTGCTGCTGAAAGGAGCAGTTCCTCCTTTCTCTAGCTGCTTGGTCTCATCTTCTGTCTCAAGCTGGGTTTAATGGTTATGTAGTTGGCAAAGACTATCAATCCAATCAGTTCCATGCTCATCATATTGACCTTGGGATGGCTGTCACTGTGCAGGTGCATTAGCACTAATATGAGGTTTGGGAAATGGAGATGCCACATTCCATTATATAGAGATGGGAGAGCTGTTGTATGAATGTCAGATGGTGGTAAGGATTCCTGGATGCCCATGTAATTGTTTTGTAAAATATGTGTGCTGCCAGGTCTCTGTGGATGTTGTGAATGAAAAGATTCCTGTTTATGCCATATGAGGAGTGGCATATATGTGCAAAAATGCATATATCTACTCAGAAAATGAGTTGTGTGTGTTTGGCACCAGTTAAGATTAGTGATGTGCAGCCATTTACAAATGTTTCTTTGCTCTGTAAAAGCCTCCATTTCCTTGGTAGTTGTTCTGCTTGTCAACTACTATGGTCTCTTCTGGGAGCTCTGGAGATATGAGGCAGTAAGGTCATGGCAATATGAATAAGTTATAGTGATGTGAAGTGAAACGTGCTTCATCCAAGAGTACATAATTTAAAGTCACTCAGTTCTAAATGATAAGCTACTTCTCAGTTATTTTGGACAAAAGCATTCACGTGTGCAGCTTGTAAGTTTGCGTGGTAATGTGGTAGCTTTTCTGTGTAGCTATAGACATAAAAAGTCAGAATTTCCTCTTAATGGCATGTAGAAAACAAATTAAAAAGTAGTTGAAGAGTTGCCTGAAGATGTAATTCATGTCATAATAAATCTCACAATTTGACTAATAGAAGAACTTTGCTTGTATGTTTTTTCTGGTTTTTTTTTTTTTTTGTTTTTTCATAAATCAGGGTGAGCATCTGGGAGGAAGAAGTTCTCAGGAAATTATAGACATGCTAAGAAACTCAAATTCTGCCATAGAAGGCAGTGGAAACAGGCTGATTGAGTTATGCCTTCTAGTAAAGCCCATTTGTCTTGGTTTTTATTGAGCAAGCCAAATTGTCATCTTCCCTCCTTGCGAGATCATCCATGACAAACTAATAGCATCCCCTGACATTCAGGAAGCTGAGTTCTCTTGGTCCAGTTTGGATTCCCAGGTGCTATGCACTGGTGACGACTCCTTTGAAACTGGAGACCATGTTCTTGAATTGTGGCCTGCATCAGTTCAGCAGGCCTGGGATTTAGCACAGAATTTTTGCTATGTAGTTCCAACAGAGCATGTGTCACCTGTGCTGAAGACCATTTTGTTATGACAGGTCATTGTGGTGTGTTGCTTTGTTGGGGTTTTTTCACTGAGTTATGATGAAGCTATTTTGAGGCTGATACCAGGTCGATCTGCTGAACATAGCGATCAATGTTTTTTTTTTTTTCCTACCAAAATATTAGTATGCCTAATTTAAATTTCTGTGTGGCTTGAACTTATTTGGGTTATTTTTCCTTTTCTTTAGGCTAAATTGATTCTTCAGCTTCTGTCCATTTAGTTTTTGCAATATAGTTAAGTCTTATTTTAGCACATGAGAAATCACACTATCTAGTAATCTACCATAAAATGGTAAGCACTGTTGTCAGTGCTGTAGATCAGTATGGTTTTCTTTTTCTCTTCTAAACTTTATTTGTGGTCTCTTATGTGCCGTGGCCTGTGCACAAGAACCTAAATATGAGTTTTAAGACAGATTTAAGAATAATGCTAGTTTGAGGGTATTAAATGGATCTGTGTCTTTATATAGCAGGCAGGAAGTATATTACATATTTTTTCCAGGAAGAATTCAGGGGATTTTCTTTAACCCCAATTCCCCACAAAAAAACCCCTAAATACTACTTTTGTTAAATATCTGGCTTGTGCCAGTTAGCTTTTACAATTTTAAAATCCATAAAAATAAAATGTGTGTGTGTTGATCAATAGCTCCCTTTGTTGGTTGTGTTAGTCTGAAATACTACATCATAAGAAGTAACTGGGGACTAGATGAGTGGGTAAGTTTCTTTGATATCAATTCTTAACACAGACAGCTGGCCTAATGGTAGAAATTATACTAAGCCATGGAAAAAGTGTTGAAGTTACTAGCAAAGAAGGATGTATTTCTTGGAGGAGAAGCTCACACTCTTTCTGGATTCCTGCTCCTTCTTCCTGTAATGTGTAGAGACTTTACATCCCAGAAGAGCTGGATGTGTGTGCATTTTCTTAATCTCTGAGAGCACCTACTGACAGGCATTCTTCTCACACAAAGCTTACGGTGTTATGCTTGCAGAACCATTCCATGGGAACACAGCGCAGCTGCTGGACAGCAGAAATGACTGTAACAATCGCCCTTTCATAGCAACTCAGTTTTGTGGTCTAGCAATCATTTACCTCAGGTTCAGGAAGTTTGCGTCTTCCTTATGGCACATCCCTTTACCACAACCTGTTGGAACTGATATGCAGCAAGGAACAATAATAAGCCTGATCAGGTGGCAGCTTTTCTGAGAAAGATCTGCGTTCTTTTGCAGATCACAGGCTCAATACAAATTGACAGTGTTGCCAAAAAAAAGCCCTAAAGAACCCCAAGCAAATGTCATCTTGGGGTGCATTAGTTGGAACAGAGCCTGCAAGGCACATGAAGTAATGTCTCCATTCTGCACAGCACTGATAATGCTGCTACTGCAGTAGCCTCACCTTTGGTCTGGGGCACTGCATTTCAAGGAAAAGGTCAATCAGCAGGGAAGGGCCCAAAAGAGAGCAGTGAGAAGACTCTCGGAGGTTTTGTAAATACAGTGTATTGTACTGTGCTGTTCAGCATAAAGAAGAGACTAGAGACAATATTGACCATAAAAAGCTATTGTAGAAAGGGAAAAAAACCAACACATGCTCCCCCCTCTTCTGCCAAGCATATTCCCCAGTTCAGGTAGAAGAAAAAGTAGTGGTCTTCAACTGAGCCAAAGAGGGATGATAGATAAGTGTAAAAGATACTGTGATTGTCCAGGTAGGCAGTGGAATTTTTTGTGAGACTTCTACAACCACCTTGGACAAATATGCTGGGAATGATGCAGGCTTGTGGGGCTGTTTCAGAGCAGAGATGTTGACCTCTCTTGACACCAGTGCTGTCCCTGGTTTGATTCAATCTGTAATAGTGCAGAAGGTACCTCAGAAACCATTCTTAATGTGCATTAAGTAGCTTGAAGACCCTTTACTAATTTGGGAATCATGACTTGGGAAGTATAAGCACGCAGTCTAAATGTGTGCAGATCTCTTGAATATAGAGGCTCAGTGTGAGTGGGGTGTCAGCGATGACAGAAAGTGTTTCCTCCATCTTAATGTGCTACACCTGGGAATTGATAGCATATTTCCTGATAATTAACCAGATAATGTACTATTCATCTCAACAGTTGACACTTTTTGGTGAGATGACTTTCTTGAACTTGTTCCAAAGAAAGAAGGAAGCAGTGCATGTGAAACACGCTAAAATAAGTGTGATAATAGATAAAATAAGCACCTGGGCTGGTCACATCTGTGGCACAGTGTTGTAGAACAAACCCTCTCTTGTCTGGTTATCTTCCGTTTTCTCATTTTTGAGTTCAGTATTCAGTCCTTAAAATAATGGCTTGTTTTGTACTGATGGAATTTAACTCTATTCAGAAGGAGTTATGTGCTTTATATGATCAAGGAGGAAGCTGCTGATACTTTCATACTGTCCAAATTCTGTCTGTCTGCAGAGAGAAATCCTATTTGGAGGAAAACCGTTGCTCTTTAGGAATGGCTTTCAAAATGACTGCGTTTCACTGAAGGAGGTGTCCTTTATTTCTAAGAAGAATATCCTTACTTGTAGTTCTTTCCTCCCAGCTTCAGTGCTTGAGCTAATTTGACTGGGGTGTGATTGCCACTCATGTAAAATAATTCCTGTGAATTGGGAAAGCAGAAGTCTGCCCTTTCCCGCAGCCAAGGTACTACCTCTGCAGACAGCAGGGTGTGTATGCACATTGAGAGGTTGCTCTGAGGGCTCTCAAGGCTCTGATCTGTAGAGTAGAGAAAGTCATGTTTCCAGATCTAATGACACTTCTAGGGAAGTAATTGACAGAGCCAGGCACAGGACTTGGAAGCAGGTTCAGTTCACATTGAACTGCTTAATCTTCACCCTTCTGATACCAGTTAGTGAAGATTTGTAACATGCTTTATAACACACTGCTGAGTCAATTTTCCTTGCTTGGAAGAATTTGAAGTTGGTCCTTCCTCCTCAGAAACAAGCTTATTTTTGGTCTTCATCATACTCCTTGCAGACTTTTCTTCCTTCTTGTCGAAATGGCATCTTTGGTTCTTTCCCTTTGTAACACACTGGTTCTGCATGTCCAGTCTGGATCCTGAGGCGCTGCCTTGTGGAACTGAATTCTCCATAGTGCCACTGGCAAAGGAGGAAAAATAAGTGAATGAGACATGCCTGTAGCAAAATACAGAATACTAAATCTTGAGCTGTGAAGTCATGATGCTCCTACCTGTTATTCTGAAGCCCCACAGTTGTCTCATCAGACCTTCATAGATATTGAGAGTGTGCCCCCTTAGAGAGCAATGATGAGCTAAAAATCAGCATTTGAGACCCGTTTTGAGTTTAATGTTTTGCCTATAAGCAACATTGATGTCCTTTTCTGAAATCTCTGTGTTTTAACATGCTGGTGATTCTTTGTACTTTCTGTAATTTTCTTCCTGATGTTAGGTATGGATAAATACGTGTAATACTGCAATGTATTTCATTACAGCAGGAAGAAATAGTTTAGAAGATTCTCTGGAAACCGGGCCCTTGGCACTGTGTGTTGTAGTGCTTAGTAATGGCTCTTGCTGCCTAACCTTGATAAAGTTATCTTCACGCTGGGGTTGGGGCAACTGGTTAATAGCTGATAGAACGAGGGATATCTGAGGTGATTAATGGTGCTGGAAGGAAATGATACCATAAAGGTTCACTTACAAAATGCTGTGCCTGACCTGTTGGCAGCCACAGTGCTGCAGTCCTTTCTCCCTGCCATTCTGAAATGGCTTTTGTCATTTGGTTAAAAAATTGATGAGATGACTTGGCTTATTCCTTATCTCATCACCTTACTTTCCCTACAAGGATTTTAACTGTCATCATTTGTACTGGTGAACTGTGAAATGCTGCCTGCTTCAGCAATATGGTATGTTTTAGTGAGTCCAGCAGTGACTACTTAAACCCAATAGGCTAGGCCATGTGTGTTTCAAGGAGCAACTTGGTTATTTCCTTGTAGTTAAAATACAAGCCACAGAGATTAATGTAAATACAGAATACTATTGTTCTTTGGCTCTATCTGCATGTCATGCAGCTGCACATAGATGCCACTTTGTTCTGGAGCATGCTGTTCCTTGGGTTACAAAATCTAGTCTCAGTTTCGGGGAGTTTAACAGGCTGAGGATCCAGCCCCCTCTGCCTGCTGTCATGGGAGTCTGGTACCAGTGCAGATGGAATGGGCTCTCCTTGCTGCTGTTTGAAGGATGAGAGGGTGGTGGAGGTAATGGCGAGGCTGCTTCCACCCAATTGCCACCAGTATGTTTTGCTTTGTAACAGAGGCTGTAATTGCTTGGAGCTGTTTGGGGTGGCAGGCCAGCTGAAGAATGTGAGGACAGCCAAGCAGACCTGAACCCAGCTAGCCAGGACCTTCTGAAGGGGTAGTTACAGCAGATGCTTAGGGAAAGTGTGAGGTGCAGAGCAAATGTGTTCACCTTCCCTTTGGCAGACCCTCTTTTGTCAGTCACTTTTAGAGTCTTTGGTGGCAGTGGTTGTGTCCATGGTACCACATTCAGCAGCCACAGATAGATCTGCTCCACATAAACCTTTTAGTGTGTTTTTAAACTCACTTTCATTTCTGCCATTACAGGAACATAGCGAGGTTATTGGCGTTTTGTTGGCAGTTGTCTAGTTTGGCTGTGAGTAGAAACATAAGCAAAACTGCATTTTCTGTGTTGTGTGTTTTTTTTGGTTTTGGTTTTAGTGTGTTTGTTTATTTTTTAAGCCTGTAAAGGAGTGGGTATTACTTATTAAGCATAGGTGTAGATATTAATTTTACAAAAACACCCTGGCTCTTGACTAATTAAAAAAAAAATGTTGGTCAAGTTGTCTTGCAAAGTTCAGATGTGAAAAGTTCTTCCCCCAAAAGAGAACACTTTCCTGCTAAAAATAAAAACACTTCTAGAGGAAGGAGGAACTAAGATTTGGTACAGTTTAGAAGCCATCTTCTAACTTAATCTAGTGCATGGTAATCTGTGCCTTGAAACCAACAGTGCAGGGTTTTGTGGTACCTAAAAGCCCCTTGTAACTGAAGAGAGGAGTGTCCAGATCCTCCTTTGCTGCCTGATGAGGTTAACTGCTAACATAGCAGAGGGGCACTCTCAGGAAGTGAAGCACTGTGTTAGTACTGCAATAGACAGAAGCCCTGTCTTTTCTAGCATTTACACCAAATGTGCAATTCATTTTTTAAATAAAATGTGCACCTGACTTTCTTCTTGTATTGAGAGCATTGAATTTTTCTGTCTTCCTGTTGATTATTTTTTTTTTGTTTTTCAGTTAACATTGCCTTTCTCTGGTCTCAAGTATGACTTTAAGAGTTGGTTCAACTCTACATTCTTTCACCCTGCTGTCAGAAATGGATTTTCTTTGCCAGTCAGTCTTTAAGCACAGATGTGCATGCACTCAGCCAAGCCTCATGGTTTTAGAGTTAGTGTGCTGTCTGGAACAGGTATACACTGATAATGTGTTGAGTCATGATGTTTCCAACATATGTGGCTTTAACATAAGTGTTCTTTGAGATAGTCTGGTAAACTGTGTTATCAGAGACTCTGTACCAGGCACCCTGGCATGATAGAGCTGTGTGTGAAGCTCAGCATTCAGATATACTTGCTAGTTGAAGGGGTGGAAAGAGAAGGATAGAGGGAGCTTGTTCTGAGGTTGCCTGTGGTGCTGCTCTTGTTTTGTTGACAAAGAGGGAGCTTAATTCACTGGAGCTGTCAATCTGGTAGTTTTCAAGCCTTGAAAGAAAACTCCTGTAAAACTGTGTGTAAGAGGGAGGAAAGGGAAAAAGAAACTAAGCAAGACTACTATTTTGATGAAAGATTGATGATATAAAAATCTTCCCACAATTGTAGTTGCTGACCTCTGCACTGTATCTAGTAGAAAAGGGAAAAGCATGAGAGTAAAAGAAAGTATTATTGCTAGCATATTGGGTTGGAGCACTGTGTGCTGGGGAAAAAGTATGTGATGATTGAATTGAACAGCACTCTTTGTCCCTTGGTAGAAGTTTCCTTTTTCAGAACTGCCACTTTAAAGCTTCTTTAATCCGTGGAGAAAAATAGTTTGTGCTACACCTTTAGTTGTTGCTGGTTGCGTGAACTGCAAGTGGGAGCTGGGGCTATAGGAGGAGAAAAGATCTATTTGCAAGTGAACAAGCACTAGATGGGGTTATATTTTTTGACTTTGTGGCTTGATGTTTTGGTCTAACCTTTCCTTCTTCCTCAAGAAATAGATCAAAGCTGGACTTTGTCCAGCTTGAAGTGAATTTTGAAAAGAGTAGGTCTTTTTTTGACATTTTTCCTGAACCAAAATTTATAGAAAGTACTGGCTTGTTACTGGATGGGGGATTGAAACTCCATTTTGTTTTTCTTTCTCTTTCTAATGCTATTTTAGGCCCGCAGTTTGCAGCATTTGGGAGGATGTGTGCTTCAAATTTTGGTTTCTGATTTTATGGTTTTTTTTCTATGTTTCAGTAGACTGAAAAATCTTTGGTCACAGACATCTACCAGTCTGAATTGTTTTTGTTTGGGGCTAACTTAGTTTCAAGAGCTCTCTAGCTAGTTTGCTTTCTGATTCCTTTTTTAGTGCAATGCGACTAGCTTTACTATATATATGTATGCTATAGGGCATTGAACTTCATCACTTTTGTTGCTTATTAGTGGTGCCCATTTTCAACTAATATTGCACCCCAAGGCAGAGCATTCTTGTGGGTCAGAACTTGCTTTTTTCAGTAAAAATAGTGGCTCTTGTATTTGTCTGGTCTGAATGTAATTTAAAGGCTCTCTTAGATATCTTTAAGTACTGACAGGTTATCATTGCTTCTGGGTATTGTAATCAAACCACATGGATTTTTAGCATATAGCTCATGTCTCCCTGAGAAGGCTCTAGAGAGTAGAGAAGACTTTGCTTGATTGATGCTGGTTAGCTGCTATGTTTTAATTGTGAATATTTCTAAGAGACTGGTCGGATGTAAGTGCTCATTTGAGTCAAATAGGAATGGAGCCTACAATGACACTGTGAGGAGTGAGAAGTGACTGAAGGAGGAAGGTATAGGGTCATTGGAGAGTTCTGTCACTTTCTCTATGTAAAATAAGCTCAAGTGCGTAGCAGAGAATTATGGTTGCAGCAGACTATCACTTCCAGGTGTGCTGTGCTGGCCAGCTTTTGCAGTAAAAGTCTTTCCTCATTTTTGTGCTACTGTGTTCTGTGGTTTCCTGATCAGTGAAGGGCTGCACCTTGGCTCACAGTAGGTATTGTTTGGGTGGGGGTTGGCACAATAGTTTTGTGCTGTGATTTGATCCCTAGTTTGTCTTGGATAATCTATTAAAATGTAATGCTTAACCCCTTTCCTTTTTGGCAGGTGTTCCTTTAGTATTTTTGCAGTAGTAATGAAACAGTGTAGCTCTGCTTGCAAGAGAATCACTGAAGAAAAACAGTATTTTGGGATGTTTCTTTTGTGTCTTTGGCTATATAACAGAAAGAACAGCCAGAGGCAGTGTAGGTTAGACCTTCAGTCTGAGGCGCTGTGTCTGTTCATATGTTAACAAATAACTTCCCTGATTTTCCCCAGTTCCTAGTTCTTCCTGTTTGTGATTGTGAAAAAGTTCTGTAGAAACAGATATTGGGAAATTTCTTCAAACAAGGAAAAGTGTTTCTGAAATCACAGAACATGGTTAGAACATTTACTACAGCCAATGTGTGTTTTTAAAGTCACTTTGGTACCAGCAGACTGTGGAAAAGCATGTTTCTTCCCCGTCCCCTACCCCAAATTACACTAACTGCAATTAGGAGGCTTTAATTAAAATGCTTGGTTCATAGCTTGGGCAAGACTTTAGAAACAAAGTAATTTATTCTAAGACAGCTTTACCAAAGATTTCTTCTGGTGCAAAGCTGTTTCCTGATGTGTAAGATCAAGATCTCTAAATCTTTTCCTTAAACAAATTAGATGGGGGACAAGTTCTTTGTGCAAGCTCTTGTTCCCGAAAAAGTAATCCTTGCATATGAATTAGACTGAGATTCAGAAAAACTCCTACTTTTTAAGGTGTTGAGTTTCTTTAACCTTGGTGGGAGCTGATCATGTTTGCAATCTTGGCCTAATCCAGCTTCCTCTGAAGCTATTAGGAACCTCTGTAGTTGGATTCCTGGGAAACTGGATACTCTGAACTGGTGTTCAGATTTTTCTTTTTTTTAATGGAAAGCCTGAGAGACTTGGAATGGAATGGAAATTGAATTTGTTCATGTTGGCATGAGTTTGATGGCAAATCTGGATCACCGCATGGATTTCTTTCACTGGCTTGTTCTTGCCTTGTATCATAGCTACTGATAGTAGGCACTTAAAAGATACCATAGCTGGATAACTATTGATGGACAAGAATGAAAAACATGGTAGGTAGTAACTAAAACATGCAACCATGATGCCATTGAAAGTAGGCTAAATGCCTGCTTGGCCCAGGGAAGTATCCGGTAGTGTAATTTGAAATTTGTTGTTGTAGGACCAAGTATAGTATTTGAGTTTCCTGTTACTTGATAGTGCTGTTGTCCCCTTTTCTTATGTTGACTGATATGTGGGTGTGAAAGCTCCCTGGCAGAATAGACTTTTAGCACACTTGCTTCTGATGGTGAAACCTGAAACGCAAATGTTTGTTTCTGAAAATATGCATAGTCTGTGTGAAATCTCCTGGTTCCCTCTCCCTTTAACTGGAAGTAGATTGCCAGTTGTATAGGGTTGATCCAGGCAGAATGGAGCAGCCTAGCAGTGCTGTTAATATTACAGTAAAAGGCTTGTGCTGGAGAATGTTTCTGGTTTAATATTTTTTGGTCTTTGAACCAGTAATGTCTGTGCAGGCAGGGCTGTTTCCAGCACCTGCTTTGGCTTTGAGAGGATAATTGTTGGAGCCTTCTATAAGAGCAGGGATGAAGGTTCTCTTTCAGTAAAACTTGACCTCCTTTTGATGAAATAAAAACTATTAAAAGGTTAACTTATTCTTTGTATGTCTTTGAAAGTGAAAAATTTTTCATTGGCTGTTTTTCTCCTCTCCAACACTTCAAGAAATTAAATTATTTGTTTAAAATGCCTGTCGGTGTTGGATGCCTACAGGAAGTCAGAGGTATTTCTGCAAGGCCAGTCCCCAAAAAATGTGAGAGATGGCTTTTTTCTGCTATACTGGAAATGTACAGTATTGGCTATGAGGAGTTTTTGAAGCATGCTGCCCAGACAGCTTTGAAACATGAGCAGAGTGCTAGGTGTATGTAGATGAGCTGTGAACAATTGAAATTTATTTAAATCTTGATGTCTTCCATGTATTCCCTAGGATGGGGGTTGTACAGGGAGTTTCCAGATCAAGGAATACTCTCCTATCCTAGAGACTGAAGACCTTTTAATCAGATATAGGCTTGGCAGCCTAAATAGGGTTGGCTTTTGGCTCAGTAATAGACTTCACTGCAACTTAAGTAAATTAGTGAATTTTCTAATATAGTTTTGCTGCCTGTCTGAAGTAATACAAACCTGTTCAAATGCTGCTCAGTGGCTGAACATTGCGCATGCATTGCTCATAGATCATTGGATCTCAAAGAAGAACCAATGTGTGTATTACTTCATCTTGTTATTTTTCAGCGGCTCTTGAATCACATTTAGCTATTCCAACACATGGTTCATGGTTCAAAATTAAAAATTAAAAATTAAAGCTGTTGAAATTTGTCTCCCTTCTCATTGGTGATTTCTATAAAGAAATACTAGTTGTTGAGGACACCAAGTTGTTTTAATAATTTTAATTCACTCTACTGCTGTTTTTTCAGACATATTAGCTTATGAATGTTTTCAGTTCATATGCAAAGTAAGTAACCCAGTTCTTGCCAAGCTAAGATTTCATCTTCTTGCATTGACTTTCCTAACTTGGTAACTTTAATTTGTGATGAAAATAAAATATGGTTTGAAAAGCAAAGAGGAGAGAAGGAGTCAGGAGGCTGTGTAGCAGTCCAGTGCAGAAGAGGCAGTGATAAGGATTGTTTTCTTGCTTACATTTTGCTATACTTCTTGTGTGGCTGCCTGAATTCCAAGAAGGCCCTTGTAATTCTGTAGAGCAAGTAGCTGCCATTTTCCAAGTGCATATGAGACCTGCACAGGAAAATGAAAACTCTGGAAGCTGCAAATAAATTTGAACTTGAACATAAACCTGCTGAGGCTAATGGGAAGGTTTACCTAACACAGGAAATTTGGAAAAAAAAATCCCCCAAAGCAGGAGTCTCTTATTATAGCAGCTTATCTATGAAGGTGCTATATAACTTATCTAGCTGTGAACTAAAAAAAAACAAGAAGAAAAAAGAGAGAGAAATAATTAATTCAGAAGTGATTCATTTTCTTTCACATCTGTATGTTGTTTACCGGGACTGGTTCTTCAGGAAGTCTGCACTCCTCTGTGTTTATTCTACACAATTTTACTTGTATTAAACATCTGAAAGGCTCAAATGATTGGCTGCTTGAGGGTTGTATCAGCCATGGTAACAGCCTGGTTTTGTCATGTTTTTTTAAAAATTAAAAGATCAGGTATGGTCTGCAGCCTTTTTTCTAAAAGAAGCTGCTGTTCACCATTGTATGAAGAAACTATTTTTTCCCTTCTAAATGAGGCCTGATCTCCTAGGAGATTTGAAGACTGCATAGTTATTTTCTGAAATACAGGATCATTTGATGCATCTTCTGAAACTGTTTGAGAAATAGCACCATACCTCTTTCCAGTGACCAGCAAGCAGCATCCTGCCGTTTTTCAGTCTTCCCTTACAGGTGAGGATGTAGTGTGAACCTCTGGCCTCAGATCCCATCCTAACAGTGACAGTGGAGCAGTGCAATCTAAACACTCCCAAGTGGAAAAAAAGGAGGCTGTTAATTTGCTTTAGAAGGCCAGTATTTTAAGGTGAGCTCTTGTCTGCTGGTTGTCTCAGTCACAGGGCTGAAAAGAGTATGCCTGCAGAACACAGTGTATTCAGGTAATCTCTGGGTATGTGAAGGTTTCAAGAAGTGCTCTCATGGGAAAGAATAAAATGCCAAACCAGAATGCAACCTTTGTAGACTACAAGGCCCTGTGCCTCCTCTCCTGGCTGCTTTTCAAATGGACAGCTGTGAGCCATATCTAGGAAAGAAGATGGATATGGCAGTCAGAGTGGGCTGCCTGCTGTGATGCTCTGAGCTGGTCTGAGCACCCTTTCAGATCCAATACAAGGGTCATGGATGTCTTTAAGTTGGGAAGCTGTTTCTAATTCTTTTGAAGAAAGTTCATGTTGTTGTTGAGTTGTCCTGGTGTGAGACTATTTTCTTTTTACCATGGTTTTGTGGATTATCTGTGGGCAAGTACTGGCTTCTGAAACTGCACGTTTGCATCAGGGAAAGGAGATCCTTACTGCGTGTGTTCTTATTTTATACTCAGACTGGCAGTGTGCCATAGATTTCCCATGCTGTTGATCTGTTGGAGAGTGCATTTGTGGTCTCTCTCCCTTGCTTTTCTAAGGTATGATTTTTTTTGTCAGTTGTTTGTTGGGTTTTTGTGGGGTTTTGTTTGTTTAGCTTTTGTTGTTGTTGTTGTTGTTTGTTTGTTTTCTTGTTTTTGTGGGTTTGTTTTGTTTTTTTTGTCTTTTTTGTTTTTTTCAAGGAGGAGATTTAAATGTGGTCTTTTTCCTTTTGGCTTTGTAAATCCTTTGGAAGAATTTCTGTATGGTCCCACTTGTGTTGAAGAAATTATGTTAAGCAAAGCTGTGACTGGTGCCAGGGGAAGTTTAAGTTAGGCATTAGGAATAAATTCTTTACAGAACGGGTGATTAGATACTGCAGTGGGTTGCCCAGGGAGGTGGTAGAGTCATCATCCCTGGAGGTCTTTAAGGAAATATCAGATGTGGTACTTGCTGCTATGGTCTAGTTGCCATGGTGGTCTTAGGTTGGACTTGATCTCAGAGGTCTTTTCCAACCCAACTGATGCTGTGATTCTGTGTTTGATTTGTCCATTCTGCAGCTGTGTGGTAAGGGCTGCTAGAGTAGTTTCCATTCTGGATGGAGTACTTGGTGATGGTACTGGCCCACTGTCCAGCTAATCCAACTGCTGTCTTGAGCGTATGAACAGAAGTGATGAAATTCAGGATCACTGTTGCTATGCAACATACCAGTTTATAGCAATGTCCAAAATGCTCACTGATGTTCAAAAACTTAATTCTGGTTGCTTTGGGTGCGAGACATGATGGTTCCTAGCAGGTGTTCTTCCCCCAAGACTACCATGCTGTGGAGGATAGAAAGGACAGTGCCTCAGCTGCCACCTTGTCCTGTATCCCTGCTGTGAGAGAGCAGAAGGAACAGTTGCAGCATTGCAGTGCCCTCCTAGGCAAGGGTTGCAGAGGCTGAGGACTCTTTTTAGCCAGCTGTCTTTGGGTCCCAGAATGCACAGGTGTCACATTCAGGGTTTCTAAAAAAAGCAAATGAAGGCAGTTGGTACTGCAGGATGAACATGGAAGGAATCAAGAGGAGTTCCTTTTTTTTGTACGGAGTGTAGGATAGATGAGCCTTTGGAGGGAGCTGCAGACATAGCTAAGGTGACTATTAAGCCTGTGGGATGCACCTAGTGGAAGCCTTGGTGATCCAAGTGAGAGCAGTGAGGTGGGTGAGAGAGTAAACACCATCAGTAAAAGTGAGGGACTGCATGTGAGAGCCAGAGGTTACAGTCCTGGCCTCCTGTCCCTGAAATGGGTCTTCATTGAGACACTGGTGGAACTCAGTACATTCTCCTCAGAGGCTGCAGTTTTAAAACCCATTTCATGTAAAACCTCTCCACCGAAAAGCTGAATTCTAACTTTAGCTCTTTAAAAATACCTTTTTATCTGGGTTTATAGAAGAAATTCAAACTTCTGTTATGTGTGTGAAGTGTCTGTAATAGCGAGCTTCACATCCACAGCTTCTGTTGCCTGTATTTTCCAAGCATGTTCGTCATCAGTGGAGGTGTTTGGTGCTTGACAGCATAAGCATGCCTTGCCTACTTACACTACTAGAAAGGTGCAAGACCAGTGATGCTTGGCTTGGTGCCATTAAATTACAGCACAAGAGCTGTATGGCTGTAGGTAAATAGAGACATTAGATCTTGAGCAAGCCTAGCACCGAGGCAGTGGTAAACTTTCAGGAGGCCATTAAAAGAAACTTGCTCTTTGGTGTTATGTTCTCTTGTATATGAGAAGAGGGAGAAATTTAATGGCAAGTGTAGAACACAGGTTATCTTTGGAATCATCTGTAAGCAATTTACTGTAAGATAGTATGCAAGACTTTGTAGGTTAGGGCCTTAGTTATAGTGGCATATTTTACAGAGTTACTTGAAAAAGAGAAATATTCCTGCTTTTAACAATATTAAAATTCTATTTTGTTTTCTCTTAAGGGCTTATTCATCCTTTCTCGGTTCATAACCTTAAATGGCCAGAAATGCAGTTTTACATTTTTTCTTTCATGACCCAATTGTTCGTCTGTAGGCTTTCTTTTTTTCACTAGTGATGTGAGTAAAGAAGTTAATTTTTACCAGGGAAAGTCTTCTGTGAAAAGTCTAGGTGTGACTTTACTAGAATTTTTCTAAGGAGAACACCACAATGTGAAAAGAGTGGAATCATAATTAAATGATCTTTTATCTTTCCAGTGTCACTTCTGACTGAATATGCTGAAGACAGAGACATAAATGAAGCTGTAGTGTACCTCTGTAAGCAGGGTCTGTGGTTTAAAAGTGCCCTGGAGCACTTGGCTGCTGTTGTAAACTCCATTGGAAATTAGTAATTGCAACTGTAGGTGTTATGTCTGACCAATATGTAGGTCAGTGCTTGTTGGTTCAGAAAATTTGTGCTTTAGTACTTTACACTGAAACTGGTCTTCTCTTAAAGCTAGGCCTTGGAAGAGGGTCCTGCTGCAAAATCAAGGCTGTCTGTGGTGCTATTGGGCTGCCCTGGTGGGCTGCTGTCAGCTGTGCTGGCTGGTCTGCAGCCTTCCAGGTCTGAGAGCTGTCTGTGGCATTGGGGGATGTTTGGCTGGTCTCTGCCTTGGGGCAGTGGTGTGGAGACATGCAGGCCAGGCTGGAGGAAGACTTTTTAATGCAACATGGATGTTGATGCTAGAATTCAGATGGAGAGGAATATGCAGATGTTTACATTATTCTTGCAAAAGTATAAGTAACCTGGCAAATTTTAAAATTTTATCTGGAAACTAGAGAAGATAATTAGGGGTGATGTATGTTTCATTGAGATGTGGGGGAGTAGTCCAAAATAATAGGACAGTTTGCAATCTCTTAAGTGCAACTTTTGCAAGGTTTTGATTCTCATTTTATAACCATCATGACATTATTATGGTCAACTGGGATGATTTTGAAGTGGAATGTTTTTGCTAAATTGGATTAGCTTTTGCACTTCTTTAAGGTGATGCCTGTGTATTTGGCACCTTGGACTTTGTGCTGACCAAGCACAAAACCCTGCCAGTCCATCTAGGCAGATAATACCCACCCAGAGTGAAGTCAGCAAGGCTAAGCAACTGCGTGCAAGGGGGTTATGTAAAGCTGGGTGTGGATCAGCCTCCTTTGCTATGAAACACAGCTGACTGCAGGGATCTGATGTGCAAAGAGCTGTGAAAATGTGCTGCCAGGGAAAAAGAATTAATGGAATAAGAAATCCTGCTGTTGCAGATAGATGTGCTAGTGGAGTGTAAAAGTAGACACTTGTTCAAGGATTTTGTCCTCACAAACAAGGATTCATGAAAATATTCTGAACAATTTTTTTTATTTACTAAGAGATTGAGAGGTAAATGCGTACATTTGCAAATTTTAGTAGTATAATATAGCTCAGTTGTTTTAATTAACTATTACTTGATAACTTAAGTGACAACAAATGTATAAACAAAGTTCAAAGCTATATTCAGCTACATTCAGAATTTTTAACGTAATTTGAAGCTATTATTAAATGCAGATTTTTTTCTTATGTATAATGATTTTTCAAGTTCTTATGTTGGAATTACAACAGTTTCAAAGTTGTAACAAATCCTTTTCCTTTTTGTTGATTGTATTTCCAATTAATCTGTGATGTAATTCTGTCAGTATCTTTGAGCTGATCCTGTATATAACACTGTTGAATGTGAAAGCCCTAAAGAGAGAAGATGGGGTGCAGCAGTATGCATCCAATATTGAGCAATGTGGAAATCAGTCTGAAACGGCAGAATAGTGGGCAGTTTCTCCTTGCCTTGTGTTGTGCAGTCACCTATAGGCTTGAAATCCCAGTGCATGGTACTGACAGCATCTCCACGGTGCTTATCTCTTGTGTCTACAAACAAAAGAAGTGAGCAGGAGAAAATGACTATGCTTGTCCAAAGGAGATTTGTTCTGTGATCATGTGTAATCAAACATTTAATAAACTACTTTTTCCTTCTAATTAGTTGCTGCCAATTATTGGGATTGCAAGTTGAATTTCAGGGTGGAAGTGAATAAATATAACCCAGAGGAAAACAGCTAGCTGCTACTGTGCTTTGATGTGACTGCCTCTCCAAATCTCTCTCAAAAGCTGGATCAGCTGTTCATATGTCCACCCCCTTAGTGATAAGGACAAGGGTAGTTTGATAGATTAGAATAGAAATACAGCTTTTCTTTTTCCTGTAAGAGGAATTTAAGTTATCTTTTAAAGTCATCAGCATGTTGTGATCACAGCAGTGTTGTAGTGGGAAGGGGCAGGTACCAGAGAATCTAGGTAAGTCCATAAAGGAAAGAAAATGAAAAAATGCAGCTGAACTGTTGGCCTAAGGCTTTTTTTCTGAGAGGGAAAAGTAGGGTATGAGTAATAGAGCTCAGGTATGAGGTAGGACTTAGCTTGTTGAGGCAGCTTCTAGAAAATCTGAGGAGGCCCAAGAAATTGTCTGGTTCTCCCACTTACGCAATGTAGCAGACCTCCCAGCAAATCTGAATCTGGGCTAAAGCAGTCTGGTTAGAAAATGTAATAGCATCTGGGGGGTTGTATATCAGCTCCTGCATACCCTTGCTGAATTTGGGAAAGTTGTCATCTCAAAACACATGTGTTCAGTTACTGATGGAAACATGGGTGTAACAGCTGCTGTCTAGGCTAAGTCAAGAAAAAAAAAAAAACAAAGCCAGAATTATTTAGAGGGTCCTCTGTGTTTGTGTGTACCCCAGCGTCAGTGTGAGAGAGAGGAGCAGCAACATGTGCCACGGAAGGTCAGGGCTGGGGGAGACAGCAAGGCATAGGCTGTGGGTATTAGCTCAAGGCAGAGCTCTGAAGGCATCTCTTGGGCAAAAGTCACACCTGCAGAAGGACTGAAGCTGATCAGAAAAAGAATGTTTGGTCCGCAGAGATGGGATGCAATAAATTTCTTGCAAGCAAACAGGATTTGCGTTGAACTTCTGTCTTTATCATGCACTTCACCTTTCAGACAGATATATGTTTTTCTAACAGCTTGAATAAAAACCAAGCAGTATTTGTGGTTTATGATTTATCAGAGGGTTGGGTTTTTTCCTCTTACTGCATTGAACAATCTCCTGAAGCAAACAAGAAAATGGGTGTTCTGGCAAACCTGTACATATGCTATTGCTTAAAGCAAGAACTCTATGGACTGGAAGAAATAGGGAGAATTTTAATCTTTCTCTAATAGTGAACTTCAGTGTAATCTAGAGTAGATAAAATGCCTGATAAAATAGATGTATTTGTAGCACATACACAGATGAGCTTCTCTGAAGTGTTCTAATCACCATGATGGAATTTTCACCAGCTGGGGTGGAGATTTCTTGAAGATACTGTTGTGTGCTTTTCAGGTGCAGAAACCATGGTAAACAAGGGAGACTTTTCATCTCACTGTCTGATCTCTGGTCAACCTTCAAGTTTGTACTTTCTGACCTTGGCTGATCCTGTGCATAACAATCCTGTGCCTATCCCTGCTCAAAGCTTTTGTTGTATTTCTGTGAATCTTCAATGACATATATTGCCTTGATATTAAGAAGTTGGCAGTGGTACCTTGTTCTATATGTTGGATTTCCAGCTCCTCAAACTGCCACCGGAAAACGGAAAACTCTGTTCTCTTACCTGAACATTTTTCCTCAGGGTGTGTGTGTTGGGTTTTTTTATTTATTCTTTTTGATCCCCATGCCAATTTTCATGTCAGCTATTAAAATTATTCTGTGTGCTTTATAATAAAGAACATTTATTAACTTTCTGTCTCTCCATTTAGATACTTTTTAGTGTAAGGATTGTACTCAAATATTGCACGTTGCAGAAATTTTATTTCGTTTCCAGGATCATGTATAGTTTCTGTAGATCATGAATAATATTCGCTGCAGCACTGTCAAATGCTCTATCCTATTGTTTCTCAGGGAAGTTGGCCACATGTCAATAAATTGAGTATTTTCAAACAGTATGATCAGCACTTCTTGGAAGCCAAGCTTTCATTTTATTGTGAACCTGTCTAGTGAGGCTTCCAAATAAAGTCAAATCATTTTTCTTTGCTCTATGCTGATGTAAAATTGAGCAGAAGAATCAGTTAATTACAGTGAGGAAAATTCCCATTATTGGTATTGGCATCTGTATTTGTTTTAATGGAGAAAAGCAATTCAATTCACATTTCTTTAATTTGTACTATGTATTTTCTGCTGAACATCTTTTTCCTCGCAGAGTACCAGACTGCAGTAGTGCACCTCTCAGATTCTAACTGCTTCTTTCTTTTCCACTGATGTGGTTCATACCATGTCATAGAGTGTTTGGGGAAGCTGCATAGTGAAATAAAGGTGAAATCTAGTTTCATATGATACTGAGTGCTTTTTACTAGTTTCATATGATACTGAACCAGCGTTTTTTTTGGGGCTTAACCAGCCAGTCCTCTTTGAAATAACAGCTATATTCATAGGTGCCCCAAAATAAAGGCTGAAGCTTGAAATGCGTCTCAAAGGAACAAACAAAACAGAAGCTGATTGAATGTGTTATGTGAGCCTGAACTGATGCAGAGTTTGAAGGGAAAAGCTTTCTAGGAATGCTAAACCTTTGTATGGATGTCCTTTTAACCTGCTTGTTATTTGTGCCAGTGCATTTATCTGGCCACAGTAACTTTCCTACACAGGCTCCTGTTACTGGTTATGTCTGTGAATCTATGACTGATTCCTCTTATATAGAGGAAAAGTGTTCCTTGCATATGCAAACAGTGGTCACTTGGTGAGTGTAAAAGACAAGAAATCACAAGGATTCTCAAAGGTGATGAAACTTAAGGGAGGCTTGGCGTCTGACTTGTACAGCACCAAAACACAATCCCTTATGGAGAGGATAGAAGGAGTTGCAATCAGGTTTCTTCAATGAGCAGACATGCTCACTTTCTCTTGTTTGTATAATGAAGTTTTGCACAAAGAAAAAAAGCCCCAGGCACCTATATATCTTACTTGAAGCCTGGCTAGAGATGAATAAACTCATTTTTGTATGGCAAGTTGCTGAACTTAAATATGTCTGTAATTTCTGCCAAAAAAAATGCCCAATCTCTCTTAGAGATCCAAGAAATGAAAAAAAATTTTGCATATTGCATAT
This sequence comes from Toxostoma redivivum, assembly GCA_013397375.1. NCBI lineage: Eukaryota > Metazoa > Chordata > Aves > Passeriformes > Mimidae > Toxostoma > Toxostoma redivivum. The sequence goes on from VXBI01003609.1 coordinate 1,035,823, forward strand.
TTCTCATGCATGTCTCAGTGGGTGTCTGGCCTCTATAAAAACTCCCAAAATGTTTATTCAAGGCTGTTTGCCAAAGTCTTGGAAAGTTGCAGAGGCTATACAGCCTTTGGTTTCAGAGTTAGTAGATTAAAAGCCATTTCTAGATGAAAGCTGGTGCAGCAGGCATGCCTTTCTCTCTGTAACCCTTGGCTTTAGCAGAGTGGAGGTGTGCATTTGTTTTCCCTTGTACTGTGCAGGAGATCTGCAAAACCTGCAGTACTAGCCTGGGACCCAGCAGAGCCTTGTCTCACTGGCCATACTGAACTGCTGGTCTTCAAGCAGTGAAGAGGAGAGCAGCTGAAGCTTCTTCTCAGAACATCAAGGCACAGCTCCAGTTTAGCAATGAAGATGTCATGTGGGACAGTGTCAAATGCTTTGCACAAGTCCAGGTCAGTGGCATCAGTTGCTGTTCTTTGAGCCACCGAATTTGACAGGCACAATTTGCTAGCTGTCCCCAGTCACCTCTGTATTTTCCAAGAGTCTTAGTATAGTTTCTATTCCACGATCTTGCTGGGAAGTCCCCTGTGAGCTTCAGGTGTTGTGAATGTGAGGCTGTTCCTATCTGTCCACACAGGGCCGCATCTGCTTGGTCTCTCTTGTCAGGTGGTCTGTGTCAGACCACCACTACAGTGTCACCTATCCTGCCCTCCCTCAGTCCTGACCCATAAGCTCTCAGTGTGCTCCTCATCCACTCCCAGGCAAAGCTCCTTGCACTCCAGCTGGTCGTTGATGTATATAGGGTGACTTGAGTCCCTCGCCTGTCCTTCCTAAAGAGCTGATATCCTCCATTCCAACTCTCCAGTCATAGGAATCCTCCCACCACGTTCATATGTTTCTAGAAGCCTCTAATAGCTTCTGCAGCAAGAGGTATTTTATATAAAGATTAATACCATGTCTGTCCCTGGAAGGGGTATTGTCTTCTGCCTTGTGATTCTGCTGCCTCTTCTCAGGAGTCTTTGAGCCATCACTGATGTCTTGTGACCTTAGAAAGACTTTTGAAAGGGGTGGGTCATGTGTTTGCTTTCTGCATATTAAGGGTCATATTAATATTGGGATGACTGTGGGGTCATGGGGAGACAAAGGGAACTGGGAGCAGAGAGGATGTGTGTGCTCTTTGCAGTGTTTAAGGAAGCAAGCAGTTTATTGAAGCCAAAGGATGGTGCTAGAGCAATTTAGCCTGCAAATTTGAAGGACTGAGCTTTGGGAAATTAATGTCTTGTAATGGAAGATACAGTTCCAAAACAGCTGTTTTTTAATAAGGTTATAAAGAGATTGCATGGTGTGGCTGCTTGCCATGTCTGGGAACTGGATCTGGTAATGTCTGGTGGGGTAAGCCTATGGCTAAAGGCTGAACCCTGCCCAATTGCTTATAATTGTCATCAGGTACTAAATCCGTCTCTAAATGTCTTGGTAGGATGAATAACTCTTTGCCTTTAATAATTTTTCTGTGCAGCTGTTAATCGTTCCTTCTTCCCACTGATGATTCTTCAGGGTTTTTTTTCTCTCAAAAGACCGTGGTTAAAGGTTTTCTGCCCTTGCTGGGAAAGTAGTGAGTAGAGGCTCCCAGAACCTGGGGTCACTAGTTCCAAGAAAAGAGTCTGGCAGAGCTCAGCAGCACTGATACGTCTTAAATGCCTAGCTTAAAAGGCAAACAGATTCTTTTGAGTTTGTATTTACTGGCTTTATGGTTTTTATAACTTGGGATACACAGATTTTATTTCCACACTAACTGTTTTGTTTTTCAGGGCTGAAATTAGGAGCCCTGTAATGTTTCATTAAACAGTTTGAAACTTTGTCTTAATATTTAGTGACTAAAGGCCATTTATTTCCTTTAGTTACTGCTTGCAGTGTTTTCTTTCTTTCATGGCTTTTTCCGTCCTTCTTGAATGTCTGAAGCATTGACATTCGATGCTTCACTTTGTCATTGCTCTTTCAGGGTAAGGGGTTAGTGGATTTCCAGCTGTATCTTTGGTGGGAAATGCTGGCGAATGCTTATGTGTTGTAGTGGGAATTTATGGTACTCCAGTTGAGTACCAGAGTGATGCTGCTGCTGCTCTACCAAGATCCTCTCATTTTCTAGTCCCTTCAGAGTGCTTTGTTCTGATACAGCACTCTAAAGCAGCATTCTTATCGCTGTAAATGGATGATATAATGCTTTGAAGATGTGGAGAATGTCAGATGGTTCTACCAAATGTCACGTGTGAATGGGGTGGTGATGTGAAAATCACTTACGGTGTTGTAGTGTCTGATGTATAATAGCTCTTATTACTTTGACCATTCCCTGTTTATACAAACAAGGAAGAAATGCACAAATGTGGCTGCCTTCTGTAGGGTTTTATCCTACTTGAAAGGTCTTCCATGACAACCCAAAGTCTTGGGGTTTTTTCAGCCTGCTTAAAGAGCACTTACAGTTTGAAACGAGATGTTTTTTCTCCTGTTCTACATTATCTGTTCCTACCAGACTGTAAAGGTGCACTCTATTGCTATTCTTTGGCTCTATGATGCTTTACAGACTGAGGAAGTTGAGAACTCCCTCCCCCAAATGCCAACTTTTGATCCATTTCAGACATAAAACTTTCCAGAATACAGATTAGTGGGGAAAAGCTTGCTAAAAGGTAAGTGTAGTTGGATATAAATTGATAAAAATAACTGATTAATTGCCTGCTTTACAATCTGCATGCAAAACCCAAACCACAAAAAGTCCCCCTGCTACAGCTGACTCTTGCCACTTTTCAGATGCCCTCAGGTTGATATCTATGTGCACTGATGGCTGTGGCTGTGAGCCGGAGCCCCAGGACTGTGAGCACCCCAATAATTGGAGTTGCTGCTTGGTTGCTTCCCCGATAGACAATAAGGTGGAATCCATCAGTGATGAAAAATAATAAAAGCTAGGATTGTCACAAATATTTAATAAAAAAATACAAAGTATTCTGCTGATGGAAAAGCTAAGGCAATTGAGCTGAGCTTGCCTTAATGCTAGGAGGGGAAGTGGGGCTGTCCACAAGGTTGTGGCTGTCCAGTATTGCCTGGTTTTCAGTGTGGTGGAAATTCTTAGTGACTGCAGGTTTTTGCTCTGATTCATTAATATTTATAAGCTCCCTTTGATGCCAGTGTACTGCTTTTCTGTGAAAATATCTTTTTTTTAAATTAAAGCAATACATTATTATTATTATTATTATTATTAGTCGTATTTGCTACTTCTTTACATGGGAAATTTTCAAAGTGATACCTGAGAAAATTCTCTGCATGTACAGTAGAAAGACTGCCTTTTACTTTTGAAATTGTAAATTCCATTTGGCACTTTTCAGTCTGTCACTCAGACCATACAGCAAAGCAATTTGCTTAATTTAACCATGACTATGATATACAGCCTGTATAGGTTGTAGTTTTTTCTCTTTTAATTATCATTCAGTATGATATTCAGGTCCTAGACGCTGTTGAGAATTTGTCCAAACTGTTTATTTTGAGTGTCAAAAAGCCCCAATCCCAACCCCAAAAATCAGGTATTCAACATAGTTTGAGGCTGTGGTAAAACATCAATTTCAAGACATTGATTAATTTGCTTTTAGTAACTTGATATTGAATTCTTCTTTAAATCCATGCATCATTCCAACTTAAACATGAAGTCAACTAGCATGGTAATTATTTTAATTGCTATTGCATACAGGAAGGCTTGCATTATGCAGTAGAGTTGTTCACTGGTTTCAGGTAGAGACCTAGTAAGTTGGAACAAGCTTTTGGGTTTTATTTGGTGTTGCAGGCTAATGCAGCAGTTACTTAAATGTTTCTGGTTTTCCTCTAAGTGTTGCAGTGTATAGATCATCTTTGAAATTAAATATATTTTAAAATTAGTGACCTCTGGGAATGTAATTTAAAACTGACCATTTTTCAAATGTCTATTCAATGAAAGCGGACAGATGCAGTCTCTCTTTGACACAAAGCTGAGTTGCCTCTTTGGAGGCAGAAGGGAACTACAGCTAATAATGACCTTTCTTTTCTCCTCAGAAAGACAGATTTGTTAGGAGGCATCTAGGCCACCTAGGAGTGGGAGCCCTTCCCCTGGCAGGCAGTGGCTCACTTTAAAATTGCATGGGAAGCTGGAAAGTCATGGACAACACCATGAGGGACACAAGAGTAGTGGTCGCTACACCAGTGAAATAGTGATCCCATCCTGTCCTGTCTATCATACCCTGCCTGCCCTCTGCTAAAGAAACAGCCCAAAGGAATGTACAGGAGAGTTGTAGGATGTATTTTTCTTACTGGCTTTTTAAAGCACAATAGGAAGAAGTGGTAACTTGTCCATGGCTCTGTCAGATTCCCAGCACAGTTCATTCAGCAACTGTCTTGTCTCTATTGTGTGTCCTGCACAAGCATCCCCTTGTTGGGGAATTATGGCCCACAGTCTGCTTCGTTCTCTCTGTTTACTCTTTTTTATGAAGGTCCTAGAGTTTCTTGTGCATAGGATCAGCTTTCTTTCCATGCCTGACCCTAAGCCCTTTCTCAGGTGACGTAAGGCAGTTGTGTTGCATGCTTGGTTGCATAAGGGATGTCTTACTGCCCTGAGCCTGCAGCTGTGACCTGCCTGGCTGAAAAGCCTGGAGTCACTGGCTTATGAAATCTTCTGGGCAGAGAATCAGCTAATAACAAAACTGAGTTACATAAAGGCTTGTATCCTGGTTGTTGGATACTTCTTGTTTTTAAAATAGCTTTTTTTCCAAATGATGATATTTCGGTGGAGGATTTTTTCCCAAATTAACTAGTCCTCAAAATGCTTCTATGGTTTCTTGTCCCCTGGGTTTGAGTAGAAAAAGTTCTCATATTTCAGGTAACAAAAAGTACATCCTGCTCCCCCCTGAAAAGGGGAAGACCAGCCTACAAGCCAGCCTTAGTAATTGCTTCCTTCCTCCTGTACATTTTTAAGCATGTGTGGCATTGTACCATAACAGCAGGCATCCCTTCTCTCCCTGCCTGTGTGCTGTTCTGGCTTCTTTCCTTCTGCTGGGACAGTGCAGTTGGTTTCAGAAAGTCCCAGAAAATTTGCAAAGTTCATTTTGGGGGGGGATTACAGAAACCATTTGGGCTGATTCTCTCTCAAATGGGTTTGGCATCCAGCTCACAAATATTTATCTTCCTCAAAATAGAATAAAGCTTATTCAGTGTGTATGTAGGCATGACAAGAAATGCAGCTTTTGCCATCAGCCACTGTCCTTCCAGGAGCTCTGGTGGAGTTTTGACTGAAGCCTGGTATATTTCCATGGTAGTACTGAGTTGTTCTGTTTACTCCAGGGCAGATGCAGCAAAAATGTTTGATTATTTTAAGTTTTAACTTGCAATACTTGGAATACTTCTGAGTAGTCTGCTACCCTGATTTACAAAACAGCATTCCCCACCTAATTTTTATGATTTTTCTTGCTTAGCTCTGTGAAAATCATGGTTTCAACAATTTGGCTATTAACTCTTTCTCTACAAGACTCATATTTTCTTCTCACCACAGTGTTGGAGCTCATCTGGCCAGCCTCAGGTGATGATCTACAGTAGTGCTTCCCACACCATAATGGCAGTATGTTAATCACCCACCACTTACAGCTACTGTTAACTGCAAGAGGGCTTTGAAATTCTTTGCAAAAGATGCTTGGTTTCATTTTCTCTTTTATTTCCTTGCTGAGCTCTCACAACAGGCTCTCTCCTGTGTCTGTGCATTGAATGCTGCTTCTAGGCCAGAGAGACTCCAGACTGGTAGAGTGGAAGAGGGGGCAGTTTGTGTCATGGATGCTGATTGATCGCCTGTCCCTTTGGGCGTCTTTGTCATGGCCTCCCAAAAGAAAGACCTACTGTATTGGGTGGAAAACTGGAGGAGCAATTGTGTATTCAGCAGTGCGCAGCGTTTGTGACTATGGACAGCAACACAGATGCTCTTAGATAGAAAAGCATTGAGGGCAGAGTTAGGCAGTCCTGTTCTATGACCTCCCCAAAAAAGGGGGGTTTTATTTTCACATACAGGGCTAGTGGGAACAAGGAAGAGAGATTCCTGTCTTGTGCTTGCTGAGGCTTTTAATTTTAAAGTTAAATTTCCTATATCTTGAAAGTGAGGAGAAGATTCTAACTTACTTAAATAGCCTGCATGTATTGGGAGGAAGGCATGGAGCAGGAATGGCTGGGCTTTGTGCCAGGGATTCAGTTCTGCTCTCAAGACTAGTGCAGAAATGGTTTGTTTTGCTTGATAACTTGTCAAAGGCAGTGACTGAGCATTGTCTGACAGCATATATCTGAATCTCAATTCTCATACCAGCAGAGCACACAACTGTCTCTATAGAGCTGTCTAAGATGTCTCTATCAATTGCAGTTCTCAACATTTTGGTGTATAATTTATAGGCCTCTCTAGTCTCTCATCCCTGGTAATTCAGAATCACTGGACAGATTCTCCATATGGCCAGAGGCTTGGGCCTTTCTGATAAACCCCAAGTATTTGAACTGTGCTCTTGAAGGAATCAGATTGACTGCAAGTCTTTGAACTGAAGTCCAGGGTAACATCCCGTGTACCAAGATGATAGGGGTAGAATAAGGCTGTAAATACGAGGATAAATGGCTGCAAGGTGCTTTGTTCATTCTCCCTGACATTTACTTGTGTATCCTTGGTTCAAAATAAGAGATCTGTCAAGCATGCAGATTGTGCTGTGGTGCAATTTGCACACTCTGAGGGCAGATGGGAAATGAAAAGCAAACTGGATCTAATTAAAATTGAGATGCTCCCTCCATAATATCAGCTACTTCCTACCTGTGCTCACCTGAAAGCCCTATCAGTCCCAGCACTGCAGCTGCTTAGTATTCATCTTGGGTTACTTCTGGGGCCATGATTCAGAATCTGCCAAAGTGCTTCCTAGACAGAGAATGAAACTGAACAAGTGCTTTCCTGAATTTGAATTAGGTTATTAGTGCAGATTTTTACTGTTTGCGTTCTAGTAAGAAGCAGTGCTTTTCCATTAGTCTTTGTTTCTACATTTCCCCTGCATTTCCAACACTAACCTTTCCTTTTTTTTCTTCCTTTTTTTTTCAGGAAAAGAGGCGTAGAAGTAGTACAGGTGAGTAAAAGCTCTATTTTCTTGTAAAGAAGGCTTACTGATTTTAAATGCTATCATTTGGATGCCAATATGACCTGGGCTTAATGATTTTTCTTTCCATTCAGTTCTTTATAATAGACACTGCTTTTGGAAAGATGGGATTCCCCTTTCATGAAGCATGTGTTGAGCCCACATGCAGTCCAGCTTAATAGGGGCCCTAGTGAAAGTGGGAATGCAGTTAGGCTTTTAGTTGTGACTGCGGTGTTAGGGTGTTAACCCTTTAGTTGCAGCGGAGTAAAGAGACACAGTCACACGGTCATTCTCGAGATGAAAGAGAAGGCGAGAAGACAACGTTTATTCAGAAACTCACTGTTTAAATAGCACGACTCGCAACAATGAGAACAGAATAAAGATGATTGGTCCAGAGAGAAGACACCCCATTCCCAGGGTCTGTTAACAGCAAACAGGTGTCTTTATCTTTATTATTAATTCCTCTGTGTTTTGACCAATTTATCTTTCCTGGGAAAGGCTTCTTGGCCTTCAGCTGAAAAACAGCTTATCACCCTGAGAAATGGTTCAGAGAACAGAGCTGAAAGGCTCGGGCCTGGAATAATTTTCCAGGCAGTTCTCTGAAAGGATACTACAGGCTTTTCTTGTCTGTTGATTAATAAGATCTGATAGTTGATTAGGTGCTGTTACTCTTTTAGTTGCATTCACAGGCAGTCAAGCTTAACAGAAACAGGATCTGCCCTTTGAAAAAAAAGCTATGGCAGAAGGAATGTTCTTGTAACCCAGTGAGCAGTGAAATGGTACTGAAGTACCTTCAAGTTGTGGCCTATCTACAGATAACTTCAGGTGTTGGCTACATTTGTTCTTTCCCAGGTCTGAATGGTCATATTTCACACAAGATGTTACTTAAAGGATGGTGTCAACTTGTGAAAGGAATTACGTACATGTCAACTGTAACATAGAACACTATAAGCCCTAAAGATGAAGGGGAAGCATGCTTTTTCTTTCTGGCTTATTTTGTGTGCTTAGAAGAGCTGTATGTCATAGGCTTGAGTCTTGCTGGTACTTACCTGGTGCTCATTTTGAACTCTGAAATGGTGCGTTCCTCACTTAGTAAAACAGAGATGAAACTGTCTCAATAGAGGTGACAAAGGAGAGAGGAGGAAAATAGTGTGTCAGCTATGGGTAATTAAGATTGCTCTTAAATCCATGTGAAAGGTGCTTCTCAACACCAGCAGGGAGCAGAAGAAAAGCACTTAACAAAAAATAAATTGAAAAATCAGGCCATTATATTTTAAAGAATTCGCTCTCAGAAAAGACTTAAAAAATTCTCATTGCTAGTTAAAATGGAGAGTATGTTTTTCAGTTATGAGTAGTTGTCTGAGAACTGCATTTTGTTAGAAGGACAAAGGGCATATACTTTGCTGGCTGTATTTAACCTTTCACCACGACTACATCATCTTCCTTACCTGTACCTCCTATTGCTCAGAGCTAAGGGGCAGCTTCTTTCATCAGTTTTGATAATGACATTACCAGACTGATAAAAACAAACCAGCATTTGCAAACCACAGCTTGATCAGGAGCACAGGGAGAAAGCTAACCCTTATTTGAGTCACTGTCTAGGGGACATTGTTATTTTATTAACACTCCAGTGAATTACAGTCCAATGCTTGTATTTGTTATATGTGCCTTGCACCTGCACTGTACATTTAAGCAGCAAGAGGCTCATACGAGATGAATTCAGTGATGTATCCATTAGTTGAGCAGAGGGCAGACTCCATTTTACCTCATGAATTAAAATTGTTGCCCTTCCATGGATTGCCTCTTAGTCTGATGTTTGTGTAGCTTAATGACTAGTCATCAGATAGACACAAAATTATTGGAAAGTATTTATTTATTGTAAGAGCATTTTGGGAAACATTTGGACAGAACTATACAGGACTTTGTCCCAATAAAAACACTTTATGGTCTCAAATTCGACAATATGGTTGAGATATCAGACTAATCTATATGGGGAATTTGTGCCCAAAGGCATGCCTCAATCACTGGTGTCTGCTGCTCTGCTGGAACAGGATGGATGGAAGTTTATAATCACCCTTTGCCTATCACTAGTGTGTTGCCTTCATATATCCTGCTGCATGTGCTTCAGCCAGTAAGGAGTGTATCAGAAATGGGATCTTTCTTCATCCCTTATTGCTAGAAATCTTTGCTTGAGACACCTTATGTGATTTGTCCCCCTAGCCCTGCTTCTAGATGAAAGATCGTCTTGGTGTCCATCTGGTGCACAAAGTTTATTTGACAGAGGGAATATTGTCTTCCTATGTCAAGCAGCAGCATTTCTTTGATTTGCTTCCCCTTCTCCCTTAAAGAACCTGTCCTGTTAGAGAGAATAACAGGACAGCTCTTAGATCTGACAGTAAGCAAGTAAATCAAACCCCAAGATACACAGGATGTTTACCTAATTTCTTCTTTATATAAATTCAGAATTTTTCTGAATGTAGACTTGCATTCCAGTAATAAGCAGTGAGTTGGAAGGTAAGGTTTAGTTATTGGCTTCCAGAGAGCAAAGCACAAGGGAGTGGTGTGTGCTGACTTCTGTGAACATACATCAGATGATTCTTTTCCAAAGATGTTTCACGGGAGCAGAAAAGGATTTTTTACTACTAAAGGGAAGTCTTGGAGGTCTTCAAATAAGCACCTGTGTGACTTCTGTTTCCTTCCTGCAGGGAGAATTTAGGATAGTCCTCTATAGTCCTCTCTTTTTTGGCTAGACAGATTAAATTTTTTTTTTTGCTTTCTTAGAGCTAATTGTGCTGTAACAGATTCAGTGAGCTGCTGCTAGACAGCAATTAACATTTCATGACTTGTTCAGGTTTTGTGTTTTGTCTTCTCTCAGACTTCCACTTTCAGCAGAGAGAGTGGTTCCAGCTTTCTATTTTTATTGAGTGGGGAAACACGCGCATCCTCCAAAGAGAAATAAAGCAAGAACAGGACTGGCAGTGGGATGCTAAGCAGGCATTCACCTTTATCTAGCAGTAAGACCTTAATTAAAGCATCACATTGAAAACAAACAGAAAACTTCTCAACTTGTGTGGTGATAAATAATTGGGGTTTTTAGACATATTGATTAATTTCTAACATAGTAAGAATTCACTGTGAACTCAAGGTACAAGAGCTGAAATGTGCAACATTATATAGTAAACTGAGTAACATCCATCAAGCTAGCTGGCTTAGAAGATGGTACAGTAGATTAATTAAATAAAAAGCTTTCAAGATTATGAACTTTCCAAAGATAGTATGAGTCTGAGCCTGCACCCAAACATTTGGGAGTCTGAATAGGATTAGCTCATTTCTATTTTTCCAGTGGGCATGGCAGAACCCTGAGTAGCAGCATTCTTAAAACCTGGCAGTGTTTTGGATCTAGATTTGCTTTCTGCAACTTAAATCCAAGTTGGTGGGGCAGCCACAAACCAGTGTTATATTACAAGGAAAAAGCGATTTACTAGCTTTTCAAGATGGGCTCTTAACAGAATACTGTGCTGCATCTCTCACCTTGTTATGGAGCATCTGCTTGTTTTTTAAGGAGGGATCACTCGAGTATCAGGGTGCTTTTTGAATTAGAGTGCTTACTTATTTGTATTCCATAAGGTAAGGAAGCACTCTTGTTCCAGTTTTGAAGGAGGAGAGACTGAAGGATGTGTCCCATTTCTCCCAGGGAACTTGTTGCAGTACTAGCCCCAGTGCTGTTTGGGTCTGTGCAGCAAACCCGTGCTGCAGGAATTTCAGCTGCAGCTTGTCTCAGAAGGGGTGTGGGGCCACTAGCTTGTGCTGTCGAGTGGGCACAAAAGCAAGAGCAATTAAAGGTGGTCAGCAGGGCTGGGGTTGCTGGCTCTCTTCCAGTGAAAAGCAGCACCAATTCAGCTGCATTTAATCTTCAGGCTGCATTTAAAGTATTCTGAATATAATGCTCTTGTGGTTCCTGTGGCAGTTCCATACCTTTGCCTTTCTTACTGGCTCTTCCCACCCTGTGCAGCTGCCTGCTCAGCTGGTGTGGCTTGAGCTGGTGGCCAGAGGAGAGTAGAGATGCCCTGAGCAGGTGATAGACATGACTGAAGCCCATCTGCTATGGCCTGCAGGCAGTTGCTAGGCAGGCAGCAGCTGGCAAGGCTGAGGCAGAGCAGCTCTTGTGCTGGCATTGGGGTGACTTGCCACAAAATGCTTAAACTGAAGCATTTCTTAATAAATTCTTTCATCACTGTTTCAAGGGGAAGACTGCCTGCAAAACTATGCAGTGAATGGCTGATGAGGTGTTTATTATTTAAAAAAGCTATTTTCTGTAATAGAATCTAGCAAATAAGGGTTTTATGTAGTGTCAGAAAGTAAAGCTGTTTCTGATCTTGTTCAATTTCTGTCCCTCCATTGGTCAAATTAGTGGAGGGCAAAATTTAGGATTGAAAATTGTCAGTTCTTCTTTAGCTAGTGAAGTAGCTAGTTTCTTATGACTGTATGCTGGCAAGGGAGAGAAAGAACATCTACCTTGTTTTTCAGGAAAAAATCTGTTGGCTTAGTTTGAAGAATGTAAGAGTGAAAACATGTGCACTGAAGTGGAAATCATCTCAAGAACCTCTGATAGAGACGCGCATTTATTTTTGTTTCACAAGCTATGCAAAACCAGAATAATTAGCTGCAACCCTTTGGCTTCTGACAAATTGCCAGTTCAGTTTTTATGTGACAAAGTTTGGAGCCTTCGTGTTTCTTGTGACTTCAAAGCTGTTTCAAACACTTCCACACCCAAACTTTCCTAGAGCTCTTGCTCGCATTTAATTCTAAAATAGTGAGGATTTCCTATTTTTGGTGCGTGTTTTTGGATCGAATGAACACTAATGCTCTTTTATCTTAGATGTTCTAGTCAGTTGGCTATAAAAGTGGGATTAGTCGTATTTCGAACTGCATGCTTTTTAATAGCAGAGGGATATGAAGGCGAACATGTTTTCTGATGTGGAACAGCTGATTGTAGTAGTTACAATGATCTTGACTGCTGTCTTGTTTTTCCTTTTCCCCCAGCTCTCTGGGAATAGAGATATTTGAAGTCTTTTACTTTGGAAAAGAAGACTGTCCTTTGAGACATGGGTTTTCTTGAAGCCTGCAAAGGAGAATTCAGGGTGCCCTCTGCACTATTCATTTAATTCTTCATTCAAAGCGAAATACTAATGACAATGGTTTCTACTGTTTGTTGCCAGGGAACTGCTGTTTCTAGAAATGAGAAGAGGTTTATTTTCACATGAAGTATTAATGTATTAATGTATTAATGGAGTAAGCTCCAAACAGCAGTGTTCTAACCAAGAAAAGGAGCTTGTAAAATATGTATTTGATAGCATATACAGAAAGATGTGATTGGAAAGCTTCCAAAGCAAGCAAGGTTGTTGAGATGTTGGAGAGTTGGCTCTCTAGTACTGGGAGAATAAAGTTTATTTTTACATGCATGCCAGGCCTTCAGTAAAATGCATGTTTTCCTGAGAATGGCAGCCTGGTTTGTCTTCAGTGCATTTTTGGAAATGATGCTATAGAGGCCCTCCAGCCCTTCCTAGTCTAGATTGTGTTAGGTACTTTGCATGTGTGTGGGGGGCACTGCTTAAAATCTTGGAAAGATTCTGATACTTCTTAGTGTCAGTGCTACAAAGAGTGTGCTAAGCACACAAAGTAGGGTCTTCCAAAAAAGTGCATTAATCTCAGTTTCAAATCCAGAAGCCACAAGAGTGTGGAAGAACAAATCCCCCTAGTCCTTTTCAATAGGGGAGATCCTTCTGTGTGAGACCTTTGTGGTAGCAGAGAAGCAGAATTGCCCAGCAGGAATGAAGCACAGGTTCCAGTGCAGGGAGAGATGACTTTGGCGCAGTGTTTTATATTGCATCAGCATGCTGGTCAGTTAGGTACAGCATGGGCCTTTCTGGTCCACCAGGGAAGAAGAATAAATACACATTTATTTAGGCAGGGAAGGAGGACAAAACTGTGGAACATTTTCACTGTGTGGATTAAGCAGATTAAATGAGCAACACTTATTCTTAAAAATTAGAGTAAGCCAAACAAATCAAATTGCATTTAGATTTATTTTCACTTTTGGTGAATGAGTGAGTGAACCATGAAGAAACTTTTGTGTCTGAGAGAGTCTCTTACTGACTGGTTTGACTGCTTTCTTTTGATGGTGAATTCCAGTAGCCTCAGAGAGGTGTGGGTTCTGCAGTCAGTTGCAGGCAGCACCTGTATGAGTGAAAACATTACTAAGATTTAGAAAACTGTAACTAATTATAATGAAATGCTGTCAGGTTGGAGCTTGTACTGTTTTGGCCTATGGAGCCAACTCTGCCCAGCCCCTTTCTCTTCTCCCCACTCCTTGGTATATGCAGTGATTCCTAACAGTGCTAAAGGCTGGGAGTTGGGAAAAACCCAGTGAAAAGCCAGTCCCTGTGGGACCTCTGCCAATATTTTGGTGGCTATAACGGGACTGAAATTGCAGTGAGGACTTGCCTTGCTTTGTCATTTACTGCAGGCATTTTAGGCAAGTCCGTTACAAATTCTGCCTCTGTTTCCTAATGAAGGTAATATTCCACATAGCGCAATGCCATTTAAGTTACTTTCAGATATCTAAGTGGGTAGATTTAGACAAATGAGTGTGTGAAGGAAAACAGGGCTGTTAATTTCTGAAGATTGGTGAATAATATTCTTTAGCATATGTCTTCACAGATACTTCGGTGAACTGCAAAGCTTCATAAATACCTCATCAAGAAACAGTATGGATATAAAAATAAGACCCTCAAAGAAATCCTGGGTTGTAAAACTCTTTATTTGCCTCTTTTTGGAGCCCCAGTCTTTGCACAAAATGACAATTAGTGCTTTTTTGAATCATGATTATTGCAGTGGTGCCTATTGGCCAACAAAGACTTGGCTTTGATTCTGCATTAAACAATAGAATTATTTGTCTTACTGGATGCAGGTGTTGTGATATGGTATCAAAACAGGCACATGGAGTGTATTCAGAGGCATGTGACTCAGGAAATGCCTTATTTTAAAATCAACCTGTCTCATTTGCAGTTTTGCTGAAACTGCAGTCAGTGTTGAAGTACAAATATGCATGTAGCTCTTTTGACCTTTTCTTGGAGTAGGAAGGATGGGGAGTTGATATGGTACCATGACAAGGGTGAATGTATCTCTGACCCTGTCCTCTCACAGATGAATGCCCCATCCTTTGTGTATTTTGGGGGTGAAGTCACGCAGTTCTCTGCTCTGTCAGAGTTGCAAGCTCATTCCTGTCACAGCAGTTGTAACCCTGTCTTCAATCCTGGGGTTTAGTTCCACAGAGATGTTTTTTAGGAGCAATGACTCACGTATCCACTGTAGCTCAGACTTGGTTACTTCCAATAGAAGCTTTATGGAGAGAATATCATCAGAACAGTGGAGGAGGATATTTGTATGCTTGTCTTCCTCAGTGAAGGTAGGTCTGAACTGTAAAAGATCAGTGGAGCTTGAGGAAGTCTTTTCAGTCAGTGTATGTTGACTCTTCTTTCTCCAGCTTCTGCAAGACTTACTCCTTTGATCTGCGGCCTGAGATAATTGTATCTGAAAATATTGCATGCTTGTTTGCTCTTCTGGCACTTCACAATTAAAGGAGATAAACGTATTCATGTTGCAAGAGTGAATGGTTTCAATAAAACCTGATGCTTAAAGACGTTAAGCCCTGAAGTTTCTTAGGTTTTCCTGTATTTGGTCTTTAGCCTTAAACTACAGAAACTCCTAATGCATGTACTTAAGCTGCCTCTGTATAAAACAGAGCACAGTCAAATACATCAAAAACTGGAAATGTTTTCCTGAACCTCATTGCCTTCATGGAAATATAGCAGAAGACAGAAGAGTGACTTCAACTTAATTAGAACAGCTGAACTTCTGCCCCATCCCATCCCATCCCATCCCATCCCTTTTTTCTCCAAGGGGCACTCTGTTTTAAGGGTGATGTCTTTTGCTAGAATAAGTATTTATTTTTCACTTTAACTCTGCATTTCTGGTGAAAGCAATACACTTATTTTTTCTTTTAATTTCTTTTTGCAAAAGTGTAGACCTCTTTGCTGTATGTCTAAACAGACAGATCAGATAGAAAGGGTTTTTGCATATGTCGTAGGAGTTTTCTGTGCCTTTGGTTGTTATTTTGCAATATCTCTGTGGTGGTTTGAAAATAGCTTGGTTTTTGGTGAAGAGGAAAAAGGATCAGCCACAGAAGTGTCTCCAATATTGACCTTTTGATGGAAAACACTTCTATACTTTTTGACAGTTTATTTTTAATCAGTATCAATTTTTTGGTAAAATTTACTGCTAATGGTAATTTTGCACTGGTACCAGAAGCAGTGCAATTAATAACGTAGGATGGAAATTGTTGAATCTAGGATTTCACTGAGGAAGACAGGAGATTACCAGGAGAAATTTAGATGATTATAAGCATAGTTTATCTAAAGGTAGAAGTGGTTTATCCCAGGTGTGTGTTTCTTTAGCATAAAGTCACAGAGCTGTAGTATGTTCATTTTTAAATTTATTTTTATTTTTTTCAATCCTCTCATATGCCTTGTCACAACAGATGCTGCTGCTGCAGCTTTCTAGATGAGATTAGTGTAGTTCTCTACTGGCGATTCCAGGAGCAAGGGTAGGTAACCACACTTAATAAATGGATTGAAATAGTCATTGGATGCCTAAGGACATTGATCTGCCCTAAGCAGTCCCTTAGCACATGGTGGAAGTAAACCTTCCTTTTGGAAAGCTCTTTTCAAAGAGAAAGTTGAGGGCAAGGGTTAACTTTATTCCCATAGACTGGGGGGAGCTTGGAGAGAAGCTTTCTCCAGCAGGTTCCTGTGAGTCTCTGTTGCTCAGTTTCTTCAGGGAAGAAACCTAGTGTGCTACTGACATAGTAATGAATCTGTATAAATCCCAAAGCCAGAGGAACCACAAAATCCATCCAGCTTTGTTCATGGTAGTCACAGTTTGTGCTCTGCTGCTTCTGCTTCAGCTCACCTGCCCACAGAGCAGGGTGATTTTGTTCCCAGGAGGCTCCCTCTCCAGGTGTGCTTTCTGTGACTCAGCTGTGCATTAACAACACAGCAAAGCCAAGCCTGACTTAAGTGTGCAGATTTGTCACTGAAATGGTGATCATCCCATAGCACATTTTACTTTAATGATTCTTTTCTTATGTTAAAGTTATTTTTGTCAAAAGGTGTCAAAATAATTACTTGTTGCCCATATTATAGGTGAATAAAAGCCTGTCAAGAGAACTTGTCCACTATGCTTTTAGTTAAAGTTTGCTTGTCACCTTGTAGGATCCTAAGGCAATGCTGTCAGCTAACCAGGCACAGAAAGGAATCTCACATTTCAGTCATAATTTAAAGAAAAAAATCAAATTGAGGGTGGTTTGAGGGCTGTTTTGAGAACTGATACAACAGAGCTTACAGGTGGGAGAACAGAAACTACACCTATATACAAAAC
Source organism: Toxostoma redivivum (assembly GCA_013397375.1). Classification (NCBI taxonomy): domain Eukaryota; kingdom Metazoa; phylum Chordata; class Aves; order Passeriformes; family Mimidae; genus Toxostoma; species Toxostoma redivivum. The sequence continues at coordinate 1,052,448 of VXBI01003609.1, forward strand.
CATAAAATGCTTTTGTCATTGCTGAGCAATGGACTTACCTTACACTGTTTTTTAGTTGATATTTTAGGATCCATGATAGTTCAGTGTCTTACTAGAATTCAATGATCAATTTTTCAACCTGACTTTCCTTCAGTAAATTATAGTTGCCTCATTTAATTTCCCAGTTGGCGTGCTTCCTTGAATAAGTTTGTGTCTAATTTAAAGTTGTTATACATGTTAATTTATACATAGTGTCCTTGTTTGAGTGTGTGCTTTAAGGTAAGCATTCAGTAGTTAGTGAGGGCTTTTTTACAAAAAGCCTATTCCTCCTCCTGGTACCTTGCCAAAGTGCAAAGAAATTATTTACAGTGTTTTGACAGAATCATCCCAGGACGGGATGGAAAAGATGCCATTGGGACTGAGCTAATACTGTAAAAGACTGAAATGTAAGGAAAACAACTGTGTAGAGGAATCTTTGGCTGACTTTGCAATCTGAGAAGCTTTTTAGCTTTGTTTTTGTGATAAATTGTTGATTGGAGCTGAGAGCTTCCTTTACTCAAAGGTCTAAGTGCATCTGAAATTGTTTTCTTGTACAAGAAGCTTCGTTGCACAACTGCAGTGTGCAACTCAGCAACATAGCCAGTGTTAAATTGTTCATCACCTTACTGATGGCAAGATTAGAGAACAAGCTAACTGCTTTCTGTAGAGAATTTATGTAGATTGCAGAGAGGTCATTTGCACTCTAGGTTAGCTTGGAAAAATATTCTTTCCTGTGACCTAGATGAGCTTATTTTGTAATACCTTTTCCTTTATGATAACAACCTTTAAGTGGCTGAAAAAAGAATGGCAGCTCTGAAGAGGGAAACAGAATTTTTTCTTTTTAAGTACGAAGCAGTTTGAAACTGAGTCAAAGCAGATTATACGTTCATGAGCCTGTTGTGATGACTTACATACCGTGCAAGACATAATAGCTGGTTATCCATGAACTAAGTGACTAGAAAGGAGGTAGAGATAGCACTTGTTCCCTGCTGGTGGCAGATCCTTCCACTGGTCCCTGCTCCTGATAGTTTTTCCACTTCTGAGCCAAAAATGGCAGGTTAGGGTTGATGATTCTCCATTGACCAGAGGACCTTTTTCCTAGCAGTAAAAGGCCATGTCCTCACACTGATTTCAGTTCCTGTTGGGTGAGGAAACTACACCCTGGTGGTCGATCTTGTCTGACAGGTGTGTTGAATGCTCAAGTTCTCTGCTTTCTTTTGATAAATGCTGTGATTGCTTTTCTTCAAAGTAGCTGCCTGCTGGGTCTCTTCTTAGCTTCTTTAACCTGCTTGTACAATTAAATAAATGCATTTCTACTTTTTCTGTGTTTCCAAAAATCTGCATCTTTTCAAGTGAGCCTGCAGAAGTGGATGCACACAGAAGCTGTGTTGGCTCTGTGAGCACTGTATGCCATGTAGGTGTGATTTTGCTGTGCCTGAGCAGGCACAACACCCTCAGGGACCAGGACAGTACTACTGCTTGTGCTGTAGCATGCTCAGTTTATACAGTATGGTCCAGGCCTTGCAGTGCCTTTTAAAGATCTGTTGGTGTAATGTCTTTTCACTAGTTTAGTGCAGTCAGCGCTTTGTACAGCAGCTCAGTGGATTATATTTACTTTACTTTTATTAGTATAGACTAGGTTTGACTTCAGAAGTAAAGAGACTAGTGAGGTACCCTGATGGTAAGTGGCTGTCTCTTCAACTTCTCTCTTGTAAAGGTCCTTTCTTCTGGAGTGGCAAAGTACTGGTTTAGACATGAGAAAGATTTAAGTGATGCTTTCAGCAAGTCTGTTTTCACCACATTCCTGGGTTTGTTTACTGTGTCTGTGCACTGCCAACCAGCATATGCCCTTGTGTGCAAGGAGGATCTCTCAGGCAGGAACAGAAGAGGAAATGCCTTACCCAACTGTAGTCCCAGTGAAACACGAGCTAGAAGCACTAGTATTGCAGGTGAAGAGCATCTTGCTCAGTTTGGAGGGACTGAGTTCAAACCAAAGGCAGGCATGGGCAGCCCTCTGTTGAACCACATGAGACTTGAAAGTTGTTCTTATGTGGTTGCTAAGCCATGGCCACATCCCAGGAACCGTGGCAGTGCTGAGTTAGTGGGGATTATTGTCAGGTGTCCTGTACTTTTTTAGCAGCTAGTAAAGGGATCTCTTGGTGTTTTTATAGCTCATAGGTCTGTGACACTTTTTATGTGTTCTTTTTAAATTCATGAATCTGAATACTTTTGCCTTTTCCATAAATCTGAATATACCGAGTTTTGGAGGGTTGATTTTTATAACTACTGTCCAAGACTCTTCTGGAGTGGGTACAACCTAACTCTGCTTACAGCAAGAGTGATTTTGAAGTAATGCTATGCTGCCTTTTTGTTTAAGGAATCAGAATGCAAATGCAGCATAATCATGCATGAAAAATAATCTGTCCCTGGAAATGCTGTCTTGATGGTCTACTTTGTTACTACCCAGATATGTCAGTTTGTAGCCAAGTTTTGGTGCAGTAATACCATCAAGTTAATGTTTAAAAGAAGAGCTGACAGAGTTTACTTCATCTTCAATAGAGAGAAGTACTAAGCATAGTTGTTGATAACTGGGAATTTTAATTCCACGCAAATTTTCTTAGGATTGATCTGCTGCAACTTTATTTATTGAATCTCTCAGGATTGTTTATGATTTTGTCTCAAGAGCTTGGTGTGTTTGCAGAGGATCACTTAGCAACAGTCAATGGCACAGTGACATGCTCATGCTAGTACGATGAAGCATAAAACAATGAGGAAACACCCAGAAACACCAAGTAAATAGAAATTTAAAGCAAAACAAAGCTGAACGGTTCCACATTGATGTGGAGGGGCTTGTAAAATTCTTTACTTAGATGTTTGTAGTCCTGATCTAATGATGTTCTCTGCTTATGTAGCTGTTCATAGTCATGGGACTTCTCCAGCTGTTATAATGGAGCATCTCTTGAGTATTTAAAATAGAAGGAACTACTTGATATTGAAATAACTCATTCTTTAATCTGTTAAGTCTTTTTAATTTAGTGCTCCACCAAGTAATAGCTAAGGAATAGAAGTTCCCTGGAAGGGTCTGGGGTCTAGACTGCTATTCCAACTTTACATCTTTGTGTACTCTTTGTACAGCTCTAAGATTCTTCTGCTTCTAATAATCAATATTTATTTTCCTGTGGTGGGGTTTTTTCCTTGGTTAGGTTTGGGGTTCTCTTTGATTCAGAGGAATTATAAGTTTAGGTCTGAATGTAAAGATCTGCGTATTGCAGGCCTTTTATTATTGTATATTGATACCAATAATGTGCTTGACTTAAATGATTTCCAAGCAGTGCCATGGAAAGGGACCTGGGGGTCCTGGTGAATGGCAAGTTGAACATGAGCCAGCAGTGCCCTGGCAGCCAGGAGGGCCAGCCTTGTCCTGGAGGCATGAGGCACAGCATTGCCAGCTGGGTAAGGGAGGGGATTGTCCTGCTCTGGTCTGCACTGGGGCACCCTCACCTTTAGTGCTGGAGCAGTTCTGGGTGCCACAATATAAAAAAGCCATCAAGATGTTAGAGAGTGCCCAAAGGAGACCATAAAGACAGAGGTTTTGAAGAGCGAATTTCAAACTTCTGACCACTCCTTGCGCCAGCTCTGCATCTTTCTTTGTTCTCCTTCACAAACATCTGTGCTGTGGTGTTCAGAACAGGCTGTACTGAAGGACCTGTGTTTGGAGCCTGTCTGGTGCTTGTACTTGTACTTGAAAGTTGTCTGGAGGAAAGCCAACTCCTCATTTTAAGGCTGCAAAATTTTGCTACTATATCAGAGGACTGGCTTTGTTCTCCATGGGTCTTACTAGCCTCCTGACCCCTGTGCCACATCAGTGAGGCCAGGCAGCATCCCCAGCAGAGCCAGGGTCCATCTACTCTGGCTGTGGAAAGAAGAGGCAAATTGTGCATGTCTCTGCCTGTATGTGATCACAGACCTACCCTACATGTGTTAATCTATCCAAGTTCAGCTTTGGAATGCCTGTTTCTGTAGAGAAAGCACTGGTGAAGACAAGCCTCCTGCTTTGTGATGAGCTGTTACGATGGCTTGTCTCCCTTGTGCTCCCTGCTAGCTGTGTACCAGCTTACACTGCTGTGTTTGTCACACCTTGTTCCCTGCACTGGGACAGGCAGAAATGTGCCTTGCCACCAGGGTGTGGCTGCAACACATCCTGGGCTGTAAGCTATGGTGCTAGCTCTTAGCTGGAGGTGGCAGCCTCAGGGTTTGAACGCTTGCTTGTTGCATCCTGCAGCCAACCTCAGTGAGAAGTCTTGCCTCCTGGACCACTGCTGAATGCTGAATTACAGCCTGACTCCAGTTGTAATCTTCTGAAAGACAAATGTGGCAGAACTAAAGCTGCCAACATTAAATTTTTCATATGTTCCTTTGGATTTTGAAAGGTGATTTTCTTTTTTTAATGGCATGGAAGGTGTAGTGGGAACATGAAATTTCTAGTACTACAGTGGAACTGATGTGCTCTAGTAAGGTGAAATAATAATTAAAATATTTTACCAGGTATCATCTTAGCTTCACAGTTAGTAAAAAGTGTTTAAAATAATGATTTTATTATTTTCACAAAGGTAAGTATTCTGTCAGGTTGTCAGTTATGATGGAGGTCATGGTGAGGGGAAGTTCTGTGGCTTGGGTCATAGGACAAGTTAGATGACTGACCAGACTGGTCCTTCTTATATCTGAAGATTGAGGTAAGTTGCTAAGTAATGAGCCTGCTTTTCAAAGGTGCTGAGCAGCTGCTGTTGAGGTTCATACAAAAAACCAAATGCTCTAGCTTTCTCCTTGGGGTGTAAATATGAATGCAGCAGCCCACTCTGCACAGACGTATGTAAGTGTGTGAATCTCATCCCATCTGTCCACCTATCCTCCAGAGAACCTTCGCTGAAAATTTTTTTCTGAATTAATTCCACTATCAAATGCAGGCAGATTTTCTGACCATCTTTACTGTTAAACTACTTGTATTAGTGTTGTTCTAGACCTCTTCTATTACATAGTGACGGAAATGTGCATGAGTGACTTTTACTTTTGGGGCACAGGAAGGCAGAGCCTCTCAGTCTGTGTGCTGAAGCTAATCCATTGGTGTCCTTCCCTCTGTGAACATTCGTGGAGATGGCTGTGCTTTTTTGGCTATTTTTAAGGGACTTTTCTAACTTTAGAGCAAAATACAATACAATGCAATAGACTGTGTGATGCTTTACAAAATAGCATGATTTTGCTATTTGTCTTTCTCATGGCTCTATTAAAAAAATACTACATTGTGAATCTGCTATAGGAATTTGGCTCTATGATCCTTGTGGGTCCCTTCTAATTCAGGATATTCTATGGTATCATGATGCTTATTGGCAATTCAGTAGAAGAAAACTAAAATTACAGGCTTTTAATGTTTCAGTGATTACAGTTTTATTCCTTTGAAGTTAATGAGATACCACCATATGCAGGGAAACATGCATACTCCATAGGCATGCTAGGTATGTGGTAGGGAAAGAAGGCTTGTAATACTAATTTCAGGATGAAAACTTTTTTTTTTTTTTTTAATGGCATAATTTCAGTATTCAGTGAGGGATTTTGGTTCTATGGGAACTGGTCAAATATAGTAGACATAAATATAGAAGGCAAGTAGCATGGCAACTTGGAGAACCTCTGTCCCTATAATATAAAAAAACACACCAACAGCTTATTGCTACATTTTTAGTATGCTTTTTTGAAAGAAGGGGTGAGGGTATGAGAGACTGCTCTCTTCAATAGTGTAGAGAGACTTAATAAAAACCTTTTCCGTAGCCTGGTACATCCTGTGGTCCAAGGAGGTGACTCTGGGCAGGACCTATAGGAGTGCTCCTGTGCTAGAGGTGGGAAAGTGAGGTTGCAGGAGTATCCTCTGTAGGTAGCATCTTTTCCACCTGGACTGGGTGATCTCCTAAAGAGCATGAAATATGTAGTAATGTTGCTAATCTGGACCAAAGTCAGTCCCAGTATGTCCTCCTTCCCTAACTGTCCTAGGAAGACTCGTGCTAACACAAGTGTGGGCCTATGACTCAGCCACGCCTCCCATTCCATTTTAAAATATTTTAGATAGAGCAGTCCCAGACCTGTTCTTGAAGATACCACCCATTTTCTCCAGAACTCCAGGACTACCTTCAGATTCTGAAATAGCAGACTAATGTAATGAGCTTGAAATGTCTATTTAAAGAAAAAATTGTGAGAGAAAAGTTTTACTACCAAGAAAATGAAGGTCAACCTTCCTGCAAGCACAAGATGAAGAGGGGAAACTTTATACTCCTGCTAAGAATAATTTCCTTGCTGTTGCTTCCTAAAGTAAAATCCAACCAAATAAAAAAACCCAACAGAGCAAGTGAAATAAATTGTTGCTCTATTGCTGTCACCTTTATAGTAGGTAGTTAGCTTATGTCTAACTGCCTTGTGTCAGTCTGAGATATAAATATAAGTGATAAAATACACTTTATTGGATGTGCTGGAAATTAATTGCTGTTAGGTCTTAGTTTTTTCTCATCATGTTTCCCATAGAAGGAGACAGCTTGAAAGGGACCCATTTTTCATGCGCTATTTTTATTACTTAAAAGTTACTTGAAGCACTTATTTGAGGCATTTATTTTCATTAGAGAAGAAAACAGCTGAATTCTCCTGTGTATATTCTTAGTTTCTGCTGCAAGGTGAATTCTGCTGCAAAGCCCACTGCCAAGGTGGTAATACAGCTGGATTGCAGTGCCTTGCCTCCACCAGTGCTAACTGTGTGAACCTATGCTCTCTTGGTTTTAACCATAAAACCAGTTCCTGCTATATATCACCAGGATAAATTTAGTGGTACTTACCGTGTTTCAGCTACTTTTCCATTTTGCTTCTGTCTGCAGGCAATAAAATACTTAAAATTGAAATTTCCACTCTTAGCATGAAAACCAAAGGTGAGACTTCCCCCAGTATAGTACTCATTGCCAGTGCATCCTGGAGATGAGTTGGCTACTTTTTGTGCTTTCTGGGGTGATCCTGGGTTGTAGAGTGCATAGAGGGAGGAAGGGGAAGAAAGATGATAGATTGCAGTTAGAAAGGAGGACAAGCCTTGAAGTCTTACAGTCAGTTACTCATGGCAGTAATAAATACGACATAGCATCCTTTCTGTGACTTAGCTTTGTCTCTTAGAGCATCTTTAGCAGATATAGATACTCAGTGTTGAAACACCTAACTCAGGATTGTGCTATGGAAGTGTATGTTCTGTAATCCTTACTGCCTGGCTTCTGCTGAGCCCAGGTTGCCTCTGAAAGCTCTTATTACACAGTAAATAAAATCGGTTTTGTTTGCAAAGGGAGTTTCCTAATTGCACTGGTAACTTGTTTGGTGTTGAAGTGCACATACTGGAGAGACTATGAACTTGCCAAATATTGAAAACTGTCTCTTCTTTAAGTTTTTTGGTGAAGTCCTTTTGTCAGATGAGCTGGACTTTTAAAAATGCTGGGTTTTGATAGTCAATGCAAGGAAGTGCCTGGAACCACAGAGCACATTGCAGCACACAGCACTTCCCAAAATACACTTACATGGGTATGTCTCTGCAAATAGCTGCAGGTCACAGCTATTAAACCTGTGGTTACTCAGCCCCACGCTGCTACAGGATAGTTCATGGGCTGAGCTCTAACTGTGATAGGTCTTTTTGGATTACTAGTGGTATTCAGATGTACTGCTGTCTACTGCATTGTGAATACCACAGGGCTGAGGTCTGTAAGAGCTTGTTAAACCTCAGAATAGATTTTTTTGGAAAGCTCTAGTTAAAGCTTGAATGACACATGTCTGTAATAAGCAATATATGAATATTCAGAACACTAACCCTGCAAGCCTGCCTTGGTTAGAGATGTGGCAAATGTCTGCAGTCTCTGAGTGGAGGAGAGGAGGAGAGTGGAGGAGGCCAGTAATTTTCAAATGCAGGAGGTAATTTTCTTGGCCTTAGTTTCACATTTTGCAAGCTGGCAGGGTCCTGAGCTGAGAGGCAATGAAGGTATTGAAGCTGGGCAGGCTGTGGTCACCGAACCGGTGCTGCCTTACAGAAAGGGACCCCTGCATGGTGATGGTGTCATGCTTTGCTAGGAGCAAAAGTGCTGTGACAAAGAAAGGATTCCATTCTAGAAAGTTCTGTGTAAAGCTTCTCTGGTTGGTTGAATTAGGGAGGAGGGCTCTGGATATGTGGAAGTACTTCTGCTGTTTCTCTGAAGTGAAGAATTACTGCTTATGTTTTGTCTGGTGTAAGTTTTTTCATAAAGCTTCAGCTGACTGGACTTTCACCAGTTCCCGCAGGAGATTGCTCCGTGGCCTAACACATTTGTGTGCCAGCAAGTCTTCCTGGTAATCAGCCCATACATCTCTTTCTTGTCACTCTATCAGTCCCAGTTAACCCATTTCCTATCGTGCTCATATTAAGCATTATGTCTCTTCTAGGCAAAGCACCTTTCAAATGCTGTTACTCTTTTACCTTACCACCTGTTTGTCATGGCTGAAAGTAGGATTGCTCCACAGCTACCTGGTTTCAGCAGTTCATGAGCTGTAAATCCACACCCTTTATCTTGTGGTAACTTGTTTGCTTGGATGTAACCTAAGAATTTCAAACTAACTGCCCAGGAAATTTAGGTACGTAAAGGTCACAGCTGTGACCTGGAAACCTGAATCCTTATGTTCTCTTGGCTATCTTTTCTATGTTTCGCCTTCCTAGTGGAAATCAAGCCCTTTTGCCTGTGGTTTTTTTTTCTTGTTTGTTTTTTTTTTTTTTTTTCTGTTTGTTTGTTTTTCATTTTTTGGTTTGGGCTTTTTTTTTTTTCATTTTTTGCTGGTCACAATGTTTCTTCCAGCATTATAGTACTCTTTTTCCTGTCAGCTTTGAAAGGTGCAGAAAATAGATTGCTTCCATTCCATGCATTTTGCAAAGATATCATAAATTGACTTAATGGCGTTTTGGAAAGGACTGTGGTTTGCTTTATGTAAAGCTTAATGTCATACAATTGGAGTTTGTTCTCCTTTTTCTCCCTCCCTCCTGTTTGCACTTGAGAAAACTCCCCCAGTTTAGGTCCCACACCCTGCAGCAGAAAGGTTTCCTGTATTGCTGGTATGGTCCTTGCTCCATTGTTTTACTACAAAGGTGTATTTCTGAGGCACCTACACTTCTGCTTTCACTCAGTGTATTCATATTGAGGCAGCCACGTGGGCAGTGAACTTGGGTAAGAAGTGCAGTGGGGTTTATTATGTTACAGACCAATGTAGCATTGTGAGGAATCTTCTGTTTTGATTCCAGTCTTATACCTTATCCCAAAAGGTGATTGTGATGTGGAACAGGCTTTCAGGTAGTATTATCATTTTAATTTTAAAGCACGTTTTAGAAGTAAGTAAGTAAATAAATAAATAAGTACATAAATACCATCTGGTTGGTGGCTTTCTACTTCCTTTCCCTGCTATTTTATGAAACCCTTGAGAAATTCTCCGCCACTCAGAAGTTTCCATTGTGCTGTGTATAACAATCCTCCAAAATCTGAGGGTGCTTCAAAGGGTTCCTCACTCAACTCTTAGGAAAGTACTATACTTTCACAAAATTTCCCTTGGTCCAAGATCTACCAATGCCAGGGTTTCCTTGCAGTATTTCAGGCTGCTTCAGATGAAGCCTTTTGCATGTTGATTCATTTTTAGAATCAAGTGAATTTGGTAAATCTATGTTGGCAATTTTTTGCATTAATTTTTACATTAATTATTTTTCCTGCTTCTCCTAAAGAACAGTTAGTCCTTTGAGAATCTGAAAAGATTCTCAAAGAGCATTCATCTAACTTGTCATCTTTTATTCTTATATATTGCACTGCTCCTGGGAGTAATCCTCCAGTTGTAGCATGGTGCTGTTTATCCCCTCCAGTGGCATCCCCAGCTGTTGCTTGCCTCTGGCAAGGAAGACAAATGGTTATTGTGTTCTGGAGCCATGCCAGGTCTTCTGTGTCTCCACTTGGTCAGTATTGTTGTGTTTTATTTAGGAACTAGCAGTGTTTGAATAACACTGGTTTATTTTGAGCCTTTCCTTCTCCATCTCCCCACACTTCCCTCCCCCTCATTAATTTTTTGTTTAGACACCTGGGCTTAGTAAAGGGAGACAGCCCAGTCTGATGACCTCCTTAGTAACCTGAGAAACTACACTTTGAACTTGAGGTTTTATAATAATGGTGAGGAAAATGTTGAGTTTTTTGTACAAATTTTGGAGATGATTAATGTCTTTTGTTAAATTGTCTGGCTCAGAAGAGAAATGTTACCAATTTTGAGTAAATTGTTACACTCAAATTTCACTGAGAAGAATGTGAATAAGCCACTCAGCCAGACTTATATATGCCGGTCAGTATTTGTTTCAGAGTAAACACACTCTCATCAAAATGAAATTACTTCAGTGGTTTTATTGTCTATCCTTAACCTATGTCTGCAGTGCTCATTTTCTTTGATGATTTAAACAAAATTTCAGCCATGATTTCTCTGTTACTGCTCTGAATAGCCAGTGACTTTACAGGACTGATCCTCTGTACACATACTTGTATAACATCCCTCCTTGAAAAGCCTGAAGAGCTTCATAGAATCATAGGATGGTTTGGGTTGGAAGATCATCCTGTTCCAACCCCCCTGTCATAGGCAGGGACACTTTCCACTAGACCAGGTTGCACAGAGCCCCATCCAACCTGGCCTTGAACACCTCCAGGGATGCAGCATCCATAATTTCACTGGGCAACCTCTTCCAGTGCCTCACCACCCTCACAGTGAAAAATTTCTTCCTAACATCTAATATAAACCTGCTATCTTTCAGTTTGAAGCAATTCCCTTTTGCTGTCACTCCATGTCTGTATAAGAAGTCCCTCTCCATCTCCCTTGTAGCTTCCCTTTATGTTCTGGAAGGCTTCATAAGTAGCTCTCATTTAAGGTGAGCATGTTCCTATTTTCTTTTCAGCCAGGCCACATTTAGCAGTCATACCCATAAGTAATGACAGGGACTAGCTAAGAGTGTTTAGCAGACTGTCCACTAATTTTCCCAGGAAATTGGGACTGTGTATTGGTCATCTTCTTATCTGTACATTATGGAAATTGTTTCTGTGCCAGTGTTGAAAAGGGCATGTTCTGTCAGCATATTTTAAATAAATCTTGAAGGATGTTAAAAGCTTGGAACAGCTGAAATAAGTAAAGAAAATAAATGGAATGGGGGAAAAATGTAATGTCAAAACTCAAGATCTACTGATAGTGAAATTACTTTCCTTGTTTTAAATTGCACAACTGAAAATGTCACATTGCATAAATATGTTAAATGTAGCTACAATTTTTCTCTCTCCATGTCTTTTTCTTACAGGGATATCTACTTATGTGTGTGTAGATGGGAAAGGGATTTTAAAAAGGCCTTGGACATTCACCTGAACAGAAATGCCTGGTATATGCCTGCCAGATGTTCTAAAATGTATTATTCACTTCTAATTTTGACCCTGTCACATGATTTTAAATCTGAGTTTAGCAGCAGCTTGAGCTCAAATTTCAAAGATACTTTGTAAACCAGCATCTTGGTTTACCGAAGGGTACCTGGTGGGTTGACCCCAGGGGGCAGCTAAGACCCAAGCCAGTCCCTGCTCATTTAGGGGGGGTCAGATCTCCCAGGTGTGTCTCCTCTCAGCCTCTTGCTCACCTCTATGCACAGGCTGCAGGGGCAGCTGCAGAGGCAGCCTGAGCAGTGTGCAAACCCTCAACAATAGCTGCAGCATGGCTTTGTTATCAACACTGGTTTTGTCACCAGTTGAAAACACAGTGCTGTGCTGCTGCTGGGAAGAAAATTAATTCTGTCCCTGCCAAACCCAGCACAACTAGTAACTGTCCTAAAGAGTTTTGTTCAGAGATCAGTTCTTGCTCTCTTGCTAAAGAAGGAATATTTGGTAGCTCTAGGAACTTTGAGGAACTTTTGCACAGAGAAACAGCTCCAGAGCCTTCAGCATGCCTTTGGAGCTGGTCAAAGCTTTCAGTATTGCCCTGAAGCTGGGAAATAGTAACAGCCTCTGCTCCTGGCTAGTTGAAAAAGTGGAATTAAAAGGCTGTGCTAAACACAGTACTGTATCAAGCTGCAGAATCCTTGACTTTGGCTGATGTTGCAGAGACCTGAAAAGCTCAATGAGTTGCGATACGATGGGAGAACCTGGGTGTCAGTTCTGTTCTTGTAAGGCTCATAGCTTGTAAGGCTGTAACTTCATAATCATGTCTCTGATGTCTCCTGATCCAGTTTATAATGACAGAGGAAAACGGGCTAATGATAAACATGAATAGTGGAGGAAGTAACTTGAAAGAGCTTAAGTGACCTCCTGGATAGTGAACTTCCAGGTGAGAAAACAACAGGTGCTCCACCTTAAAGGAAGTGAGTCTGCTAAAGCTTATTAAGGTAATGCTGATAATAAAGGGACAGAAACCAAGCCTTCTTAAGGTGAGTCTGATGCTTGGAGGAGTTTATTGTATTTTAATTAAAACATTGCAGTTCCAGCTATAATCCTTGCATTTTTCTTCTGAAAAGCTGCTGTGAAGAATTAAAAATCCTTGAATGTCTGTGCTGATGGGCACTCCCCAGGGCCTCCATCCAGGAGCTAGTCCCACAGCTATGGGTCAGTATGAAGCTGGTATGGAGAATGCCTCAGTTGTTTTTCACTCTCTGTTTTTCTGAGGACTTGGCTTGGAGTTCAGCACTTCAGGGCATGTATGGAGATCTTGCAGTGCTTCCTGTTTGCCACCAGTTATGCTTTCAGTGCAGTTGAGCTCTTGTATGCATTAGACACTGCATGGGGCTGCAGTTGTGCACGAGGCACTGGGAAGATTTATCTCTGGTTTTACATGAAGATCTCTGTCTTTCCCCACATCACCTCCTCAACACCCTGCCTCTTGTTCCCATGCAAATAGGGAGAAACAGGGAGAAATAATGGTAAGGTACCATTTACTACACAGTTATAGAAAAATATCCTTTTTAATGCAGCATATAACAGAAGTTTCCTGGCACAAGTGGCATTCTGATTCATAGTTCTCCAGCATCCCCTGCTCGAGCTCAGACAAGCTGATTATTTCCTCCTACTAGCAGATGTAGATAGGAACAATTAGAGCTGGGTTAACTTTTATCTTTAGTAGAGGCCAGCTGGGTCACACACCTTCTCTTTCCTGTCTGTAAACAGCAGCGAGGGATGGCCCTGTGGGCTGCTGGCAGGGACTGGTGGCCTGACTGAACTGACAGGAACTGACTGGAGAGGAGGGAGATGCCAGTTCAGCAGGCATCCTCAGCTGCCAGGGATGGAGGGAAATAAAGGAGGCTTCTAGAGAGATGCAGTGGAGAGAGAAGTCATGGTCAGAAACACTTTTTAATGCCTCTGGTAAGGTGAGAATAGGGAATTGGTCAGCTCTGGATCACCTGCCTTCTGCTGGGGGTCCACTGCTAAAGGCATCTGTACTCACATTGCAACACAGCTTAAAAGAAGCAACCTTGGGAAATTGCCTTACCAACTCCTGCTGGGAAATAGTTTTTTCACTCTGCTGTGATGTGGAGGGTGAACTTAATCTGCAGGAACTCTTTTTGCCAGTGGTCTGAGGTTTTTAAGCTGGCTTTTCAGTTCCAGTGGGTTGAGCAAATACAATAAGACAGGTGATGCAAAGGGGGAAAATTCAGCTCTATTTTTCAGCATGGTCCATTAAAAACCTCATTAAATAGAAGTTTTCCCTGAAGTTATATTAAGATAATTCTTCTGTGACTAATGCCGTAAATTAAAATGGAAAGTTTGTTCGCATCTTTTGTTTTCAGTCAGAAAAGGAGGTTTCATTTGGAAATAGAGATTTATCCTGAAAATTTCAAGTATTCTTGTGCCTAAGAGGTTTAAAGATATTTTGCTTAGGCTAACAACAAAGACCAAATGCTCAGGAAGTGTGTGGAAGGGGTTTTGTCAGCAAACAGGCCCTTTTTGCCAATTGGATGTGAAAACTTCTGGGTATAAAAGCTGTGCCAACATTGACATATGATTTCAGTTTTTCCTGCTCAGAGAACTTGAAGCTGACTGGTTATGGTGAGGTGCTTGGCTCCCAAGTGAAACAGGCAAGGGAAGGATTTTGTGTTCATGTCATAGTTTTAAGGACTAATGTCAGAGAGTACTTCTAAATATTAAGTGATGTCACTGAAATGCAGTGTAGTGATTTCAAGCCCCCTTTTCACCCTGAAATGTAGGCTTTTAAATACTCCAGTGGTGACAGATGACTATAGGGAAATGTGCAGAAGCTCAACATAAATTTTTGGTTTCTGAAGATGGTTCGGGGTGGCAATGTGGTGGTTTCTTCTCTATCATGCCCTAAGTGAAAGTTAACTAGTTAGAAGCAAAGAAGAGGAAGAACATGTGTATATATATGTTCTCCAGCAAGGGCTTTTGGAAAGGTAGGAATATATATGTAAAAGAAAATATATAAATGTGTTTACCATATATAAATGTGTATATTATACTTATCTATTTTTGTGAACAACTTTCTTAGTGGTCAAGGCTCTAAGTTCAGCTGAGATGCCTCTGTGCTCTGCTGGTCTCTGTGCCTGTTATTCTGCCCTTAAAAGTTCAGGGTGTCCTTAATCAAAGCTGTATAGCTGGATTTAGGTGCAGTGTCACACCCATACTCTTGCTTCTCTGAATCTAGGTGTGGTCAAGCTGGTAGATGAAGTCAAATAGACCTTTGGAGAAAAGGCAGAAGATTTCTGAGCATTTAGCTGTTTTAGAAGTGACTTTGTCTCTCCAGCAAAGCAGGAATTGGAAAAAGGGATGTGAGGTCTAGCAGTGACAGAGCTGTGTATACGTTTATGGCAAGCTTTTCTGAAGTAGAAGCAGCAGGATGTAAAAAAATGCTAAGGCACTGGTTGGATTTTTGAAGTGGGCTGTGGAAGTTGGCATTGTGGGTGGATGAGAGGTAGAAGAGAATAAGCGCAAGAATTTTGAAGATGAGCAGGGGAGGGTTTCCCTCTGATCCAAAAGAGTGATGTGATGAGAAATACAAGGAATCTGGAAGGTCTGGACTGCAAGGAGAGAGTTTGAGAGATTTAATGATGACTTCTAAATAGCAGGCCCAGTAGTTTGGTGTTCATGTTCAGGGAGACTGATGTAAGAGGGGAGCTCAAAGAGCTAGCTGGGACAGGAGCAAGAGCAGAGTTTGAGGTAAGAAAGGTAGAAAAGCAGAAACTAGAATTATGAACTTGAATTCTAGTTACAATGAAAAACACAGGGGAGGAAGACCAGAGTGTCAAACTGAGGCGGCTGTGTATGTCTGCTGCAGCAGGGGCCTGGAGGCAGACAGCTGGGACAAGCCCTCCCTGGTGGTTGACAGAACAGGATTTTCCCAGGTGAAGGCAGTGGAGAAGTGATGCTGTGGTGAAATTTGGGAAGAATTTGGAGCTACCCCTGTGCAAAAGGTTGGAGAAGGAAAGAGACAGTAATGAAGTGTCATCTGTGCTGATGCACGAGAAGCAGTGGAGGGCATCTTGACAGACAGCTGAGTGACAGTCAAGACAAGTGCCTTGAAATCAGAGCTCAGGGAGAGAGTGCGTGCAAACATGGCTTGAAAACTAGGTTATAGCATGAGACCTTCTAGGGCTGTGTCTGGCACTCTGTCCTGTAGTTGTAAGCTACACAGCTGGGTTTTTCACACTCTAGCTGTGTCCTTGTGTTTTAACTGTTTTACCCCCTTCTCATCTTTGCCTGTTGAAATGAGTATGAATAATGAAGATGGGATTTGGTGTCTGTAGAAGGCATACCAAAATTTATAGATTCCATTTTCTTAGGATGTTTTACCTATTACTGTGACAGGAAGTCTTGAGATTCCTGTAAACAGAGCTGAGTGAGGAATAAGAAATGCAATTTTAGCTGTTCTTTTTCTAGCTCATTTAATTACTCCAGCATTCAATGTCTTCCCTGAATAGGAAGTCATTTTCCTGTTCAAACAGTAAAAAGGAAAATTAAATGAGTAGTGAGGGGTGGGTTATGTAATTTTAAAGCCCCAACAGTTAGATAGTAGGCTTGTGAGACAAAATCTGAAACTATTATTAACCAATTAAAATGAAGTTTTGACCTACTTTTGTGTCACTGATATTCCTGCAAATTGGTCCAGCCATTTCAGTGAGACAAGGTATATGCAGGATCCTTGCAGAAGTCCAGCATGGCCTGGCTGCCTTGCCAAGGGCAGAGCTACAGGTTCCTTCTCCATCTGGTGAGGATGGCTTGTCAGTCAAGTGCATGAGGGAAGACACCAGAGCTAGGGAGTGTGCCAGACTTGATTTACAGGTCAATGACAAAGTGCTGCTTTGCCTGCTTCTTTCTGAGTGATGTTTCTGATGGTCCTTTTTTAATCTTGCCTCTATGGTGCTCACTTAGTGCTCTGTTTATTAAGTGGAATGCGAGTTTGAATAATCTGAAACCTGAGATTCTTCTGTTTCATCTCCATTGCTGTACCTCCTAGTTCTTTTGTTCCTCTGAGAATATTTAGGGAACTCCAAGAACAAATGTGTTCCTGGGTAGGAGATTTCAGTTTTTGCTGTACGCCCCAGAATGCCCATTTATAGCATCAAATCTGTCTGTATTCCAGTGCAGCAACAGTATTTATGATTAAGGTCAGCTATTTCTTGCCAGAAGGTGCTTAACACTCTACAAATCTGCATTAAGCCAAATGCTCCTATTCAGTCTCAAAGGATCTGTGGCCATGTAATGTGTGGAAGGGATTTTCTATGTTCTTGAACCTGTAACTTCAAAAGTTTAGTTGAATTCTTAAGCCTTTTTTTCATTTTGATTTCCTGCTTCTAGTCATGGGTGCCCTAACTGGGTGAAGCTGTTCAATAGGGCTCTTAGTAGTGCCTTTTTCAATAGTTTAACCCTAAACCCTCAGGTAAAATACCCTGATCCTGGTGAAACTGAATTTATTTTTGTAATGCCAATATAATTTTCATTTTGTATTTACTCAGTGTTGTTCTCTTTCTGATTCTCCCTTCTGCATCATACTGCTAAGTGGTGGAGCCAGTTACATGGTATAGATAAGTTGTATCAGTAATCTACTTACTGTGCTAAGACTGCTAATGAAGATATTAAATAAAATGGTCAGAAAACCAGTGCCTGAGGAATGCCACTAGCACAGCCTCTCTAGTTTGCCACTGCTGCTTTCAGCATGCAAGCCATTGTCAGCTTCTCTTTTATTTAACCCTTTGTTCACCTTCCTGTGCTTCTATGGGTCCTTGGTTTTCTCCAGTTCCACCTGCCAGCATGCTTTACTGAGAAAGAAAAAACAAAGAAAGAAAAAGAAAATGCTTTGCTGCATTTTCTCTATCTAGAGAGTCAGTGGTCATACAGCCAATTAGTCTGTCTTTTTGAGATTCATGTCACTTTTTACTACATTTTTTAATTTATGTCTGAAGATCTGATTATTTTTTGGCATCTTCAAGTGTACCGAAATGCTGTTATAGTGCTAGGTTAGATGAACAATAAGTAGCCTTCATTTTTCTCTCTTCTCTTTCCCTGACATAGTTGCCTAATTTTTTGGGTTTTTTAATAGTTTGGAAGCACTTTACAAAGGATACAGTTATTCAGAACCCTTGTGTCACCATTCTCTGATCTCCTATGTGATATTTTGTTTAGTTGAATTTTAATTTTGTTTTCTAGAGATGGGGGGAGGGGTGTTTCTTGTTGGTTTTTGGTTTTTGGTTTTTTGGGGTTTTATAAAAGTATCCAGTATGGGAGAGACACAGTTTCCCTTCACCTCAGCACATTAAACTCTGAAAGGTCATCTGACATCTGTGCCATTCCACTAGGCTCGTTCTGATCAGGCATATTTCAAGTGTGATTCCTCTTATTCTAGAACATGAAAGTAAAACAGGCTAAATTAATTTGAAATGCCAAGGTGTTTATTCATTTCTCTCTGACTCCAGGAAGAAACCTGAAATTAATATAATTATTGTTCCCTGTGAATCTCACTCCATGAGTTCTGGCTTTGGCTGCTGGTACCCATTGATGTATCCATCTCTGTTCACTAACTTGCCTTGCCCCCATGACCAGCCTCTTTATTCTTTTGAAAGGTGAAGCCAAACATTTGTGTAAAATTTGCTGATATTTCTATATTATCTTTAATATTAACCCTACACTTGCTTCGCAGAGATCCCAATTTTTCTTCTTTGAGTATTTCAAAAATATGTTTCAGTCTTTGGCATGCTGGCAAAAAATGCTAAGCATCCTTTATTATCAAATCCTGGAGATTTTCACAACTCAGCAGTCTTTACTAATTACTTTCTTTATACATTTGCCATTCTGAAGTCATAAATCTGCTTGAATTGCATGCCATTTTATCCTGTAATTTAAACTAAAACAGCTTGATGTAGTATTCTTTGTATTACTAAATTTTATGTTAGTTTTCCTGCTTCCAAATAGCCTCAGAAGGATTGTCAGACAATCTCAGCACAGCAAAAGCAAGACCTTTTATCATTCTCGTTTAAAAGGAATTTTACTTAAAATATTCTGCCCAGGCTATTGGTCTCAGTATGTGTTGGGCAGGTGCTGCATTAGAAGACTGCTCACCTGGGTGGGAAAAAATGTCTGGTGTGTGGCTGAGCCATGGACCACTTGTGAAGACTTCATCAGACATAGTAGAAAGTGAAGAGCAAATCTGTTTTGCAGTTGTTGCAAAATAAGCTGTTAGCCATTGGCTATTGATCACTACCTTTGTGCCAGGGTATTTGCTGATGCAA
Source organism: Toxostoma redivivum (assembly GCA_013397375.1). Classification (NCBI taxonomy): domain Eukaryota; kingdom Metazoa; phylum Chordata; class Aves; order Passeriformes; family Mimidae; genus Toxostoma; species Toxostoma redivivum. The sequence continues at coordinate 1,071,271 of VXBI01003609.1, forward strand.
TGAGCCAGACCCATTGAACTCTATTTAGAGCCTTGCTGGCGTCCCAGTCACCTTCTCCTGACTTCACTTTCTGCTCCTTTCTCCAATACCTTCTAGCAGTGCAGCACCAGTGAGGGATGGTTGTAATCTCCACCTATGCCCTTCCTCCTCCATTTGAGAAATGAGGAGCTGTTTCACCTTGCAGCTGTGTTCATTTCAGACCATTTCAAATGCCTTTAAATTCACCCTTTGGAAAGAATGGTTTCATCATTTTGTCTCACTGAGAGCAGTGTTTTCAAGTTGAAGTAATGCTTTGTAATTGAAAGGCAACTTCATTCTTCCATAAATAATACTTGCTGGAACAGAATAGAAGGGAATGCCACAGTCTCTTCAATCTCTTCATGATCTTTCTTCTGCTCATGCAGCATAGGGATATGATATAGGTCAGCCTAAGCTTGGCCTTCTATATGTTCAAGAGCAACCTTACTCATTTTTATTTTCCCTTTAGGCTAAGTCTTCTAAAGCTTTTGTGTTTCTTCCCTGTCTTATTCCAGTGTACTTCTCTCTCCTCCTCCTCTTCTATCCTTTGCAGTTGCACAAGCATTACTAGCTAACCAGTGGTCGTGAGCAGCACTGTAAAAATGTGTTTGGATGAAGGAGGATTTTTTTAAAGAGAAGTATGTTTCAACTTTGGTTTGTTTTTCAGAAGGGATCTTAATTAGTTTAGGCAGGGGGTGAATAAAGAGCATAAAAATTTTCTACTCAGACAGCTATTGCTCCCTCCACATGTATTTAAATTTCCTAGTACACAATAAAGAGCACATAAATTCAGCAAAGTGATGAGCAAACTAGTTTAAATGTACTTTAGGTGCTACCTACATTTGCTTACAACTTGGCATCATCCAAGGTCTCTTGAGAAAGAGAAATGCACCTAGAAATACAGCTCTCTGGAGGCTAGTAACTAGCAGAAATGAAGAGGATTCTGGCAGCCTGGCTGTGCCAGATGGGAAGCTTTGTTGAAGGGAGAATTGCAGCAGAGACACAGCAGAGACATTGGCAATTTCATGGGAAGTACAGCTGCACACACAGGAGCTCTGATTGTTCTTGATGTTTGACAGGTGCTGCTGAAGAATTATCCAAAAGCTGAGCCTGAGCTGTGTGGTGTAAGTCCAGAGCTGAGCTTTGTCAGCCCTTAGGATAAAGGGTAGTAGCTAGGCTTTTGGGGGATGTTTTTTATGTATCAGCTTTTCTACTTATCTAATCCCATGATCAAAAGGAAGGAAGTTAGGCAGTCCACATTCGTGTGTCTTCAGGAGAAACTTTCAGAATGTGCTTCCTTCATCTTAACATTCTCTGTATCCAGTAGTTATTAAGAAACCAAAAGTATTTGTAGTAATGTAAGGTCTTGATATTTTGGTTCTATATATGGTGGGGTAATTAAGGGTTGAAAATGTTAGAGAAGTAAAGTTCATCACTCTCGTGCCTCTCCATTTGCTTGCCTGGGCTGTACTGGCTGTAGTCCTGCACTGCTTCTGTATTCTGGATTAGCTGGAGTGTTTTCCATGGGTAGTGTCTCCATTCCACTCCTCCTCTGCTGTCTGCTCTCCTACAGGGTTATTTGAGCTGTCAGTTCAATAACTGGGCTACAGCTGACCCAGCTCGCCCAAAAAAAAATTAAAATTCTGCTGTGTAAAGTTAAAAGAGGAGGGGGTTTCTGGGTCTGATTTGCCCATTCCAGAAGTGAGCCAGAGATTTTGTCAACCACTTAGTAATTTTCCCATACCTTCCACTACTGAGATTTCTTCTATAGCCTTTTAATCTGGTGCACTGAACATTGCCTTTTTGACAGTTTCAGGAAGCGAAGCAAAGCAAGTTATGCTGAATGCCCTTTTTCCTGTGTTCTTGTTTTTCTGTAACTTGCTTTCATTCTTTGGGGCACTAATCTTCCCATGTCACACATTTTCTGTTCAACTTTTCTCCTCTGCTAATCTGTGGATTTGTTCTGCTGCCCTTCTTAATCCACAGGAGCCTTGGTGACCTCAGGAGACACCCTTGGCAAGAGGCTTTTCTGGATTTGGGTAACATCGATTATTTCTCTTGCATTGCTGAAAATCAGCAATTGCCTTTCAAACCATCCCTGAGTAAGGCTGAGCTGCTTAACCACTTGCCTACAAAAACCTGCTTACTGCAGTCCACTCCTAATGAGACATGAGCTCTCAAGTATCATGCTCAGCCATTCCCACATCTTGGCAAGTTCTGGAAAGAACTTTCTGCAACTGCCAAAGTTATAATACAGGAGATAAGCCAAGCTGTTAAACTTTAATTGCTAGAATTTATTTTTGTATGTATGTTGGGTTGTAAGTCTAAAACAAAGTTCTAGTAACAATGTTCCAGTCCTGGGTAAAACAGAAAGTCTGAACACGGTTTCTGTGAAAAACTTTAGGCGTAGCCCGAACATGGGATTTCTTGTCTTGCTTTTAAAGAAGTGAAGGGGCAAAACTTAGTGCTAACAGGAGGATGATGCTTAGTGGAAATATGTATACTCAGAGGAGTTAGGAGGGGAGCAGTGGGAGAGGTCTGGGTAACTGGGGTGCAGTAATTTATCCCCGTGTTACTGCACAGGCAAGAGCAGTGCTGGCTCACCGTTGGCTTTTGTGGGAGGGGGCAGAGGAGGCTGTGGGGAGGTGATGCTCACCAAGGTCCTGGGGGATTGTGTTACTTGGGGACAAGCCTCAAATGTGCAAGGACTAGTCAGTTTGTGTAGTAGTTGGGGAAGTGATCCATAAATGGTGTCTCTGTGTGTTAGTATGGGTATTGTGACATACCCCTATGAGCTTCCTTTTCCTTCATTCTATCTAGAATACAGCTAGAAGTGAGAATTTCCCAGATGTTTCAGACATCATACCAAGCTTCCAGGAGAGCAGCTGTGCACCACTCCTGAAAATGTGCAAAGTGCTCACACATACTGTCTGGAAACTTGTGCCAAGCAGAATGCAAAGTAAACACAAGAATGCAAGAAAACACAGAAAAACCATCTGGTAAACTCAGAATCTTCTCTGGTGTTAAAGTTTCAGGGAAAATGGGAACACAGCTTCATAGGCTATGTTATGCTGCTCCTCACCCTTAGGCATGTCTTGATGCCGGGGATGTCACTGATATTTGCCTGAGACTCTGCATGAAGTATCACAGTGCGGGACTTGCTTTCCTTCTCCTTTGGTGGTTCTATTAAACTAAGCTGGGCAGAACAGCAGCAGATAACCTCTAGTGTCCTGCAGTAGTAGAAGGGTAAGCTCTTTGGTCAGTCTTCAACTTCCTTGATTTCAGAAAGACCAGGAAGAAGGGAGGGGATTTTCAAGGTGCTTCCTTCCTGCTTGGGAAAGAGTTCCCATGTGAGGTGGTGGCTGTTACCGATGCCCTCTCCTCTCCTCAGTGTGAGGGGGGAGGTCTCCTCACCACAGCAGATTTCCTTTCTCAGATTGCAGCTGCTGCAACAGGATGTGCAGGTTAATGCAGTGCTGGGCAAGGGCGGCATGGAGAGACAAACCAGCCTCTTGGTGTAGTTTTTGCTCTTTCTTTACAGCCTTTGGTGCTCAGGTCCCTATTTGCCCTTTGCAGTGGAACTGGTGTTTGTTGCCTAGGGGAGTTCATGTTCTCCTTTGGTATCCTTTGGCCCCATTAGTAGCAGCAGCAGCAAGTGCTGAATACTTCTTCATTATCTGGGCGTGATGAAAGCCCAGATAACTTTTTTTTCTCAGAGAGAGAAATGAGGCGAAAATCTGCTAAATATGCAATATTTATTTAGTTAAAATACATGGGTATTTTAGGAGCTACAGGGAGCCTGTATACCACTGAAAATGCCAGGTAGCATAATGTCTTTCCTCGTGAAGAAGTGTTCAGTGATACATACTTTGTTACCTTCCATGGGATTTGGCGGGGAGTCATTTGTGTCAGTTTTGTGCTGCACGGACCTGACAGCTGCTTTTCTGAGTGTATAGTCCCTGGAGGGACAGGACAGGAGTGGACTGCTCCTGAAGGATTTAATTCATGAAAGAAACATGTGCTGGTCTTAGTTGTTCATATGAATTTCCCTTGGTTTGTCCCAAGAGCAGTCAGGCTTCTGTGCCATTCTGTTCTGTTGCTGTGCAGTAAGTAGGTCTTACATGTATGGACAGACATGCACAACTGTTTTCCTGATTTCTTTCAGGAAATTTTCCCACTTTCTTTCAAAAGCAAGCACATTCTCTCCTGTAATTACAATATCACCTGTATTTTTGTTTACTTTTTACAGTAGGGTCAAACAGCAGACTTGACAGTGTTGATTTTTGCTGCTTCCCTTCCCTCTCCAAAGCGCTTAAGATATTTTTAGATGCTTTCTTCAAGCTTTTTAGGAGAGAACAGTGTCTACCAATAGATCAGCTGTCAGGGTTTGGCTTTGTGAAGTCTTGGGTTTCTCATCTGGAGCTTGTGACTTTTTTTCATTTTGACTTGCTCAGCATTGATGCACAGCACAGGTAAACACTGGGGGTGGAGATGGGAGAAGAATTTGAAAAGCTTTATTTTACAAGCCTTTTGTTATAAATGTATGTGATGAAAACCCAGGGTGGAAAATAGCCCCAGGAGTGGAAGATGAGGGCTAAAATCCTGTAGGTTTTCGTGCAGTGGAGTTGAAGAAGCTGAATTAAGATTGGAATAAACACCACATGTCTTGGGACCAATAGAGCCTTAGGTGAATATTTGAATACCAGAATACAATACAGTTGTGTAGTAAATTGTATATAGTCTCAAGAATCAAGGAACAAAGAAGTCAGGTCAAGCTGAAGGTGAATGTCCAGTTCACAGGGAGGAGAGTGTTTAGATTATCACAGAGACTTTTGGACTGTGATTGGTGAAATGTGTAGCAGAGCATTGAAGGTCCTTACCAGAAAGTTAAATGGATTCTTTCCCTTTTGTGGCATTTTATTCAGTTTTCTAGAATATGAGGTAATGTCTGGTGACTTGATGCTATCTGCCTATTGAGAAGGCTTAGATTACTGATTTACCTTCTGCCTTCATTTACCTCCTTTGGCTGAAAGTTTCATGAACATTTTCTACCTGCAGCACAACAGGCTGCTGTGAAGGGATGTGCACTATTGTTCTAATGCACATGCTAGAACACTCCTGTCCTAGCAGCACATCAAATGAAAACATAGCAGGAACTTAGAGCAGCATCCTTGTGAGTGGAGTTTGTTAGTGGATTGGAGAATGGGAGCAAAATGTTTGAAGAATAGCTGTATGGGTCTTTACTTTTAACGAAAATATAATAAGAGAAAAGTGAGGATAAATAGAAATGTAGACTCTACATTCCTCAGGAATATAGCAGTGGATATTACTCTCTTTGGGTCAGATAAAAGAACAGGTTGGTATTAAAACTTCATTTCATGTGAATGCTAATCCAAAAACTATTTTGGAAAAAGAGCTTTTAAAAAAAAATCAAAATCACAAATCCTAATCAGGCAGATTCTGAAATACAGCTGATTATACCATGGCCTGGAAATACTGAATAAAACAAAAAATACACAACTATTTTTAATCGTTATTATAAATTACATTTCTTTTTCTTAAATCCAGTATTTGTAGTTGTTTGGCTGGCTTGGTTTTTTCCCCTGAGTGAACAAATCCAGATTTTCTCCACTTGGACATAGTTTTATTTTTAAACACGACTACCAGAAATGCATTTGTGTGGGATTGCAGTTGGGACCAGTGGAGAGCTGTGGCACTCTGCCAGGCACTCGCCCTGTCCCTGCAATACAGATGGATTGCCAGGGTTTTGGAGAAAAACAACCCCAAAACTTTAAACAAATCATGCTTAATGGAAATAAACATTATTTGCCCTTCTCTGTAATGATTTGGATAATGTGCTGGCTGTGTGTTTATGGAGGACAGAGGAAGGGGGAAGGGGAGAGGAGGGCAGAGATTGAGCTCTGCGTGCCTGTAACTTGCTCTCCAGTGGATTCTCTGGAAAGCCTGTGGGACAGACTGTCATTTTTAACCTTGGAGTGTTTTGTAACTTCCAGCCCATCCTTTTTTTAAAAGGTGGGCAGGCTGGCTGTAGTCAACTATGATAAGAGCATTTATCTGCTGGTTGGTTTCTTCCATATATGGATTTGAAAGACCAGGAAAGGCATACAGAACCATATAATCATTTAGGCTGAAAAAGACCCTTAAAATTAAGTCCAGCACTGCCAAGTCCACCAGTAAACCACATCTCCAAGTGCCATATTTACACATCTTTTAAATACTTCCAGGGATGGTGACTCCACCACTTCCTGGGGCATCGTGTTCTAATGATTGACTTCTTTCAGTGAAGAAAGTTTTCTTAAGATCCAATCTAAATCTCCCCGGTACAATTTTAGGACATTTCCCCATGTCTTATCACTTGTTACTTGGGAGAAGAGACCAACGACCTGGCTACAGCCTTTCAGGTGGTTGTAGAGAATGATATGGTCCCTCCTCAGCCTCCTTTTCTCCAGGCTAAACACCCCCAGTTCCCTCAGCCAGTCCTCTTCAGAAACATGTTCTGAATCTTTCCCCAGCTCTGTTGCCCTTCTCTGAAAATGTTTCAGCCCCTCAATGTCTTTCTTGTCATGAGGGGCCCAGAACTGATCACAGGATTTGAGGTGTGACCTCCCCAGTGCTGAGTACAGGGGAACAATCCTTGCCCTGGTCCAGCTGACCACACTATTGCTGACACAGGCCAGGATGCCATTGGCCTTCTTGGCCACCTGAGCACAGCTGGCACATGTTCAGCTGCTGTTAAATGGCATCCCCAGGTNGGCACATGTACAGCTGCTGTTAAAGGGCATCCCCAGGTCCTTCTCCACCAGGCAGCTTTCCAGCCACTCTGTCCCCAGCCTGTTGTGCTGTGTGGGGTTGTTGTGAGTGATCCCAGTGCAGGACCTGACACCTGACCTTTGTTGACCTCATACAGTTAGTCTTGGCCCATGGGTCCAGCCTGTCCAGATTGCCCTGCAGAGCCTTCCTGCCCTTCAGCAGATCAACACTCCTGCCCAGCTTGGTTTGAATTGCAAACTGACTGAGGGCTCACTCAATGCCCTTGTCCAGATAATTGATAATGACATTGAACCAGCAATGGCATCAACACGGAACCCTGGTAAACACCAGGTGTGGCCGGTTGCCCACTGGATGCAGCTTTATTCACCACCACTCTGTGGGCCTGGCCATCCAGACAGTTTTTTACCCAGAGACAGTGCACCCATCCATGTCACATACATGCCTTGTATATTTACAGTGTACAGCGTTGGTGCTCTCTTCCATGTCATTCACCTGAGTTTTGCTGGGTTTTGGTGACAGTTCCATGAAACCAATACCTGTTTGGGTTTGTTTTTTTTAACATAAAGAAGGGCAAGCAGAGAATGCTGCAGGCTGTAGCCTACCTCACAGAAGAAAAGGCATCATGGATGTATCTCTGGTTTTTCAAGCTGGTAAATCTTTTCTCTCACTTCTGTTGCTATGGTGTTAGTTCTTTGCAATGACAAACCTTTGGGTGATCATGTCAAATTCAGAGATCACTTGAAGAGAGAGATGCTGAAAGGGAAGGGCTCAAATTCCAGCTGATGAGAAACAATGAATCAGGGTTTGTCCCAGCAGAGGGCCATCAGAAATTTTGCACTTTACCTTCATTAACTTCTTTTTGGGTCTGATACTCCACTTGAAAAGGCTTCTTTTATCTTCTCAAATCTTTTTTTTTCTTTCTACTTTTACTTTTTTTTTTAGTGCATAAAAGGAAGGTGGATCTCTTCCAAATTCCACACAGCCCAGGAATATTTGCTTTCTGCAGCATGGCTCTAAACACAGAGAACTTATTCTTGCAAATGCTTTGATCCTCCAATCCACAAAATACTGGATCAAATTTTGAAGGTTTTTGTGGCTGAAATGTACCTGCTGTCCTTGTTGAGGCAATTGAAGTGGTCACTGAACTTCTTTCCAGAGAAGCTGCTTTATCATGCTGTCGTTTCTCACATTGCTTTACTGGTGAAGGGGAAGCAAAACAGTGTTAGGGAGGAGTCTTTTTAGGGAGGATTCTTTTTAATGCTTTCCAGTGTGCAAAGTACATGCATTTGGTTTCGTTCTCAAAATATGCCTGTTGCATTTAGCTGGCACAACTGTTGGGAAGAAGTTATCTTGCCCAGATGTCTTATGCTTGTGGAAAACACTGTGCTGGAAATGCCTGGACTTGCCTTGAAGGCATACTTCTATTCTTGGGTCAAGGCTGAAAGAGAGGACTATTTTCTTGTTTTCTGAATGTTTCTGTGCAGATTGAGCTGAAAGTTCAGGAAGAATGTAGAGGGGTAGCCAATCTCAAGTACTTACTTGCATCTTACTGCTTTTCAAACTGTAAAATGAAAATGAATTAATTCAGAATTTTGTACCTTGGCAACCATGAACTTTTGGACATAGTTAAATGGACCTTTGTTTTGCTGTTTCCTTCCAAATGTGATAGGCAGATGGGAAAAAATCAGAAGCAGCAGTGTGGTCATCTGAGATTTCTTTGAAGGATATTAACTGATTTTTCTGAAACTTGGCTGAAGAAGTGAATTTTGTTCTTCTGTGTCCTTTAGTCAAGCTGCAGTTCACTTCGTTTTGCCTTCATTTTGCAGATACTTAGGCTGTCCCCTAGCCTTTGTGCTGCACTACTTGTGAGAGTGAAAATATGTCAGAACAGCCAGACCTTCTGTGGACTGCCTCACCTGGCCACAGCTTACCCATCCACACCAAGTCTGTCCTGTTGGTCTCTTGGTTTGTAGGGAGTGGCTGCCCACCTGTGAGTGGTGCTTCTGTTTGTTTCCTCAGAAGAGAGACACACACTGTGTTTTCCAGTTGTATTGGAATCTGCATAAGGATTTCAAAAGGCCCCAATGCATAACTGTTAGTAGGAGCATATAGTAATGGGCAAGCAAAGATGGTCTCTGTGGGAAGAATTGGAAGTCTTTCAATTTGCTTTTGTGCCATAGGTACCTTCAGTTATTCTCCTCAGGGAAGCCTGGCCCGGATAAGAGTGCCTACACCAGAAAAGTAATTCAGCTCCATGGATGGGTTACATTAGCAACTAGCAAATTAATATAAGGCTAATAGATCTCTGCTGGTTTAGTTTTATTGGTTTGATCCTGTCTTTACCTTCCTTAAGGCACCCACTGCTTAATTCAAAGCAGGGATGTTTCTGTAGGGTGGGAGATTTTAGTAGGATAAAACTCAAGCTAATGAGAAAGAAAACAGCCTCAGCAGCAGCCTGTTCTGCCCAGTACTCCTCTCCCTCCTGTGCCTCTCACACTCTTCTTTACCAGAGTTGAATAAAAAAGAAAGCAGCAATAGAAAGGATCATGAAGGTAAAATCAGATGATAACTTTAGTGAGCACACATCCATCTTTCCTCTCAAAGATGTTCCTGGTTTACAAGGTTAAGATACCATTGATGCAGTAGGTCTCACAACTGGTTGAATTGAATCTCACAGCTTTTGTGCTGTGAGCAGCCTGGTGTGTTGGCTAGAACATGAACCAGTTCTGGCACTTGCCCTGAACTAATGTTAAACCTGGTAAGTAGTTTCATGGGATCATTAAATTCTATGAGCATCTTATTGTGTCTGCAATACATCATCAAAGCAGATTTGGTATTCAATTTAGACTAAGTTGCTTTGGGCTTTACCCAGTCAGGTGTTGAAAATCTTGACGAATGGAGATTCTGCCACCTATGTGGGACTCTGCTATAACTAGACTGCTCTTGTGGTAGAGTTTTTTTTTGCCTGCTTTATTTGGAATCTCCATAGTTTTGATTTACATCCTGATAAATCCAAGCCCTCACAATAACACTGGCCTGCTCTGTTACGATCCTGGCATGCATCTCAGACAAGTCCAGTAGGCTTCTTTGCATTGATATTTCATCAAGAGAGAATTCCTCAATCCTTTTCTAGTGCAAGTGGTTCCTCTGCTCTTGAACCTTGACACCAAGCCGGAAAACATTGCCACTGTTTCTATGCCTTCCTGTGCTGTCTGGAGCAGACTTTCAGCACACCTCACACCAAATCTTAGTCTACTATCCAGCTAAATGCCAAAGTCTGCAATTGGGAGTTGTCTGGGAGCTGTACGCTCCTTACCAGCTTAATAGCCGTCTCAGTGGCAGATGAATTTCCACACATCCTGAGTCACTTGCTTTTGTGTTACCTTTTTTGTGTCCTGGGTGCTCTTTTGTGCAATCCCAGTGGGTGAAGGGCACAAAAGACCTTCCTTTTGTTAGTGGTGTTTATCCTTGCTAGCTTATTCCTTTTGCATGTGTGTGAACGTACCAGGGAACTGTGTGAACATACTGGGAAACTGAGCTGGAGAGCTGTATATTGGTTTAGGGTGGAGAAGCACAGCAAGATGTTTGGATGGAAGGTACTTACTGGTGACTTCACTGTTTTTCATGGAATTAGGGCTACACTGCTGACAAATAAGTGTCTGAGTAAAGTTTTCTAACATTCAATAATGTGTCAATTCTCAGGGATTTGGATAATATACCAAAACAAAGGCACTGTGTAAAATAAATGTCATCTGTGTGGCAGCAACACCTTGGATGGTGGCAGGGACAAGAGCTTGGATCCCCCATATATATTAATAAAATGTTTCTGTCTGGTTTCTTCAGCTTGACCTCACCAAACCCATTGAAGATCAGGGCCCTTTGGATGTGATCATACATAAACTGACAGATGTAATCCTTGAAGCAGACCAGAATGACAGCCAATCACTGGAGCTGGTTCACAGGTTCCAGGTAAGCGGTTCTTTCTGCATTTCAAGCAGGAGGATGATTTTGGTGCAGCAAGTTGAGTCTGATTACTGTGCACTTTGTCAGGGTTTGATGAAAAGAGCTGTCTGGCACACTGCTGCCTTGCTACTGATAGCCCAGCAAAAGTGGTTTTGTCAGTTTAAAATGGACTTGCACCTTGGGAAGGTTTTGTTTTGTATCAGTAAGGTTAGTTAGAACTGTTTTCCCACCAAATGTTCTCTACATAATTTCAAGAGTATTAGTGCTGCTCACAAAAAGGAACAGGAGTTTGCAAAACACTTTATGTGCATCTCTCCATGACAGAAGCCACTGAATTAGTTTGGCCCAGTTCTGTCCCAGTTCCTGGAATACTAATTTCTGCAACATCAAGATTACCATGAGTGACTCTGTCCTCTCTAGTGCTGAAAATCCTGTTATATATGTTTTTTTTTTCCCTTGAATTTACATTGAAGTTCAGAAATATGCAGGGTGTAGTGGTACAGAGAACTGTTTTCCCAAAGAAGAAGTGTCTTAAAAGATTCTCTCCCAGTGCCTTCCAAACATTTTTATTTTGGAAGATAGAGGATGAGATAGAGTGTAGGGCCCCTGTGAGCAGGTGTCTGAATGATATCCTCTCTCCAATAATGTAAGGCCTTAAGCTTTTGTTTATGCAGGAGTCTAAGTTGTGCCACATCACCGGCATGCTGGAAGCTCTCACAGTAGTAGAACACATAACCAGGAACCAGTGGCACAGAGCACAGGCCTTTCTGTGTTGAATTGCATGCCAAAATGTGTTTTTTAGAGTATACTCTCATGTAGTTTTGTATCCAGGGCAGAAACTATCTGGAAATTGCTGCCTATCTGCATCTGTCCTTTATTATTTTAAGATGCTGAAAATCATTAGAAATTAAGAGAAGCATATTCCATAAGAAAAAGAAATTGTAAGAATACATTTGTATAAAGTGTGTGGGATAGGGTTGTTGTTTTGGGTTTTTAAAAATAAAATCAATGAGCAACCTAGAAATGGAAAATGACCCCTTGCAAGAAAGTTTGTATGAGTGAGGTGTTACATAAGCATCGTGGAATTTCTGGCACCTACACACAAGTGGAAATAGTGTGGTTCCCTTATTGTTGATTAAGTTGACTGAAAACGTTCTGATGATCTTAACCAGACCAAACGGTGCAAAATTCATTATGCTTTTTTCCTGCTATTGAATATAAATGTGACAGCAAGATGATACCTGGCAGCAGTCTTATTGTTGGCTCCACAAAGCGGTCTTCCAGGAAGCAGAGAGCAAGGGATCCTTGACCACAGGAGGAGGAATGAGCTGCCAGACTACATTTATGGCCTTTTTAAGAATGACATTTTTTCAGGTCTATGTTATAGAGGCCTTGACCATCTAATCTGCAAAGAGCTAAGGATGAAACTGGCTTCATATTTACACGAGTCTGTGTCCCTGCTCTCTGGAGTCTGTGATGAGCCCTAGTAGGGTCTGGCAGAGAGTGCTAATAGAACAGGAAGCCTCTTGGCATGCCATTGTATGACTGTTTTCAGTTGCTTTGGAAAAAAAAATTACAGGAGAATAAAAGCGGTATGGAGGAGCTGCCTGTTGGCAGAGGCATTTTTAGTTCCAGAAGACCTTCAGAGCTGAGCTTTCTGAGGTCTTTTTGCTAGTTGGATGTGTTATGGTTTCTCAGGAGAATATTGGTGGGTGCAAACTGTTCTCCACTGCACTTAAAATCAGCAAATCATCCAAAGCCAAAACAAAGACTGCATGCATCACCTAATGTAGTGGATGAAAAGATGAAAAATAGAGAAATATTGTTATTTGCTTTTTAGGACACTTAAATCCTTATTTTGGGGGATGATGATTATTTGTAGAGATGATGGTCAGTCTCCCTTCCCACTGTAACACAGGGCTGGACTGACTGAACACAGGTAATTAGTTAACTGTGAAAATTGGTTATAGTCCTCGGTGGTTCCTTCTTGACTAGAGGTACATGGAGGGAAGTCAGGTGAAGAGGCAGAGTCCCCAGGGTGCCTTTCACTTACTGATGCTACAGTTCCTGCCTTCTTGGTAAGAAAAAAAACCAGCTACCCCAGTTCCTGCCTTCTAGACAAAGTATATGGCTTTGAAAACTGAGTATGTTTCGGCTCGTGTGAGACATTGGGGAATCTTTGTTATGCTTTCATTAGAGCAAAATGCTCTCCGAGCAGCTGCCTGTCATAGCCATACAGGAGCTTGAGTAGCTTCATTCGTTGCAGCTTCATATTGCATTCAAAAGGATGGCTTGGGTGATGGAAAAATCAATAGGGTTATTATTAATTTGTCTGTCAGAGCTTTTCCTAAACAGGTTCTTTTTGCATTAGCCTACTTAAAAAGACAGATCAGATGCAGATTTTATGCCTAGTCTTTTGCTATCAGGTTGATGAAAATTTAAAATGTTTCCTTCCGTGCTGCCCTTCAACTTTTGACTGTCCCACTCTGGAGTTGTTCAAGATGGGCTCTTCTAATCTTAAATGAGAAACTTTCTTAGAAGGGTTTGGGACTGAAAGGAAGGAAAATGAGGGAGATATTTTGGAAGGGAAGGAGGTAGGGGACTTCTCAGCTGAGAAGAGGTAAGCAAAAAACCAAAGGAAACTATTGTGTCTTAGTAATTATTTTCTAGCTGGGGAGACAGGTTAATACAAAATTGAAATGATCCATTTGCACTTGAATTCACAGGCCAATACTTATGTTTTATCCATTTGAAAAATAATGATGTCTTAAATTATTAGAAGAGCCTCATATTTAACTAAAATTTTGTCATTCAAGCGCTAGGGCTTAGGATTGCTTCCTGTGGGCAGGATTTGCAAGATGAAGGAACAAAGGACTTTTGAAGGCTGCACAGAGCAGCTGAGTACTCAGAAAGTTTCTTTGAGATATATGGAGAATAGAAGTGTGACAGAGAAGATCAGTTCCCCCTTCCCCTTGCCACACCTCCTAACCACTGCAGAAATCCCTTTTAGATTTAGAGACAATTTTGAGGTGAGCATATGTTGAAGACCCAATACACCTTCACCCTTCCTTTTGGCAGGAGGTGTCCATGAAAAAGACCATCATAGCCTGAGACAACAAAAAGGAGCTTTTAAGTCTAAATCTGATGCAAATGCTTTAGACAAGCTTGTGTTTAGATTTCTTTCTCCCTTGGAAAATGTTGATGTATTTTTACAAGCAGTCGTTGTCATGTCTCTGTATGTGGGAAAACACGAATCCAAATGGCCTTATTGTTTCTTTGCTTAGTTGTTTTCTTTTGGGATATTTTTAATGGAACTTTGTTTAATATTAAACAAAAACGTTATATAAGTTTTATTACTTAGTAATAAAAGCAAGTCAAATCAGTGAATCAGTGAGTCTCTTATCTAATGACCTATTATTTGCAATAGATACTGTATCAAATTTCTGTTAAAATGTTTTAAAAAAACATTAGCTACCTTTTTTGGATAAAATGACAAGCAGCTCTAATCTCATCTATACGCAGGCTTCTCAAGGAAAGATTTTTTTATTTTTAATTGCTGGGTTATAACCAGAGGTATTTAATAGGGAATATTAAATATTTGGTCTCCTTCTGATTTCAAGTTTCACTGTTGGCCTTCTGCCAGTACTGGAGCTGATACAAAGCATGACTTAACATCAGGCCTGAAATACAAGCAAAAGAGCTCTGCTGAAATTTCTTTTTCTTCTTGTTTGCTTTCATTATGTCAAAGATTAAAAGGAGAAAAACATAGATGTTGTCTGGGTCAAGCTGAACTGCAGCCCAAGGACAGAGCCCTTTCAGTCTATTGTGGGAGAGCCTAAATATCTTCCACATTGTTGCCTGGGTGGTTGGAGTCTGCTGTTGGATATCAGTCTTCAGTAAATCCACTGAAGTAGAGAGCAGAGTTGTTTTGCTGGAAGGATGAGAGAAGACTTGAAAGTTCAAAGCTGAAAGGTTGTGCTGTACTGAAGAGAGTACTGCTGTACTATCTTGGCTTCAGTGTTTCTCTTTTCCTTCTTCAGCTGCTTCATTTTCAAGTTCACATCTATAGTAACTCATCTGCTTTCAAAATAATTAGGCAGAAGCTCTTCATGTTTATGCAGATCTATATTTCTAGTAGTGGAGCCTCACTGTGCTATGGAAAGTGTGCTATCACTTAGGCTACATCAAGAGTTTTCCAGTCTCTTAAGTGATCTTCACAGGTCACTTACTGGTGCTACAGCTCTGCCTTTTTGGTAAGAAAGAAAACCAAACTACCTCAGTTCCTGCCTTCTGAACAAGGAATATGGCTTTGAAAATGGAGTAGTACATGATGCCTGAACGTGCAGCAGTTTCTAGTAAAGAATCAAAGTTTCTGAAAGGTTTCACATCAGCTACTATGATTGTTCCTGTGAAACTAAGAAAATTGACTTTTCTTATTGTAATTTGCTGTTGTAGAGGATTGATGTAGGGTTCAGATTTTTAAATTACTTTTTAAAGTAGTTTTCTGTGCATGGTTATTGAAACTTTCTTTTGTATGTGTTGGTGATGTACTGGTGAGAGGTGTGGGAGACTGGGAAAGTGCTGGCAGCCTCAAAGCCGAAGGGGAAGCTGGATGATTTCCTTTGGGGATCCCGGTGCAACTGGATGGTTTTATTTTTGAATGCAGTGTTAATGCTTTGTGATGGAAATCCAAACAAAAAATAGTGTGAGAAAAAAAGCAGAGTTATGAGGACTTGAGTGCATTTTGATGCTCCTGTCCCCTGCACAGCTTCAGCAATTAATCTCTAGCTGTGTTCAAACAGAAAGGACACATACAAATACACTGACCTTGTTCTCCATTGAGAGTCTCTTTGAAAAGAGGCTGTTTCTGGATTCAGTTAAAAGGAGAGATATGTGGCCTGTCCCCAGATTAGCTCTAGGAGACACTTCAAGTTCAAGGTCTTTCCTTAGATGACACACATCTTCACTGCTCTGAGTTTTGTCATTCCTGTGCTTTCTGGCTGAGTTCCTAGGCCTGCAAATGGAGAAGAGTTGGAGAATAATACCTGACATAGATTTAATGCTGACAAATTTCCTCATTTTGTAAAGAAATCTGATTTGCTCAAAGCTCAGAAGCCTTTGTGTGTGTTTGAAGGGGCTGTTGCCTTGTAGTCGTTACAGTTCTTCTTGACATTAGAGTAGTTTGTTGAAGTTCTCCAGACTCTAAATGGCTTTTGGAAAACAGCTCCCACCTCCTTCATCAGTTATTTCACGCTTGCCTTACAGAGCTTTTTTGGAGGCTCCTTAAGGCAACAGGATGAGAAATCAGTCACTGGAAAGTCGGCTTAGAGATGCTCATTTCTCTTGACATGTTGACTGGTATAGAATGGCCTTAAGATTGTGCCTTATTCCTGTTAAATTTCATTATGTTGTGGCAAGCTTAGTGCTTGGATGGTCTTTAAATATGGTTTGGGCTATTACCATTAGAAATAAAACACTGTGAGGTTCCCATACAGAAAGCATAAAAAAGCCAGGCTCCCTCTGGAAGTACTTCCAAGTAACATGAGCCAAACTAACAAGTAGAGTACCTGAATCCCAGTGAAGCGATGCTGAGTGAGCATCAGGAAAATTCAAGAAGGTACACAAGGAGCTAAGAGACAGAAAAATCATTCCCTCCTTGGAGGATGGTAAAGGTGATGAAGTCCACAGGCAAGAGGAATGTATGTGTGAGGGGAAGGATCAGTATAGGCAGAGTAGGGGCTGGGCCAGGATGGAAGTCCAGGGATCTTGAAGTCAAGGTGGAACCAGAGACCATTCGAGGCGGATGTGTGGTCACCACAGGTAAAAGGAAGGGCTCATGCACACATCAGAAGAGCTGCAGGAGGCTTGCTGTCAGAGTTCTGCTGAGACCACGTTTCAGAGCTGTGACATATTCAGTCTGGGTGCTGTGCTTGCCTGCTATCCCATCAGGGTACAGGCTCTCTGTAAGGAGCTTGTCCTCTCAGCGTGCTGGGGAGGACACACAGACACAGTGTGGTAACTCCCTGTCTTTTAAATGGAGGCACAGAGGGACTAAACGAGATGTCTTGTTACATTCTGGAGATGTTGAGATACTCAAGTACAGTTTCACTATCAGCCAGTTCAAGCTAATGCCCTAATCACTGGATCAGGCTAGCTAACAGGGTGAGTTTTAGGTGCTGCATAAAAGGGCATGTATGCATAGACATGTGTGGGTGTTTATGAGGTATTAAGTAATAAGATACTCTAGCTCTAAAAAAATAAAATCTCATCTGTATTTGAAAGCTGATTGCTCTGCTTAAGACTCTGGAAGTACTAGGGGCAGGAAACTCATGGAAACTGTATATTCTGGGGTTTAGTGACTGGAAATGAACCTAGCTTCTGCTCCACTGAGCTGATGAGGCTTTTTATCCAGGCTGTACTGCAAGGATGAGACAACAGCTGGGTCTGACAGTCTTGATGACCAGCTGTGCAAAAGGCCGTCCCTTAATTTTCCCATAAGGCAGCAATGTTGAACATATCTTTGGGGAATTTATTATTTGTGTTCTGCAGGGATTACTGAATATGTCAGACACAAGTACTGAGGGGTACCTCATGCCCTGTGAAGGAAAGCTGCTTGTGTCTTGTGGGTGATGCAATAGGTTCACTAAACCCCAATGCTGGCTCCTCTTAACCTCAAATGAATAATCTCCTTTCAGCAGCCATCAGTTCAGACTAGGTAGTCACCAGAAAGCAACAGTTTCCCAGTGCTGGGGTGGAGAAGTCTGCATTCCCAGTTAGTACCTAGAGCTAAATCACTTTCTGGGAATAGATTATGCCATTCTTTTCTCTCCAGCAAAGTGCATCTCCTGAGGCCATCTCGTCATTACTCTGAAGTACCTTTTGTAGTATTTTTTCTTCTTTGAAAAAATCAATTTAAATGAAGTAGAACTTCATGGAAGTCTATTAATTGTAGGAGCTTTTGCATGAATAAAGAAGTAAGTGGAAACATTAGGATGGCTTTGGGAGGTTGGATGAAACAAAGAACGATGCTAACTTTGGATATATTTGTCTGATTTTGAGTAGAGTAAGATGGATGCTAGTTTCCCACTGACTTTATAGAGCCAGGTTGGGGCAATGATGAAGGAATTCAGCTTCTGTTCTAAGAAACAGAAGGAAGTTTTGCTGGGTTTGCAAGGCCAATACCTGGCAGCTGTGTCTGTGTTCCTGGCCAAGATGCAGTAGTACAGTCATGACCTCAGTGAATGGGGAATTGAGTTCCCAAGATGAAGATCCATGAGGTCATTAACTTTACTTTGTTCTTGTAGTCAGAAAAGGAGAGTATGAACATAGAGAAGTAGCAAGGAATGAAGACACAGTGAAGCAGCAATCTCTTCAGCTCTGCCAAAAAAATTTCAGCCCTTATCGTCCAGCCCTTAGCACTGTCTTCAGCCCAGCTAGAAGACAGCAATAAAAACAACATAAAAGAACACAGATGTATTTCTGAGCCTAGTTCAGATAGTTGTAATGTTCACATGCAGTAATTGAATGCAAGGCTCACCCCAAGATAGCTGTGTGCCAGCTTCTCCTAATGTCTTTTCTCAGCCCTGCTCACGGTTCTGACTATGGCACTGGGCCACTGGCTCCCTTGTGAGCTAATATGGTTGCAGCACAGGTTTTGCTACTGATAGAGTCTAGAGGAGGAATTTGCCATCTAAACCAGTTAGCTGTCATGTTTGTGTTTGTTTCAAGTGTCAGTGTTTTGACTGTCTGGGGACTTCCTGCGTTGCCAAAGTCCATTTGGCTTCCCTTGAAGAGAAGCTGGACTTTTAACATTATATATTCTCTTCCCTATTATTCTCTCTTCTCATTATTTTTCTACACTGTTCAACCAACCTAATGCAATTTTTTTTCTATACATTGTTTTGCAGGAGTACATTGATGCTCATCCAGAAACCATTATTCTAGACCCTCTCCCAGCTATTCGTACACTTCTGGATCGATCCAAGTCTTATGAGCTAATTCGGCAAATAGAGGCATACATGCAAGGTAGGCCAATATCTGTCCTCCCTGGAGGCTTTTATTGTGACTGGAGAAGAAAGCAGCTTCCTTCTGGAGGCTGGATGTGAAGTTTGAAGTAGTGGTTTTGGGCCCCTTGCATTGTCTCTCCATGGGAGAACAAACACTGAAGCATTCCTGTGTCACAGGATTGCCTCTGGAATCCCGTACTCTCCTTTTTCCATATACACAAAGGAGGTTTGTATCTGATTAAAAATCGATGTGGATTTAATGGGGAGCATATTTACCACAGTTGCACTCTCAGAAATCTTCTGGAAAACATTGTCTTCTTGTTGTGTGCTGGTAAATTGAAATGACTGTACAGAGTCAGCAGCTTGAAGTAAGAATCCTGAGGCCTGAAACTGAGGCAGAAGAAGAAAATTTGTTTTTGGAAAGGACCAAAAGAAATTAAAGTGTAAATACAGCTAAAGTGTTTGAGAAGTACTGGAAACCTATTGGACAGGCTAATTGCTAGGAGGAACTTAAATGCGTGTCTGGTTCTGGCTTGTTACCTGACATAAACTGTTGTCCTTAATTGCTATAATTTGTGCTGTATTCCATGTTAGGAGTCATGCTTTTTCAACCTTCTCATTTTAACTATTGCAACTGTTGGGTTAAGTTAGTCCTTCATTTGCCTTTCTACTTCTGCTACTGTCATGTTCTTGAAACATATATTGGCTTTTGAATTTAAATCTAGAATAGCTCTGAAGTAACTGTTTCATATGTTAGATGACTGTAATGGGGGAAATTGCATTTATGAACTTTGTTCTAATGAGATGTTATTGGAAATACCATTGAGATTGTGTTTTCACTGTCTTGATGGGCAGGTAAGAAGCTGAGCAATTTGTATTTTTATAGTTGTGGATTTATGGACATATTATTTGTGTATAACTTGCCTGGCCCCACTGGCACCATCCTTATGTAGAAATAAGACTAATAATTCATAGTACTCCCTCTTGTCTTTTGGAATCTCTTAGGGAGAAAATCCTCAATTAGTTTAGAAGGATTTTGTTTTGGAGTGGCCATTGTTGTTTGTGAGTAGGAGAAAGGTGCTGAGGGAAATCGGTGCTCTGAGGGAGTGGTTGGGATTTTGTTCTAATAGAAAAGATATTCAGTAGAGTTTGCTTTTGTTCTTTTTTTTCTTAAATTGCTATCAGTACTATTGTTATCCCTATAAGAACAATATGTTTGGGAGAGCATCCAGTTTTTGCAAGTAGTTTGTCTTCTGCATGTTTCAGCCTCCTTTGGTCAAACTGATGAGAAAAATAAGTGCTTAAGGAGGAAAGAAATAGGAAATTTGTATTCAGGTAAAACTGACAATTTAAAAAGAAGCTGTTAATAAAGTTGAGGAATGAAGTAAGGAATGGCATTAGCTATTGTCACTGGCTGCTGCAGTGTTTGGTGACCATATTTCCCCTGACCCTCTGTCCCCCTCCCCCCAGTCTTATATTATTTGTGTCTCATTATCAGAAATATCATGACCAAGACCTTGAACCAACTCTGTATTTAGCAGGGGAAATCTCAGGAGAGATGAATAATTGTCTAACTTCTTGTTCTGGCCTAAGTAGATCAGCCTCTGTATTCCTGCACATGATGATCTGCAGTAAGAGAAAAGTTACACCAATCTAGACAGTCCTGTGGGTTTTTCCTCCCTTTCCTTGTTTTCACTTGCTAAGTTATATTTTCTCTATTGCAGCTACCGTCTCATATCCCAAGGCCATGAGCACTAAGAAAACCCAAACAAGAAGTAATACATCTGTGAATAGAGCTCACAGGAGTCACATCTTTATTGTTCTGGAATTTCATTATGGAAGAAACTACAAAGAAAATAATATCCTAGTCTTTAGCTGTAACTAGAGAGCCCTTTTTATAACACACTACAAAATTAATGTGATGGGTTAAGTTCAGTGCAAGAGATTGTCTCTTCCAAAGGAGTGTTGTAAACTCCGGAGGGTTGAGTTTATATGTAAGAAGAAGCCTTCTGCTATTTAAAATCCTTCAAAAGAAAATTCAGTTTTTATTTACAGATCAATTTTGGATTTCAGTGATTATTGCCTCTATTTCAATTATGTTTTAAAGTAACTATAAATTAAGTATAATCTTTATTTATGATCCTCAGTTTACACTTTATTTTAACCCTGTAGATCTTACAGCAACTGTAAAACTGAAGATTTGCACCACTTAGATTAAAGAGAGGGTGACCCCATGCTCTGCTGAGGTGACTGCGTTCTGCAGCAGTAGGGCTTCATGGCATATAAACAGTTTGATTTTAACTCTTTTTATTTTTCAGATGTCCAAGTCACTGTCCTTTTGACAGAGAATTCTCCATGCTTCCTGAAAAAGGGAATCCCTATTTGAAGTGTCCAGACATTGCACGTGGACATTGTTAGGCTATCTGAAAGTCCTGTATCTTGCTCTTTATGGAGTCAAGTGTCTGAGTGATAAGTACTTTGATCCCACCTCCTGAGAATGCTGAGACACTCCTTGTCTCTGCTACCAGTCTGTGGCCTCTAAAGAAAGTGAGGTGAAGGAGAGCCAGTACCAGGCCAGAGTTGTACCAGTAGCCTGAAGGAAAGCAAGGGGTTGATCCAGGGCTTTCCATGTCCTAGTCTGACACTAACCACTTAGTCCTTGTGGAAATAGACGGTTCACAGACCTGCTCAATCACCGAAGTTGGAAAGGCCTCTTGAGAATATACAGTGCAACTCCCTGCTCAAAGCAGAATCTCTACAGCAAGTTCCTCAGGTCTATGTCCAGTTGGGTTTTTGTGTTTCTCCACAGATGGAGACTGCAGAACCTCTCTGAGCAATCTGCTCCAGGATTCACCTTGAACCTGGTATGCTAGCATGCTATTAGTCGTGCTGAGGTGATTTGCAGGGATTGTTCCTTTATTCAGTTTAGACAGTGATGTCTCCCTTGGAAGGAAGTAGGACTCTCTTCTGGGAAAAACAATTTAGGAGATTTTAATATTGATTTTAATGGATTCTATTTTGGAATCAAAAGCCTTGCTGGAGCTGTGGCTTCCTCTTTTTCCTGGTCTCTGTTATTTGAAGTGCAAGCTCTAAGAGAGCTAGTTATTCTGCAGCCTGCACTTCTGAATCTTTTTTTAAAAATATTTGAAAAAGTAAAGATTGCATTCCTAGCTAGTGTCCTATATAGCCAGCAGGTCTATGTTGAAATGAATCACTGAGTAGATTTTTTTGATGTCACAGTTGTTCTCTCAGCAGTTGTATTGCTTTGTTTACTTATCTCTGAAGAATTGCTTCTTATATAAAAGTGCTCTTGATCAGTTTTGGTGAAGTCTGGTGAAAGATTAGGAGCATTATTTAATAAAAATTTCATTTTTAACAGGGTATTGTATGATTGGAACTGTGTCAGCCTTTTTAAAGCCCTAAGCTAATGAAAATAACTAAATTTTCTCATGCTGTGTTGAAAAGTTGTGGCCTTTCAGGTTTGAAATTCAAAATCTGACACTTAAAGTTATGCTTAAGTATGAATGATCACTGTGACTGGGCACTAAGCTTGTCATATTACATTTTTTGTTTAAAAATTAAAAGTTTTGAAAATTCCCTATGTATCTTACAAGTAATAATCCAAAAAGTAAACATGCTACTCACTCAGTGTGTTGTCTAGTTAGTTCCCATCTGCTGCTTAGCTTCCTCTTCTGTCTCAAGTGACTTACTGGTTTCTCTGGTAACATTTGAACTTGCAGACCCTGAAGTTAATTTCTTTAACCACTTGCTCCTGGCTTTTTCTTCCATTGTTTTAAAATTTTGTTGTTCTTAAATTTAGCTCCAAATCTAAAATTTGTACAGACAATAGTCTTTGTGGAGCTCTCCTAGAAAAGAGAACTCCTGCATGAGCCGAGCTGCAACTTCTTAATTCTTCTTTTCCTAGCAGCTGTCTTTCAAGTATGGGAGCTATTTCCTCAGGACACTAAACAGTATACACCCCTTCAGCTTTGATATTTTAATCCTGGCATGTAATCAAAATCATTATGTTTGATTGTTTACTATTGTATGAGATGCAGTTGCTGCTGTATGTGCTCCTTTCTCGTTTTGGGAGATATTACAGAACAGATCACAGCATCCTTCTCTATTTCCTGGATTTCTTTTTATCAGATTCTGTCTGTCTTAGAAATACTCTTCTCACAGCTGCATGTATCTTTTTGTTACTAGGAGGCAAGCTTAGTATGATGAAATGAGTAAGGCGTTTGATTTGGGCTTGAGGTTTTCTGCTTGGCGCTGGTTCTGCCTTGCTGCGTGATTTTGGACATTGTGCATCTCTTTCTTCTCCTGACACTCATCTGCCTGTCAAGATGCCACATTGTTTCGGGCAGGAACTCTTCTCCAGGTATACAAATAGATACTCTGATACAGCAAGTCTCTGTGCCAAGCAAGCTGTGTAGGTATTTTTCTAACAGAAAGTGTGGACCAGTTGTTGAGCACCAAAGCAGATAGTCAGGGATGGGTTTTTTGGAGATTATGGAGCGTGTACATTGTTGGAGCAGTGCATACTTAGAACTTCTCAAAATCAGGCCACCCAGTTAAAAGTGCATGGAAATAGCTGTATATACGCACCTTTAGGCATTCACCTTTTGAAACTGTAGCCTTTTTTCTTTATGGCCTACTTTTCAGAGCTTTTTTGGTCAGAGGGGAGAGAAGAGTAGTCACACAGGTGTCTGTCAACTTCAGACACCTCTTATTTTTATTTGAAGCTCCTATTAAATTGAAACCAGATTTTTCTTTTCACTTTAAAGCCTCTTAATCACCCACCTGGTGCTCACTTCTTTATGTAGGGACATATCAGTAAAGTATCTTTAGTTAAAGGGCTGATGGCAGCTACTGTAAACAACCACACCAATTTTTGTGTGCAGAAGCCTCCCTTGTTGATTGTATGCTCTCCTTCCGCCAAGAACACATGCAGATAGATGTCTTAATAACTCAGTCAAAATGTGTGGTGTATAGTTCTCTCATTTGATTTTAATTTCTGTCTGAAAACTAGTACACCTGTGTGGAAGGAAGGAGTTGGAATGGAATTGATATTCTCTGTGACAGTAAGCAGTTTGTCCAAAGTGCCTCAGCTCACAGCAGTGTTGCACGTGGCGGTCCTCTATACCAGCTGTCAGCACTTGGTAGGTCTCAGTCCTGCTCTGTGAAACTGGAAGCACACTGGGACATTTGCCCCAGGAAAGTGTCACCTGACATCTTTTTCATAAAAGCTTATTCATTCATCTAGGAGAAGGATAACAGAGACATCAACATGTTGGGCTTTGAAATTTAAACTAGACAGCTGCTTCCAAAGGACTAATCCTGTCCTGAGAGAGGTGGCAGGAAAAGAAAATGAGAAGCCCCAACAGGAACCTGGAATCTTCTGTCTTGTACCATGTCTTGCTCTTATTAAAGCAGTTTACAAAAGATTTTCCAAGGTAAGACTGTTGAAAGTTAGCCATTTCATTATCACAAAATAGGAACAGGCTCTCCATTCCCTTTCTGCCTCTCATCTCCCCCTTCAGATTTTCATTATTTTGAGCTGTGATCTCTGTCCCAGCATAGGTAGGAGGGAGCTGGGGCATCTGTGGCTACGATGGGCACAGTCCCTGTTCTCCCAGCCAGGAGTGGCAGTCAGCCAGCCTGCTGCCACTGGCCTCCTGAGATCCATCAGCTTGGGGCTGTTCAAGTGACTCTGCAGGCCAACAGGCACAAAGCCCAGAGAATAATACAGAAAACATTTTTATTGTTTTGTCTCACAGTGTGCCAGTCAGAACTCCTTGAACCAACAATCAATCTTCATCTTGGATCCTAGTAGTCTTAATGGCCACTGAGCTTTCAAAATAAGCCTGCCTGTAAAATTCAGATGTTATTTTTGGGTGCACTTTTTAACTCTCATGTACCTTTTTGACCAGATATGAGGAATCTGCACCCCACTTTCACTCTCTTTTGCTTATCTGAATCTGAAAAGAAACAAGGCTGGACCTTTTATCCATTTATTACATACCAGTATAGGAAACTTTTGTTTTACATCTATGCATGATTTCAAAGCATTTTTCTACTTGAAAAAGTGGAAAGGTTTATATCTACTTAAGTGAGAGCTTCTATGAATTTTATGTTAGGGGCTTGGATGAATCTGAAGATCAACTGAATCTGGGTTTTATAGAGTAAAGATATAAGCCATGACTGCACTCCATGGTTATAGGGCATTCCTGAGACATCTCCTGTTTGGGTTCTATGAACAGAACATGGATTAATTCTTGAGGATTCTTGTCTCTTTAGAATTAGGAAAAGAGGAGCAGGGATTCTTCTTGTCATGATAAAGTCTTCACTGAATAAACTAGATGTTTTGAATTCCAGCATGGTTGTGTTTCAAGTTATTCTGATCCTCTTGAGCAGAAATTTTCTTGGCTGACATCCAAATTTCCCAAGTATCTGAGTGCTACAAAAAGTAATGAAGGAGCTTTGAAATATAAATTGCTCAAAGTATCTATGTAAAAATTAACTGGGAACACTTTTTGCAGTAAGTGGCTTTTCACAGTGTTTCTACTCACATTGTCACAAGATCAAAGGTCAAGAAATAAGTCCTGAAAAATAGTACCTTTCATCTGAGTTGGAAACCAGGGTTTGGCTGATAGAATATTACTCCAGTTCTGGTGTAATATGTTTGTATCACTTTTGTTGCTGAAGAAGCAGTTTGTTCTGGTTTGGACAAGAAAAGTAGCATCCCTTACATTTTCTCAGATAAGTATCGAGCCAACATGTGGTAAGCCTGGTTAGATTCTAATCTCTCCTCACAAAGAGTCCAACAGGACCTTAAGGCTTAATCAGGGTTGCATGGAATCAGCTAATGGTAACACTGTCTGGGAGGATGCTTTTCTTTACCACTAGGGCCACTAACACCTCGTCTAAAGTCACTATTGGCTCCCATTTCTCTTATCTGCTGGCTTTGTGCAACTGTTCCTGCTGAGTGTATCAGTAAAGAATATAATGAAAGCTTGAGTGCATTTATGTTCTTGACATCAGTAATTGGGTCTGTCTCATGAATTTTCCAAATGGCTTTCAGAAATTATAGTGGATGGGGCTGAAAGTGTAAATGTTGATTAGAGGGACTTGATATGAATTTCTTGAATAGTTTATGACTGAGTGGAACTAAACCTCTATGGTCAGTTGCTTGATAGTCGTCTTGCACAAGGTTGTTTACTTGTCATTGTCATTTGATACACTACACCACTAACATCTTGTTTTTCTCTGTTTGGGACACCCTTTTTACAGTAGTGCTTGGGAAGTGCTGATATTTTGTTTTTCTGATGTATAACTGCTGCATATGGGATGGAAATAGAGATCTCATTGCATTAATGGGCTGATACAGCTGTATGGAGACAGTTGGCACCTCTGGAGTGTCAGTAATTGTGGTTCAGATCACTGCATTTGTGTAAAAGAAACAAAACTGATTCAGCAGGAGACAGCTTTGCTCCATGAAAATAAAAAGATGATATGCTGAGAAGAAAAAGCAGTACTGTCACAGCCATGTGTTGCATCCCTTCATATCCTGTTGGTGGGCAAGGTGTACATGTAGCGTATTTCAGAACTCCTTCCATTTGTAGGGAAATATACAATCTGTTTAGTTCTGTATACTGAAGAATGAACCACTGCTTGTTAAATTGGGTTAAAATCACAGAATCACACAGAATGACTAGGTTGGAAGAGACCTTCAAGATCATCGAGTTCAACCCATGCCCTAAAACCTGTAAACCATGGCACCAAGTGCCACATCCTATCTTTTTTTAAACACATCCAGAATGGTGACTGTGCCACCTCCCCAGGCTGACCATTCCAATACTTTATCACTCTTTCCATAAAAAACTTCTTCCTAATATCCAACCTATATTTCTCTTGGTGCAGCTTAAGACTTGTGTCCTCTGGTTTTGTTGATTGCTGCTTGGTGAAAGAGAACAACCCCCACCTGACTACAGTCACCTTTCAGGGAGTTGTAGAGAGTGATAAGGTCACCCTTATCACTACAAGTCTCCTTTTCTCCAGGCTGAACAACCCCAGCTCCTTCAGTTGTTCCTCATAGCATTTGTGTTCCAAGCCCCTCACCAGCCCTGCTGCCTCCTCTGGATGTGCTCAAGTGTCTCAAGGTCCTTCCAAACTGAGGGGACAGAACTGGACACAGAACTTAAGGTGTGGCCTCACCAGAGTCGAGTACAGAGGAACAATGACCTCCCTGCTCCTGCTGGCCACACTATTCCTGATCCAGGTCAGGGCCATTGGCCTTTTTGGCCACCAGGGCACACTGCTGGCTCATGTTCAGTCGGCTGTGGACCAGCACCCCCAGGTCCCTTCCTGCCTGGGCACTGTCCAGCCACACGTCCCCAGCCTATAACACTGCAGGGGGTTATTGTGGCCAAAATGCAGGACTCGGCACTTGGACTTATTAGACTTCATCCCATTGGACTCTGCCCATCCATCCAACCATTCCAGGTCTCTCTGCAGAGCCCTCCTATCTTCCAACAGATTCACACATGCTCCCAGCTTAGTGTCGTCTGCAAATTTACTAATGAAAGACTCAATCCCCTCATCCATGTCATCAATAAAAATATTGAACAGGACTGGCCCCAGCACAGATCCCTGAGGAACACCACTGGTAACTGATCCCCAGCTGGATGCAGCACCTTTCACCACTCTCTGGGCCCAACCATCCAACCAGCTCTTAACCCAGCACAGAGTGCTCCTGTCCAACCTGTGGGCTGCCAGCTTTTCCAGCGGTGTGCTGTGGCAAACAGTGCCAAAGACCTTGCTGAAGTCCATGTACTCAACATCCACAGCCTTTCCTGCATCCATCAGGCGGGTGACCTGGTCATAAAAGGAGACCAGTTTGGTCAAACATGCCCTGCCCCTCCTAAACCCATGCTGGCTGGGTCTGATACCCTGGCCATCCTGTAGGTGCTGCATGATGACACTCAATATAAACTGTTTCATAACCTTACTGGGTACTGAGGTCAAGCTAACTGATAGTCTGAATAATAGAAATTGTGTATCCCTCAAATGGCACTGTCCATGTTGCTCTAGTTGCCTCCAGGCCTTCTGGCCAATTAGAGTTCTTGGAAACTGTCAGCTAGAAACTGGATGGGTGAACACAAGTCAGCACATTGAAATAACTTTAAAAACAAAACAAAAGTAGCTCCTCAGAGGGCAGATCTTAAGTAAACTGAAGCATCAGAAAGTACTTAACAGAGACCAAAGGCATGGAGAAGATAAACTCCTTTGAATGTGGCAAATCATGCATCCCATACTAGTGGCATTTCAGGACTTTTATTATTAATGCTGGAAAAGGTAGATGAACACAGGATACTAAATTTTTAGATCAGTCCAAATTGTTTAGTTTTTTCCAGACAAAGGGAGACAGCAATATCAGACAAGTTTACGAAAAGACAGTGAAGAGTCAGCATAATGATAGATCCATTTTATAGCAGTTTCTTGGACCTATAAAAAGTAATGTGGACATGCATTGTTTAACTTCTGCATTGACTCACTACTCAGGACAGACCTCAGTGTCACACTGGGTAGCTTACTGGAAACTTCTGCCCCCTCAGCCTCAGTAGTCAAAAGAGAACATGCCAACAGAATCAAACAAAAAGAGTATGGTGGCCAAAAATAGCATTGAGGACACTGAACATACAGTTATGTAAATAAAGAATTTTCTTTTTCCCAAAGACTGTTTTCAGTTCTGCTTTCCTGAATTTAAAAATATGCATTAGAAGTGAAAGGAATCCTTGAAAAAAGAAACATGGTCAATGCCAAGAGACAGCCACAAGTGAAGAGTAAAATCAGTCTCAGGCTAGCAAAGGTGGAACAAAACCTGAGCAAACAAAACTTGAATAAATGGAGAAATGTTCCCCTTTTTTCTACCATGTCAGAGTTAAAATTCCATTGAATAGCTGTGCAGTTGCCATAAAATATCAACTAAAATCATAGCTGCACTGAAAGAGGTAGGACATATTCATACCCAGGTTTGAGAGGTTTACAAACCATTGTGGTTGTTGGTATATAGTAATGACTGGTGGATGTTAAAAAGGAACTCCCTGATGAGCTATGAACTCCCTAAGTTGGGATATGTTGGGGGACAATATATACTCCCTTTTCTTTGATTTGAAACCCACTGCCAAGTTGAAAAGATGGAGATGACACGGTGTCAGCTTAATTGTGTTCTCATTTGGTTTGATAATTCCAGCTTTCATTTCTCATCTCCAGGGAAGCAAGAATGCCTGAAAGTGCAGTGAGGATTTAAAGCACTTTCTCTACTCCATAACTTTTAAACCGCATGCAAGGAGTAATGCTTTAGTGCTTTCACTGTCCTGTGAATAAAGTCTTGGTATTTAATATAAATCATTATGAGCACTCAGCATGTTAAATGGCAACTCAGAGCCAGATGTGTTAAAACTGTTATTCTTTCAGAAATATGGCTGGATGATGTGATTATGACTTTTTTCTTTGATAGCTTTCTCTTCTACTGTATTAAGACCCTGTAGAGCGAGACAAAGGAATCTGTTCATGAGAGGACAGAACTGAGGCATTGTGGGACAGGCCCTGTAAAACATGACAGGGAGGGAATGGTACTGAATATTCTTGAAGAAGTTTTTCTATCAGGTTCGTATTCTACTAGAGGATCAAGGAGATTACCCTCCAGATCATACTGGTGCATTGTCTGGGACAGGGTGTTACATAACACACCGTGAGTTTTCCATTTTTAAAACATTTTGTTTCATTTCCTCTCTTGCTCCCTGGTGAAATCATGAGGAAGACTGACCAGTTGCAAAATTTATCTCCTATGTAGTTATGGAAATGATTGACCAGATAATATTTCACAGTCTCACCCACCTGCCCACCCTAACAAGCCTACTCCATGATCAGAATAACTGCAGCTTTTTCCTTGCTGCAGTGCAGCTGCCAGCTTCTGTGGTGTCTGCTGGGGCAAGG
Source organism: Toxostoma redivivum (assembly GCA_013397375.1). Taxonomy (NCBI): domain Eukaryota; kingdom Metazoa; phylum Chordata; class Aves; order Passeriformes; family Mimidae; genus Toxostoma; species Toxostoma redivivum. The sequence goes on from VXBI01003609.1 coordinate 1,101,051, forward strand.
AGGGAAGGAAGTACTCAGCTGTTACTGAGTGTTAACTTTAGATGTGGCATTGGGTTTCCTACACAAGGGAGTGTTCATATCTCAGGTCCTTAATCAGCTTGAGGATGCCATGTGGGTGTTTGCTCTGTCTCTGAGTGCCAGCAAGCAGCCAGCAATGAAATTTTTCCTGCAGAGATGCAAAGTGTCAGTCTTGCAGACATGTACCCACCACCCATCTGCTGAAAAATGAATATTCTGAATGAGGTCTTTTTTTTGGCAAGTGATGCTAAACATACTATAAAGGCGATGGAAGATGTTAATGTTCAGGAAGAGCTTTGTCTTTTCTGATCTGTATTTTTTTAATGTTTGGGGGTCCACTGAGATCTTGGTTGCGTGGGACAGCTGAGCTTCTCTGAAGCAATTTCTTCACTTAACACTGAGAGTTTATTCTATCATATCACCTCACTTAGGCACTGGTGTGTTGATAAGACACCCATGCAGGTAAGTAGCAGGAACATTGAGTATGAGCGCCATCCTATGCTAAATTCCGGTTTGCATGTAATACAATTAATCTGCATGCAGCTATGTGGGCAAGGCGCATCTCTGACATTTAAAGGATCTATAGTCATAGAATCATAGAATGGTTTGGGTTGGAAAGGACCTTAAAGACCATCTAGGTCCAACCCCTCTGCCATGGAGTGGGCAAGTACATGGGGTGCCTACAGGGGCATCTTCCACTAGATCAGGTTACTCAAAGCCCTGGCCAATCTGATCCTGAACATTTCCATGGATAGGGCATCCAACACTTCTCTGTGTAATCTGTTCCAGTGCCTCATCACCCTCACAATGAAGAATTTCTTCCTAATACTCTAATATCTTATTAATTGTTGTGATTCAGGGCTTTGATAACAGCCCTGCTTATTCTCTTGATCTCCAAAATGCCAGCCTAACATCCCTCCTCCCTCAGAGGAACCTTTTGAGGATTAGTCAGCACTTGGGAAGCCTGTGAATGTTTAAACTGTTTAAGAAGCTGTTTAAACACTGGTAGAAGGGGTAAGTATGGGTAGGACTTTTGTTAGCAAGGCTGTTGTAGTGCAGGGGCAAACTAATGAGTAGTTATGAATCTCCTGTACTAGAGGCTTTGGGAACAGATGGATAGATGAACATCTGCCAGTGTTGGTGTTAGGTGCATTTCATCTTCTCAGAACGCAATGGGACTGGGGTAAGTAACCCAGTAGCCTTCCCAGACAAGTACTTCCTGACGTTGATTATCCTTCAGAATGGAAAACATCAATTACTGGCAGTTTGAGCCAGGGATCTTAATGTGGTCATACTGAATGTTAATAGACATCTGTCCCGTGCAAGGCCAGCACAGAGGAAGACCCATAGCATAATGTTTACCTGTGCTGGCATAAGAGTTAAGCAATCTGAGAAATCTCAGGCTTCCACTGAGGCAAAGTTTTCATGGGTCAGTGCATCCAGACCTGGATATGATAGACTGTGCTCCTTCAGAAAAACAGCATATTTCACCTGGACATAGTCCTGTTACTCCACCTATTAGACTGCTGGGCTGAAGTTGGCTTCATTCTGCTTTTTAGGGATGCCAAGAGAGGAGCAGTGGGCTGGCTGCACCTGTTCATATGGATGTGGTGCAGCAAGAGCAAGTATTTCCTCCTCGGTGGAGAAATCTGTGGAATGAGTTTGCCACTTGCTTCACAAGGGTGAGGCAGTTGAGCGATGCATTCCAGAATCAGCAGGCTCCTCTTGCCTTGGGTGTTCTTCAGCAACCACACATTAAATCTAAAGCTATAAATTGTATAATTTGCATAAGATATTAGACAGAGAAGCACAATGGGACAGATGCTAATTGCTGATTTGGGAAGCCTCACAAGCATTTGCTGGGAGATAAACTACAGTTACCTCAGTATCGGCAATTAGTGTTGGTTTCTAAAAGGAGAGAAGTGGATCACAACAACTGATTTCTTGTACTGTTTAATTTTCTGATTTCATTGTTGCTCTTGGGGACAGTTTTTTAGTTCTTTTTTAAGACAATATTTTTTAAAAACTTGCTGTTTTTGACAAAGAGGCAAGTGCAGTATGGGGGGATATTCCCACCAAGAAAGTTCACTTGCACACTCCTGTTTTGCTGCAGGAAATTAATTCTACCATAACTTCTTTGGCATTTCATAGTTCTTTCCTAGGTTGCCATGCAGGTGCACCAGTCTGCAGATTAGGGAGTTTTGGTTGATTTTTGCTGCATTTGCAACCCAGAACTTGGTATGATTTCTGGGGATAGAATTTATGCAGGCATTTTATTGTGGTTAGCATTAATTTCTAATCAGCTGTTAGGCTGCCAGTTAGTTAAACTTTTAAATCTTAAAATGTGTTCACCTAGATAGCAGAAGTGCTATGGGGAATGCAGAGATCTACATTTGCCAGGTTTTGTAGTCACTCTGAGTGTTGTGTTTTCCAGCATTGCCCCACGTTTGTATGCCTTCTGTTTTATGAACTGTTAATGAAATACAGTTCTCTGCATGTGATGCTTCCCCTCGAGGTCCTGCACTGGGGGAAGTGAATGTCCTAGATGCTAGAGCTGATTGTAATTGCTTTTGGTTTTCAGTATTTTGAGAGAAAATAATGTTAGAAGAGATCTGAAAATATCAATTCTATTTTCACTGAAGAAATTATCATTTGTAATGAGCCTAAAAGGGGCAGTGGAGAGAGTTAGCATTTTTCAGATTTCAGAATTTGGAAAAGAAGAGAAGAAAATATCTCTTTCCTCCCCTTCCTCTCTCCCACTCTTACTCTACAGCTCACTGGCCCAGAAGTCCCAGGAAGAAAGGTGACTTATTCTTTTGGCACTTTATTTTAAGTGAAAGTAAACAAACTTTGCTTTATGTTTCACTAAAAAGCATCTTACTTCATATCTTGATAAAAGTGCAACCACTTGCAGGCAGTTTGGCCTGTCCAATTGTTTTGAACTTAACATTAAGGACTAGTATAGCTGTAAACTAGTTGAATATAAAAGTAAAACACAAGCTTCTCACACCAGTGAGGGTCCAGATTTACAGGAGAGTTCCATCTAGGAGATTCTGTGAGTTTGTCTTCATTAGGTGTGTTGCTTTTCATTCCTTCCAGTGAATGACAGCTCTGATGTGGATGCTCTTACTCAACTTCCTGCGTGGGAGGGGGGATGAATAGTACCAGAAGAAAGCAGCTTTATAGTCTGCAAAACTACATCCATGCAGGTGTTGGGGCAGGGTTACCATTCCAGGTGGTAATTGTACCTTTGGCAGTAACTGCTTCATGGATGCAGCTCTTTGCAAGTGCATGCTTGTCCAAGATCATGCCATGCTTTGCCTCTTCCCTCTTGCCAGTCTTTCAGCTGGCAGGTGGCTCAAGAGCCTGGATACTTAAACAGCTGAGAATCCCTTCTAATTTCAAGTTCGGGTTTACAGGTTTACCCACCAAGAGAAGTAACATCTTGTAACAACACAAATTTCTGTCTGTGTTGGCTGTTTAACAATTTGTTGCAGCCTGAACATGTGCACAAATAAAACCAGCTCGTATTGAGGCAGGGCTGGGTTCAAAGCAAAATAGACATTTACTGTATGAGAATCACATCTAGATGTTCACAAACTTCTGTGAAGCTGGCAGTGCTTGTCTTATCTTCCCTACTTATATATCAGATTTACCACAAGAATTTTATCTTAAGTAACAAAGGTGTCATAGTTCTCTATCTAATCCTATGATCAGAGTAGAGTTTTTTCCCTTCTGATTTAGGAATAGAAAGGAATCCTTAAACAAAATTTATCTCCTAAATAAAATATACCAAATTTTAGGTGCATTATTAACCTTTTAAGTTAGGAAATTGCACTGTTTCATTAGTGTTTGTTTAGTTGTAATGAAAGTCAAAGCCTACCTGAAACTGAAGAGTAAAACAAATGCATTTCAAATTCAATGTAATGTGTATCATGACATGCAGATGGTTTTGATCCATTTCCCTTTTGTGCTCTCATTCACTCTTTGTTTTTTATATTGCTTTGTCCAAAAGAATTTCTTTTAATAACTTTCCATACTTGGTTAGCCTTTATAGGAAAATTAATTTTTCTTTTTGTAGAGGTAGACCTATGTGAATGTCTGTTCAGGCTTACTGAGAAGTTTCTTTTTTCTTTGAAATCTGAGTTTAAGGAGGCTTCCTCTTCTTTTTTGACTTGAGAAAAACAACTGATTTTTTCAAAAGATTTTCTGTTTTATGCTTTGGTTGTGTAATATTTTTTTTTTGTGCTATATACACCATGTACTACAACTTCTAAAGACTAAAGTGTGGTTTTAGTGGCTGTAGGGCACATAGTATTAATCCAGGAACAGCACTGTCATTATCTTCATTAAAGCAAGGGTATTGAGTCAGCCAGAAAGTGCAGAAAGACACTGAAGTTGTTAAATCTTGTTGAAGATCTGCATTGTGCTAGATCTGGGAAGTCTTGATCCTGTTTCAAGACTTAGTGATGGTGCCTGAATAGGTATTATTAATCTCTCCACCTCCTTGTTTCTTAATTTCACACCCTTGTCCTTCATCATTCCTATTTGGTTTGAAACTTCTCTGAGGGGGACATCACCTCTTATTGTGTGCTTTGCACAGGGCTCAAAATACAGGCTTTGCAATGCCCCTGTAATACAAATGATCCTGCAATGTTGGGAGAAGATGGGAAGGCTTCCATGGTGTCCACATAGGTTTTAATTAAAACTGTATACAGAGGAAACCCTTTGAAACTGCATTTAGTAGAAGCTAAATTCTGAGCTATGGCCTGGTTTCTTTAAACATTCAGGTTTTGTCATTATTTTGAAGGCTTCAGTATCTGATGCTAAAAATACACTGTACGGAGCTTCCCACATGTAGGTGGTTATATAAATCTTGCCATAAATAATACTTGTTCACTCAATCATTATAGAAATGTCTCGACATGCAGTTCATAAGGGATTTGCTCAGAACAAACCAAAATTGAGTAGAAAAACACGGATAAGAATGAGAGTTCCTAGACCTATTTAGATCCTGCTTTTTTAGCATCATTTCAATCATTTCATAGCCTAGTTTTTCATTTTTCCAATATCTAGACAAAGCTGAAGAGGGCTAAGGAGAATCCTATTTAATTCTTCAGTCAGCTGTGAAATGTGAAGGGCTGGTACTGCATCTTTACAGTTGCACATCTTGAAAAGGTGTAAGTTAAATACTATTTTATCATATCTAACTTAACATTGTTATGTGAGTAGGAGCATAGGTGGAATATGGATTTCATAGCCATTCTGTAGAAATGCTCCAGACTATAAAACTAAAGCACTGAGTAATAAGAACGTCCTGGTTGTTGATAGTTATTGGAAGAAAGTGTATTTTATAAATAGGAGGGGAAAAAGCATAGATGAACTGATGGTATACAAGGCAGCATTCTTCAGGCTGGCAAGAAAAGTCCAAGTGGATTTGAGCTTTAAAAAAAAGAAAGAACTTATAAGAGCCTTTCAGTACGTAAAGGGAGTTCCCAAAAAGGCTAGAGATGGACTTTTCACAAGGGCATATGGTGATAGGGTAAGAGAGAATGGCCTTAAGCTATGGGACAGTTAGGTTAGGTAATAGGAAAAAACTTTTTACTGTGAGGGTGGTGAGGCACTGGAACAGGCTGTCCAGAGAGGTTTTGGACTCCCTATCCCTGGAAATGTTCAAGACTGGTTTGGATGGGGCTCTGAGTAACCTGGTGTAGTAGAAGACATCCCTGCTCACCACAGGGGGATTGGAACTAGATGATCTTTATGGTCCCCCCATCCTAAACCATTCTGTGATTCCATGAAAAAAGATTGGTGCTGAAGGGGGGTTATTTGGACAGATGGCAGTTACGAAAAGCAGCTCCTAGGATATCACATATAACTTGCAGATATTAGCATAGCAAAGCAGAGATCAAAACATTAGTGAAGGGACAAGCTTGTACGAAGCAAACCAAAGTGAAATCTGAGATGGGAGTGAGTGGTGCAGCTGAGCTCTGAAAGCAAGCATATGTCAGAAATTCTTACTGGAATCTCAGGATTGATTTAATTAGGAAGAAAATGTTTTGACTTAATTCTCAGAAATGAGCAATCCCTACTCACATGAATCCCAGTTTTGCCTTAGGTTCTTCTGTCAAGTGATGGATGTCATCAGTGCCCAGCCTACCAGTCCCTCAGCATGATCCACCTTCATGCCTTCCAGTTTATTCCTGCACATCCTGCTTCAATTGGAAAAAAAAGATTGTAAAATCATTGTACCAGGAACTGCAGTGAAATTTGTTTCTGCAAAGAAACAAAATTGCAGTTTGTTAGACCTATTATGAACTCTGTAAAACCTGATTCAGACCTCAAAATAAACCTTGAGAGCGAAGAAAATTACAGTGCACAGAATAGCAGGGCAGAATGCTCAGACAGCTCTGGGGGAGACAGACCTGTCTCTCATGAAGAGAGGATGGTTTTTGATGCCCAGCTCCTTCTGTCTGTGAAAAGGCCAGCTTCCATGCTCCCCAGGACCCCTGCAGAGCCCTTATTGTGCTAGAGCCCTGGAGTAGGAAGGAACATGGAGAGATTTTAAGCAGCAGAAGGACTGTAGTGTTCACTTTAAAAGTATATCATTTTATTTGTGGGTCCCACATCTCATTTCTCTACGTGAAGTGAGAACTGTGCTTAACTCTGCTTTGAGTTACCCCTGTTCTGGATGCAGTAAGGGTAATTAGTTGTTTTGCAAGTGGAAGATTAATGGAATTACTCAGGTCATCCTGATTTGCCTCTAGCAGTTCTCATCTGGCTGTTTTGATTCTAACTAACATTTGTGGGTCAGATCTGTGAGTTCACTGCCTTTTGATGTAGAATGATGTTGTTAATTTCTGAAAGTTTTCTGACCTTTTGTTGTTCTCTCATTTCTCTGCCTCCCTTCTTTCATTCTGGCTACATGATCTTACATTCATATGTAAGATTGAGCAAGAATCTTTTCCAGGAGGATACTTATCTGCTTCCCTTAAAAAGCAGACAGGGAACATGAGTGAGAGAAGGTAGATGGAGAAGAAAAGGAAATTGAAGCAGTGTAGTGGGGTTGCATTAATAACCATGAGAATAAAGTAGTTATACTCTTTTTGAAAAGGATATTGCAAAAGAAGTCAGTACTAATATTTAGGGAGTTTGGAATATTTTTGTCGGGCTATTTAAAACTTATTCTACAAAGTATTAGCTATAACTTAATGGAAGTTGGTACAAAGTATAACGAGAACAGATATTGAAAGAGGAAAATTTTCCTGCCAGGGCATGACAGGAAGCAGTTAGACTTTTAGGAGAACAAACAGTGAAAAAGATTTTTTAAAAAATCTGTTTTCTCTATCCATATCAAATAAAATTTTAAAAGAGGACACCAAGAACAGATGAAGCACTTTGTGATTGTTTATCTTCAGTTCCAGGTGGCATCAGTGCTGGAGGCAACTCTTCTCAACATTGCAGCTCTCTTCTCACCTAGTGAGAAGAAAAACATGATTAGAGAACATCTACTCTAGTTCAGTGGGTGCAAGCATCAAACAAGGTTATTTGCAAGAGAACCTAAGGCCACTTAATTCTAGGTTTTACACATGTACAAGACTAGAGCAAGAATTCCACTGGAGAGTGCTTATTCTTAGGAAAAACACCCAACAAAATGTTCCAGTATGTGAATGCAATTGCCTTATCCACGTGCTAAATCTGGGTGTGGAGCTTGACAGGTACTGTTTGTCTTCTAAGCATCTGGAAATGTGTGCGCATTTTTGCCTTCCCGTTTTATTAACTCTTAGTGGTGCCAGGGCCCCCACGGAGGAGGATTTTTGACCTGCTCACTTATTTGCCAATTCAAAAGCATTGTGAGCTTTATAGCACAAGCCTTGATAGGCTGATAGTGTTTAATAGAATATTGGGATTAGTTTTAATCCGTGTTTTAACAGGAAGTAGCTGGAGTGTACCTGTGTTGAAGTACCTCCCAGCCTAACCACAGACTTCTGTGTTCAGGTTGTCTGGGTAAGACTGTATTAGAGTAAATACACGTGTCCTTCCATACCAGCAGTAGATCTGCACGTACTCTGTAGCACTGTATATGCCTGGTCTAATGCCCAGGCTTTTGATTTTTGATAATTCAGACAAGGATGTTTTTCTCACCATTGCAGAATACTTCTGACAAGCAAGAACAATGAAAAGAGGTAATATTTAGGCTTCAGATCCCAATGTCTCCAAAAGGAGGCAGAACTTAAAGCAGTAGGTTTTTCTCCTCTCCCCATCTGTCAACATCTCAAAAATTAGTGTCTCATTATTTTCTCTCTAGAGCCCGTCACTATTTAATTTGCCTCAAGTGAAGTAAAAATCTCAAGTGTTTTATATGACATAAATGGCTCAAGAGATCTGTTGGGACCCCTGGCTACCTGTTTTCCTCCATCTTCTGTTTTCTTAGTCTTAAATTAAGACTGATGTCAGTGCTGCGCTTTTGTTGGCTGAAGAGAGGTTATGGAAATTCAGTATAGGCAGCCATTCAAGTAATATAAAGCACATTTAAGAAGAGCCACAGGGATTGAGTGTGAAGAAATTTGTACAATGAAACACTTTCCTTACACTTGCTGTCCACCCGTAACTCGCTCTCCTCTTTTCACCAGCTAATCTCCAAAAGTAGTTGTAGGCTTTCAAGTTTGATCAGATTGCAAGAAGCAGCCTCTTGGAAGAAGGGATCAGAGAAAGATTAACGCTTCTGGGAATTTGGTGTTTACCCTTTCAGTGGTGCGATTTAACTTTCTGCTTTATCCTGATTGTTATAAGGGTTAAATAAATCTCATGGCTTTTAAACACAGTCCAGAAGAGTAACACTGCTTTGTAGTTTGAAACAAAACATGTCTTTGGGGCTGGGCAGCATATCCTGAGTTGAGATATCATGGTAATTAAAATAATGATAATTTAATGTAGTGATCCTTATCCTGTAAGAAGGCTTGTTTGCTCAAAATGAAGTATTACATATGCTAAAGTCAGAGTTTGATGTAGGGGAGTGAAAGCCCATGGGCTGGCAGTATAACAACAAATGTAGCTCAAATAAACCAGACTGTATATTTGTGTTTTAATTAACTTAATAGATGTGTCTGTGAAGAGCTGCAGCTAAACTTTGGTAGACTGAGCTGACCAGAGAACTGCTGTTCCTAAAATAGGATTTATTTGTTATTTTTTCTATTGCATTTACCATTTGAGACACCCCTAGCTGATGGCTGAATAAGATTAATGTTGGGACAAGTCTGCTATTTGTCACAGGGCTTCCTGACATGTCTTTTGCTAGTACTGACCTTTATGGTACATAATGATGATGTCCTTACTGAAGGATTTTTCTGAATGGGAAAATGCCCATCAACCAAATTTTCACCATCATCCTGTGAACGACTCTCCTGAGAAACTCTGATGTAATTACTAGTTTAAGTGCAATTTCCAAGATTAGAGACATCTGTTTGCTTTGATTTTCAGTCTCACAGTGCCCTGAAGTACCGTGCTGGGCTGGAGCCGGCAAAGCCTGAAGGAGCAGCAGTTGTCTCTGCTCACTGTGCAGAGTGTGCTGTGTGCTGCTTTGCAGGGAACAGGTTATTTCTGTGTCACACTTGGATCTAGCCACAGGCATTGAATCCTGCAGGAGAAATGTACTTTTCTTCCAGACTGTACCTTCTTCCAATAATGGAGTAGCCCTCATTGCCAAGTATGTGCTAGCTCAGAATCGTAGCAGCCTCTGAATTTATTGGTCCTTTTCAGGGTAAAAGGAAGAAGATGGGCTATGGAAGGGTGCTACTCAGATCTGATTCCTTTCATGCTGCAGGGGACTAGGGATACCTGTGTAATCAGCTGAACACATCTCTTCTGGGAGGGGTGAGAGAGTAAATATTGTATGGAATTTTCTGGATTCAAAACCAGCATCTGAGCATCTTAACTCTTCGAGCTGAGCCCCACTCTAGACACATCTACTGCTACAAAGGAATTACAAAAACCCCAACCTAATCCAGCTACAAAGTCTGATTCTCGATTTAAAGTTAACCTAAAGTTAAAGCTTATTTCCAGCTATATGTTATTGTCTATATTCTTGATCTGAGAATGAACAGAACATGTATAATACGGCATTTTTAATTTTAAATTAGGTAAGTGTTTTTTGGTGGGGCAAGGGTATATGTGGTCTATTTGGGCGGGAATGGTGTTAAGCAAGCTGATTCCCTGCAGGCATCTCACTTGAACATTTTACCCTACCTACATGTATGCTAGTCTTTGCAAGTTCACATCTAGATACAATTGTGGATGAAAGTCAGAGTCTGACCAGCACTACCAAATTCTGAGCGGGGCCTGCAGTGGTTTTTTGGAGCAAGACTCTTCACCCTCCTTCTGAACATAAGGGTGGGAAGAATTAAAACCTTACTTAACTGCATAGATATTACATAATATCTCTTTGATGATGGCCTCTGATTAGTTTTCTAAGTCACACAAAAGGAATGTGGTATGTTTTTAATGCTCTGTAACTGCATAAGTGCATCTTATCAGCTTCATTATAACTGCTGAAATGCATTCCCTTCTGATCTAAGAGAATCTAAATTAAGAACTATTTTTTAATTATTTCATATTCTTTTTAGAGCAGTTTCTAGTTCTTAATAACTAGGAGTTTTGTTTTAGGGCACTTTAATATGAGAGATAGGGACTTTGTGTAGGAGACTGTGTTCAAAATCTGACCTGCATCTACAAGCATAGAATTTTCTTGCTTTTCACCAACCTCTTTCAACCAAGTACCTCATTTTGTTTCAGAAAGTAGCTGCTCTAACCTCACAAAGACTGCATAATAACCTGGTACATTGAAGCACAACCTAAATAGCCTGAAGTCCCAAAGCACACTTACAGAAGTATGTTTTTTGTTTTTTCTCCAAATCTTCCTCATTGAATACAAAATTGTTTGATTTCTTGTGCTGTAAAGAATCTCTGCTATTGACTCAGCACAAGTCTTTGCAGGCAAAAGTGTATGATTTTTTGACAGAAACCTGCACTGTTTTACTGAAATGCTTCATTATAGCGGCCAGACTCTTTCTTTTCCATCCCCAGTGCAGCAGCTTTACTGGCAAAGGATTTGATGGAACTGAAATGCAGAGTTCAAAATTTCTTGAAGCAGCTGAGAGGGGAGGGAGCACAATGGAGGCCTGTGTGAATCGGGAGCAGCATGCTGATGATGAATGGGAACAGCAATGTGTTGTTTTTTCTGGTAAATATGAAAGGTAGTAGGTGGTAAGCTTGAAAAAAAAATCCCAACATTTTCACTATCCTACACTGCATAGCTAAACAAGGAAATTCAGTGCCACAGAGTGCTGTGAATGCTAATTTCTGTGCATTCAAAAAGCAACTAGATTAATGTCAGAAAAACCTGTTGAGAGTAGATAAACCCTTTACTTTCCTGAAGAAGTCCCTAAGGGCTGCTGCAAGTGTCTATGACAGGGACAACGTCCTTGTAAGCTTTTGTGGTTTTATACTCTTTCCTGGACATCTGCCACTAGCCTTTCTCTCTGCTAATTTGTGCCATTATGATCTGGCATTGTCCTGATACTGGAAAAAAGTCCCGTCAGTGAAGGATACTGAAAATCTCCTTGGCAAAGACCAAAATAAAAGGGAGGGAGGGAACCTAAAGGAAAACTAAAATACAGAGAAACAAAGTGAATACTAGGAACAGTTTTCGTGGGAGAATGTGAACACATACCGCATCACTACAAATATATATCTGAGTTTCCATTTTTTGGAAACACCACAGGGATCCACAAGCCTGGTAATGCAAAGCATTAGTCTCATTCTGGGGAACAAAAGCACCTTCCTGATCCTGATTCATCCTGGATGAATCTTTTAGGTCTCTAAAAAGGCTAGGGAACCTAAAGCTGGTTTGTTTAATACAGTGTGTTTAAGTCCTGTCCCCTCTCGTTCCCTCTACTGGTCATATTGCAGGCAGATGGGTGTTCAAATAAAAAGACAGCTGACATTTTTCCAGGCTTCTCGGATGAGCAGATGGAATGAAATACATATGAAATTACTTTTAAAATGTCGATACTGGTGCCTGCAGGTTGTACCTGCTGGATGGGGTAGGATGGTGCATGTGGGGATCCCACTTGTGCTGAGGAGCAACTTTTGAGCCTGTCCTGGGTTGTGTTCTCCTGAGAAAGTGGTTGGAACTGACTGCAGTTTAACCCTGGATTTTGGCAGCTCTATATAAGGCAGAACATAATGATTAGGCTCATGCTGCAGAATATAAGTGCTTTTGAAATGGGATGCAAAGGTTAAAGATTAAATGAAATTAAAATCCTTGGATATTTTTGAGAGGAGCTGAAGTAAAATGAGTAGAGGAATGAGCAGAAGTGATCATGAACTGTAATAAATGAAAATCCTTTAGAAATCTAAAGTCACTTCTTAGAAAGATACATTATTAAATGTGGTCTCTGGGATTTCCTGCTTAGTAGGATAAACAGAAAGGGGTGAGAAAGGGCTGGTAGCTTCATTTATACCTAACTCAAATTCTTGGTAATGAAGAACCAATAATTTCTCAGTTGGCAAGTGTGTGTTTGAAATGCTTCATTTTTCACTGTGCTACATGAACATCTGTCCTGCTATTTGCCTTTCATACAGAAAATTAATGTCTTCTTCTCTGAGATAAGCTTGCAAAATATATATAAGGGAAAAGCTATGAAAGTATATCAGTATTAGGGGAAAAAATATGAATGTATTGGTTTGTTGGCAGAGATATGTTTATAGAATATTCTCTTACTGAAGCAGACTTAAGAAACAATCATTGATGACGATATTTATTTCAATCACTGACCAATAAGTATTGCCAAAATGAACATAATTACTGTTTCATGATATACAGGGTAGGGGTCATCCTGCAGATTTGAAAGCAAATTCAAATAAGCATCTAGCTCAACCTCATGGTGAAATATAATAACTGAATAAAGTACATAGTGTAGAAGAGCTAAAGTTTCAAAAGATGCTGAGATATCAGCTGTGTTCCCTGAGCATGCCTGGCTCAGACATGTCTTCTGCTTTGTTTCAGCCCGCAGAGGCTGTGGCAGTGCTATCCTCTTGGGTCCTCACTATCTTTGCCTTCCATGGCATGAAGTTGAATCCTCCTAGGAAGAAGGTCCACCTCTGCTTTCCTTTACAGTAGGATTCACTCCTGTTGCCACATGAAGATTAAGCTTCCAAGCTCCTCCAGCAAGGTGGTTGCATTGGTTCCCCACTGGTTTATCCAGTGGCACATGCACATGCTAACTGCTGTACTCATGGCTCACTTATGACTGAAATAAGTGTGAATGTCACAAGCATTCTGTTGGACCCTGAACTGTGGGACAGTGCTTGCCTTCTTTACCAGCCTTCCCCTAGAAAAATGCAGGTGAATGATGAGGGTTTGTTGGGACAGAGGGAGCATTTCTGGTTTTGTGGTTTCCTCGCTGATCAGTCTTGGAATGACACCTTCCATGAATCTGCTGGAGTGTAAAGCCTGTGTGCTTGTGCCCCGAACAGGGCTATCAGAAGAAAATGAAGGAGTTTAGTTCCACAAGGGTGCATTTAGTTAGTGCAGCCCCTAAAGTCTATAATGACAGTACTAAGTGCTGTGAACCAAAGTCATGTCCTCGTTTTCTCATTTAGAAGGAGCAGCAAGCTGTGAGTTCATCAGGGTATGAGTAGTGTTAGACTTCATTTCCTCTCTGTTCACAACTGCCTATTCTTGTCTGGAAGCCTGAACTGTTGCTCTCAGGTGAACAGAGTAGACAGGATGCCTTCCTCTTCTGTGTATTTGTATGAAAGGGGTCTGCAAAATCAAATAGGGGTAGTGACAGAGTGAGGTAGGCTCACTGCCACGTGCTCTTTGTGGCTCTCCTGTCATGTTGGATGTGGCTCCCTGGTACTTTCAAAAGCCTAACCACTGTCAGGGTCACAGCTGTCCCTTCGCAGCATTACACAAGGCATGATCATCTTATTTTCACAAAAAACTTGGCATGTTCTCTGCTTCCCCTTTTAGTAAAGCACCAAATCTCCCAATGGTTTCCTGCTTTTGTACTCTGCTGTATGCTGTGCAGACAATACCTAAGGAGACTATAATTAAACACTTGATGGAGAAACTTGAAATGTTGATGTTACATGCCTGAAGACTGGAAAATATTGACACCTGCTGTGATTTTCTAGTTCTGAACACACTTGTGTTTTTCCCCACTTTTTCAGTTACACAGTATAATTGATACTTGCAACTTTCTTCCTGTGGAGGCGTTTCAAGGAGTCCTCAGGGCATTTCCTCCTCTTGTTCTGCTAAAACTAAGAGTTTTCAAGGACAAGCATGTTGTAAGACTGAACCGTGGTACATTCCTGACTGTTTCCAGGTCCTATGTCACCTCTGACTCTCGGTACATTTTTGGAGACAAAATGTCACCCCTACTCTTGGAGTGAGAATCTCCTTGTTCAACTGACAATATATTGTATTTTGGCACAGGATGAATGTGTTTCTGGAATTCCCTGTACAAGTTTCCTATGTCTCACTACAGCATTTGGCTGCTGCAGACAGTACATAGATGTGACTAATAGTCAGACTTACTGGAACAAAACAAATGCTGGTACTGCCTGGGTTGGTGTCCTGGTAGGGTGCTAACATGTCCTTGTTTGGGAAAACAGAGCATTCCTTCCTGAGTGCTTTCCCCTTCTTGCTGAGCTGAACTCAGCAGCACTGAGAAATAACAGCATTCTCCTCCACATTCATCTCAGAGAAAAGCTGCTGAGGTCAGGTTTTGAAGGCTGTCCCTTAAGAGACCAAAGATCCATCATCCCTGCATTTTAACACAAGTGTTGAATTTTACAGCACCTTGTCTGCAGTGGCCTAATGTCTTCTGTTGCCCTTTTCTCTGGTAACGTGAGTAAATTATCCAGAAAAGAAGTATGTGCACTGCTTTGCTACCTAATACATGATATTCAGGTTTTTCCTAACAAATGGCACCACTGCTGGCCTCGGAGAAGAGGAAGGAAAGCTGAAATGTTCTTGTCAGGGCAGATTAATGGTCTCAGAAGTCCTCTGTTTGCATAATTTCATGTTCTCCAAATGTGAGTTCAAGTCAGGAAGAACAGCCTCTCCACCTCAGAGAACTGACGTGTTTGTACAACTTGTGTCCTGCTTGTTTCTGAAGTTTTTTGAGCACTGACGTGCAGATCCTTGTGTTTGAGAGGCTTACAGAAATGAGCACATTTGGACACCTGCACCGTGCTGGTGGCACAGCTTACACTTACATAAAATCACCCCATGGGCACAAGAAGCAAAATAAGCAATCACTAATCATCACAGCAATGCAAGAGCACAAAGTTGAAATCCAGCAAATGGACAGGAATATGAGCTTCCAGGAAGTCTCATATAAAGCTTCAGCTGTGTGTCTGTGTTATGTATCTTTGCAAATCCTAATGTTATTTGGGATCACATTCTACATTCTTGAAATAAACTAAAATGCTTATACTCTATGTGATGTTCATAGCTTTTATAAACTTTTCCACTGCACTTTTTTACTTCAATATTTTTGCATTTTTGTTTCCTTTCTCTATATTTAAATGCCACAACAAACATTGTTCAGCTGTTGCATTGCAAGTGGCTGGTAATTCAGAGCAGACCCAGAACTGTTTAAGTTCTTGGTTCAGATGGAGTCAGTCACAGAAGATTAGGTTTTCCCCTCCTGCTCACAGGCTGTCTCTTGATGAGCCCTTGTAGGGTTTTGTCTTGCTTTCACTGCTGTAAAATGGATTGGTGATGAGTGCTGCCTTTGTAAAAAGGGGAACATTTCCAAACAAGGAGTGCTGTATGACAGCGTGAGACAATTGCAGGTATGGTCTGAGCGAGCCTACCACCAAAACCCACTGTTGCTTTCATCAGTTCATTGAGGATCAGCTTCAGCTTCCCTGGCAGTAAAATGAAACTGCGACTGGATAGCCCAGGAATGAAGAATCTTTGATACATATGGAACCTTGTGTATTTAAGGAGGCTTATATAAATAAAATATATATCAATGATAGTGTGATAAATGTGATTCGTGCTAATTAAATTGTAACTATATTAACAAAATTGTATTTAGATCAATAGAAGGCAATTGTTACAGAGTGAGGGGGGACGATGGGTGAGACAGGGCAAAGGACATTCTCCAGATGTGGGGAGCCAAACAAGTATTTTGGAAGGGATAATAGAGGGATGTAGGCCTGATAATTAGAGTCTAAAAAAGGAGAGTTTCGACCTTGAAATGGGCCAAAATGGGATGATTCCAAGATGAGATGTAATTAGAATCTTGTTATGGAAAACATCTGCTCAGTTACCGAGTGCGCCTGCGCTNGTAGCCTGGATTTTTTATGAGCATCCTTTCATCTGCATTTAGCTAGTTGAAAAGTCTAATCTTAGTATATACTGCATTGTTTTTGTTGGTTTTTTTTTTAATCTTTGCAAATACAAGCTAATTATTTTCATCTAGTAAGGAGCAGATAGTAAAGTTTTGACTGAATGGCATGACTGCATGTCTCAAAAATCTACTAATTGCCCTGGAAGTATTTAGTTTTCCCATATCTACAGGTATGTTCCTCATTTTGAAAGTGCTCTATCTCTCAATGTCTTCTGTTTCCCTTTGTTTCAGCATTTTCAGTCTGTCAAAAAGAAAATGAGTATCCAGATTTGCAGAGCCTGGAAAAAGGTCATTAAATAGATCAGACAAAAAGGAAATAGCATTTTTACTAAATCAGAGACTTTTTATACAAACCATGGGTCATGCTGAGAGCTGTCTAACTTACTGAGCTTAGCAATGTTTCTCTTCTTGAAAATTAGCCAAGAATTTAGCTCTTTCCATAACTTTCTAATCCACTTACAGAGCAGAGTTCATATCCTACAACTGGTATGGTATGAATCTGACATTCTGACTGGGTAGTCTTTAAAACTTTTTTGATTACAACATGATTAAGAATAGAGTTTAGCCTGTGATTTAAATTCTTTTGTGTAGGACATATATATTGCAGAGCATAGGATTTTGACATATCTTTGCAGCACTGACAAGCACCAAAAAGTGGGTTGGAAGACAGGTACAAATCAAGTTTTTGCAACTATTTACTTCTCAAGAAAGTGCATTTTCTGAAGACATTCTGAAATGGGACATTCCTTTTCCTTTGGGTAAGGATCTGTTAAATACTGGGAATTGACACTGAACACATGGGGAACTTTTCACTGATCTCACAGATACTCTGAGCCACAAATTATGGTGTTGTTTTTTACATGGATGTGTCTGTGTGGCTCAAGGCATCTTCTATCTCTGAGTCACTGTCGTGTCCTGTCACTGGCTTTTACGAAAGTGAAAATTCTTGTTTTACCAACTTAGAGGGATCACAGCCCCCCTTTGTGTTGGATAGCTAAGGGGTGGATATGATATAGTCTGACCTTCTAGGAGTCTGCATCCCATGTATTCCTTGGTGTAGGTGCAGCACATACAGGGAACTAGGGACAGTTGACCAGAATTTTGAAGAGGCTCCTACACAGCTGCCTGCACTCACTCAGCCCCTGTTTTCTAAATGACCCAGTCTGCAGCTGTAATATACCTCAGTTTTCTTCAATCCATCCATGTTATTTGAGGCTTTTTCCTCTTGAGGTGTTACTTGGCTTTTTCATATATACTCCACTGAGGAAACTAATAAATGTAACAAATTTCTTTACAACTTTCATTCATTAGGTCGCTTAACAAGTAGAGATGTAAAAATGATTCAACCACCAGGGGAAAGGAAAAAGCTGTTTAAGCTTGAGTTTTAAACCAGGAAGGACCTGGTTTTAGAAAGGAGTTTATCCTTGAGAAAGCTTGTGACAAGATGGCAATGTGTAGGTGCAAATGGAGAGGTCAGAGATGGTGGCAGGATTGAGTTAGAAGAGGAGGTGATGGACAAATGGACAACCAGCAATGTGCAGGAAGACTTGTGGGCTGTCCTCTAATTAGAGGATGCTCCAGGCTTAGAGGGCCTAGACAGTGAATGTTTTGCTGTATTCATCAAAGTGAGGGGATAAAGAAGAGAGAAATGGAGACATGGACATTATATGTGGAAAGCACAGAAAATTTTAGAATGCTTTCACTTTTAGGGAAAGCACCTCCCATGTGCCTTAAATCCTGAGTAATTGGAGATAGCTGCTTTATCAAGTCTTAAATGGATAAACCAATGGGGAGGAAAAAGTATACCTTAGTACAACTGGTCTTTATGCCAGTAGATGGGAACTACTTGCAGAGGCAGGTACAACTCCTGAAGCCCAGTGCAGTACAAAGAGATAAAGGGAATAAAGATTCCCCTCATGAACTCCATACTAGTTAGTTTGGAGAGAGCAGGAGGTATAATCCAGGGCTCATAAGTTGTTACAAGCATAAGATTCAGGAAGCAACAGCAAGCCTGTGCTGAGTAGCCCAAGACAAAACCAGAAACACCCCTACAGTCATGTGGTCCAGGGCAATATTTGCACTCCATTTTAAACAAGTAAAATATCCTAGAAAGTTTATTTAGGAGCTAATGTTTGCCAAAGTAGAGAATATGATTCAGGATTTGTCCTGGCCAGTGTTGCTGCATATAAACTAAGGAAAGTTTTTACAAGAACATGTAGTGATAGGATAAAGGGGAAAACTGGAAGAAAGTAAATTTAGATTTGATATTAGGAAGAAGTTCTTCGCTGTGAATGTGGTGAAGCATTGGAACAGGTTGCCCAGAGAAGTTATGGAATGCCCAATCTCTAAAAGTGTTCAAGGCCAGGTTTGAGCAACCTGGGTCTAGTGAAAGGTATCCCTGCCCATGGCAGGAGGATTGGAACAAGATGATCTTTAAGACCCCTTCCAACCCAAGCCATACTGCGATTCTGTGAAATCAGCCAGAAGTTATCGGTCTTTTCTGGACTTTCTTGCTGGGTGTTTCTGCATGTAGACATCTCTTCCACTCTTGCTGTCATACTTGACAGGAGATAGTAGCAAGTTCATGAATCAGGAGTCACTGAAGTAACCGAAGCCAGAAAATGATAGGTATTTCTTTGTGTATTCAGACTATATAGGGTCAGTATTGTTCCCTGCAAGACAGGAACGCACATTTCAGAAAAACAGGAAGATTACTTTGCAGTAACAGTTCTTGTGAAGGTAATTTTCTGGCAGCAAAGGGCAGTTTATTGCATTTCACACTGTCTAGCTAAAATTAACATGTGTGTGCAGTACTAGAGTTTACAAACAAAAAGTGGGTAGAGATAGGTTTGTCCAGAAGTTACTAGTTTTAGACTGCTGAATGTATAAGGTAAAAGCACTGTCCAAATGGACCTGTTTACATTGGCTTTGCTGGTGCACAGACAGCTTGCAGAAACAAATTGGCTGGAGCCATTTGAGATGAAGTCCCCTTTCTGTCATGATTATTCACTGGCACACAACTTTTGGGAGCTCACAGCCAGACTCAGGAGGCTCCTTGTGCTGCCATGTGTGCTGACACATCAGTCAAGGACTCCATTCTGGTGGAGTTGTCTTTCCTCCCTCTGCCTTTTTATTGCTGTCTCCCTCCCTCCCCTCCCTCCCTCCCTTCTAGATGTTATTGAAGGAGATCAAGTGTTGGTCTTGCTGCCTTGAAGCACTGAAGTTTTCATGGAATAAAATGGCTTCCAGTTGCTGCTAGCTGCTTGACATGCCCACTGTCAAACCATGAACACAGGCATTGATTGCACCAAAGATGCAGCCAAAGACCTCATCTTACAGTGCCAGTGAAAATAGAAATAGAAACCAGTTTGTCCTGGATTCTGCTGGAAGTCTGGCATCTTAGCAGATGACATCCACAGAAATACCAAGCTTGGGCACATGCCCCTTCCAATTCAGCAGCCACTACTTCTTCTCCATGGTGCCAGAGAGAATAATGAAATTCAGGATTTTCTCCTGGAAGCCTGTCAGCAGCAAGGAAATAGTGTCAGCTTCCTATAACAACACAGTTTCAGGATGGTAGGTAAGGACTGCTGGTCCTTGCCTCCCTACAGTTTCTCACAGGTATTGCCAAGTGTTTTGATGAGTGTTGGGATCTGGTGTGGGATCCCAGAGTGCTTTGCAGGTGTTTATGGAAAGAGACCACAGAATATGCTGAGTTGGAAGGGACCCATAAGGATCATCGAGTCCCAACTCGATGGCACAGCACTATTCTCAAGAGTCACACCATGTGCTTGAGAACATTGTCAAAACACTACTTGAATTCTCTCACGCTTGGTGCTGTGACTACTTCCCTGTGAAGCCCATTCCAGTGCTCAGCCACATTGGGTGAAAACCTTTTTCTGATATCTATCCTAAACCCTCCTGACATAACTTCAGTCAATTCTCTGAGCCCTGTCACTAGGCACAAGAGAGAAGAGATCAGTGCCTGCCCCTCCTCTTGCCCTCACAGGAGGTTGTAACTGCAGTGGGGTCTCCCATCAGTCTCCTCCAGGCTGAACAGACCAAGAGAGCTCAGCCACTCCTCACCTGGCTTCCCCTCAAGGCTCTTCACCATCCTCATTGCCCTCCTTTGGACACTCTCTAGTAGCTTAATATTTACAGGGCTGTCTGAAAACTTTAGCAACAGAAACTAATCCAATGTAAACAACATGGTGTGTGTGCATTCCTTTGCTATAGTTATACTAACATAATTAGAACAGAAAAATATACACTAACAAAGCTTTCCCATGTAGATAGGTCTTTTTCTTTCTGATGTTTAAAATACTCATAGCTTGTTTGTCTCAGGAGTTATTTTTTCTCATTGATTTGGAGTGGGCCCTCCACCTCACTTGAGAAAAATCATCAAATCATACCAGTCTCTGTAGTAGGCAGCAGCCTTGGTTGGTGTGCCCTACTCCAGTTAAAGCATTGCAAACAAGTGCAGAGCAGAATCTTTTAAGGCCAGAACCAGAGTTGCAGTTACATTTTTCCAAAGTGCTGCAGGATTGTCTATATGATTTTCAAATGAAAATACAAAATGTTTCTGAATAAAGAAGCCTGTTCATTTGAGTGCAAGCTCTGAATGGGGAGCAGTGTAGAAAGTAAAAGTCCCACATGCATTGGAGAAGTTTGCTAACCTATGCAAGGACAGTATTAGGACAGGGCATTAGCTTCTTGTTTCCCATGTTGCATACAAACTTGGGACACAAATTTGCTTGTGTTGTTAAGTCTCTGCTTAAGTATTTGCAAACAGTTCTTTCCACTGCGGCATTGAAATGCCATGTTCTTAACATTTCATCCATGGCACAGAAGAACTGTATTGCAGTTGTGTAGTTGTGCTCTGAGTAGCTGCTTTAGATAAAAGAACTCAAATTAAGTGGTCACCAAATCTCTGACAAATCTGTTTGCCCTCAAAGCACAGAGATGGCCTCCCAACACAGGTGACAGGAGGTACCCAGCCACAGGGCTGGTTGTCAACCCTGCTCAGCTGTGCATGACAGCAATGTGCCTCTCCCCTTATTCAGTGTTATCCTAAGATCTTGCTGTGTTTTCTGGATCTATGTGTAAACTCTTGCACTTACTTTGTGTTCATATACATGTGGGCTGGTAAAGTAATAAAAGGCAGGTATTCACATTTCCTCTGTCATTGCTGGTATGGAACCAAAGACCGTGTTCCTCTCTGGATCGAGCTGGGGCACAGGTGCTGCAGGAGTCTTGTTATACTATGGGGGCTTGAACTAAGCATTGAATGATACAGTCAGAGCCCCTCCCAGTATGTGTCTCTGGGATACCTCTACCTCGGAGGGAATTTTGTCACTGTTTTGCACTCCTTGTGGGCTGCTGCTTTGCCTCTGACACAGCATGTTTAGATTGGAAGTGGTGTTGGCTGAAACCCTGGGACATGCATTGTGTAGTATCTCTCAGGATTTATCTTCCAAAAGCTCATTAAACTGATCTGGTTAAGGGCCATCAACTCTCTTAGATAAGAGCTATAAAGAGCTTCAGTGGACTCTACTCATCTGGGTACTCTAATATCTTCAAATTAACTCCATCATAGGCAAGAAAAAGCTGCCTACATCATGTCTGCCATCATGGCCACTGTCACGAATGCATTTTCTATTTTATTAGACAACGTACTCTGTATAATGTAAGGAAAGATTGATTCTTCAACTGAGAGGAACTAACTGGTTAAAGTGAGTAGAGTTACATACAAATAAATTCAGTAAGGAGTTCAGCATTGGGTCTTCACAGCTTACCTTAGATTCCTGGGAATGACGAGCATCTCATTATATGGAGCAAACTGGTGCTCTCTGTTGTCACTTTCTCATGTGAATCAGGTGTGTACAAGATGTGTACAGGGAACATACCACTGTGTACACCACTGTCTGTCCTATCCACCATCTAGGCCAGGGGGACGCAATCCAACATCCCAGCAGCTCCTGTCCTGGAGCTGTGTAGTTTACAAGTAGAAATTCAGCTTGGAAATTGTTTTGTACCAGTCTAAGTAATGTCTTATCTCAGTATTTGGGAGAGGAAGCATTAAAAAAATCCTGCATCTGGGCCATTATATACCTTCTGTATTTCAGGGAAAGGGTCACGTTTGGACATTGGCACTTGGTTCTGAGACTCCTTTATCATTCTACACAATAGGGTTGTCTATGTTGGTAAAACTACTAAAATTGGGCACATTAGTCACTTGAAAATGGCAGTGCTAAGTATAATTCCTGTATTCAACATATATAGGTAAGCATATGAAACAGCAGATACAAATTCCTATTTAGAGACAGTTGAGGTGGTTTTAATCGGGGTTCAGGTTCACACTGAATCTGATATTTGCATTTTTATGTAGAGCAGACATGCAGAGTATATTTTGCATAGTCTGTCTTCTTGAAATGCCTTTGGGGTCTTGCAGATACCAGTACTTTCAGTGCCAGTGTTCTGAGCAGAACATGGTTGGGATAAAAATGCAAAAAAGATATCTTTGCATTTGCCAAAGAATTTTCATTTTCATTTTTTTCCTTGATGAGGAAAATTGCTTTCATTCTTTCTGTAACATTGGAAACACTCCTGCCTGTAAAATGAATCCCCAAGTTTTGGTACAGCTTCAATGCTATAAGGAATAAATGTTACTGTTTCAACAAAAGCTATTCCAGCAGGTTTTCTCCACCCTTCTTCATTACCTGTAAGAGAGTTTTGCCTAACATTCTTATCTACAAAGAGTCTAAGAAGCAACAGAAGCTTTATTTCCTTCTCCTGGACAGCTAGTTCATTTGCTTCCTTTTTCTGTGGTGAGCTTGTTTTTTTAAATTCAAATGCAAAGCTTCTTGTCCCTTGCATTTGCAAGGTGGTGGGTAACTTATGCCTTTTACCTGCTGAAAAATGAGGCTGTTTGATGATGAACACCCATCTCCCAGCCTTACTCTGTCTCCTGAATGAGATAATTTTTCACTGCCTAAGCTGTTACATGGTCATGAGCACGCTTTATCAGGCTGTGTCAATGACTGTGTTTCACCACAGGTCTGTTTTAATTGAAGGCAGGTCTGTAGCTGTGCTCCTCTACTGTCAGGTGCCTGTGAGGCTCCATCAGCACAAGTGAGCAGAATGTTTGTCTCCAAAACCTGCCTCTTGCAGCCTGAGCACCCACAGGATGACAGGAGTTCCTTTCTCAGGAATCAGAAAGATTCTGCTCACTAAGGAAAGTGGACATAAAATGAAAGCCTAGACCTAAAAAGTAAAGGAGGATCTGATACAAACCATAGCTTTGTAAAATGGTTGTCTCTGAGGAAGAGTTCATCTGGAAGGAAAAAAGTCCATCAGGCTGGCTTTACTATGACCTTTGCCTTTATTTCTTCTTTATGGTTTATGCTTTCTCTGGAATCTAAGCTGATTTCATCATGCTCAAAACCCATAATTAGCACTCTGAAGTTGCATGGAAATGACAAGTTATTGTGAATTTTTTTTAATAGTTTCGGATTTATATTCAGTTGTGAGATTTCCTTACTTTGTGCCCAGATGCTTCAAAATCACTACTTTTTTAAAAACCAAGACTGTTGCTCTGCAGATGTTCCATTTAACACAGCTATTCCGTGTGCAGTTCCTTGTATGTCAAGCTAGGTTAAGCTTGAAATTTTGCCCTCAAAGCTGAGTCTGCTCTGCCCTCTTGTGTCTTTGGAATGTGTTGCCAAATGCTCCCCAGATACAGATGCTTTACCCTAAGAACTGGAATTATCCCCTCAGAGACTTAAAGAGTGAGATGCAAACATATGGATATTCATATATGTAATGTTTTTTTCAGTGATGAGTATAGATCAACATATGTTTGAACTAAATCTGTTCTGCCAATATTCCTCGTGCACATGCGTTTCTGAGGGGAAGGGAAAACAACTTGAGACTATTTTTAATACAGCTCAAAAGGGCTGAAATAAACCTGTTAAAGTTGTGGGGTTTATGAATAAAGTTTTTAGGTTCATGAAGCTTCAACTGAAAAATTATCTACTAGAGGGAGGAGTGAAGAAGGGGTTCATAGGGACTGGGCTACTCTGAAGTTGGGGTTGGCTTCGCTTCACTGACTCCTTGATGTAGCAACTTTTGACCTTAGCAGAAGTTAGTCCAAAGCTGTAGGTGTACAGTCAATAAAGGGATTCAAGGGGCAAAACAATCTGTCGTGTAGTGGCTTACGATACCTTTGAGATAAGATTTAGCTGCATGCTGAAAAAAACCTTGCCACTTCTCTTTGTGGTTGGGTTTTTTGGTTGAAAATGAACTCAGTAGGCAGGGGTGAGCTGGAAGTTCAGATTTACTTCCCTTAGTGTATTAGGAAGAAGACATTGCCCTGGCTGTGTATCCTCTCTATTCCCACAGGAGCAGAGTGCCACAAGCTGATGGAAGCTACAGTGAAGCACAGTTTAATGAAAATATACTTACTTTTAAAGAATCTTAAATGTTTTCAAAGCACAGTGCAAACTATTCTATTAAAGAGTGGCTTTTTTCAACAAAGTAGGAAATTTGGAGTTTGTTCCTGTCTGCTGTAAATCTTTCTGATAGTTTAAGGCTTAACATTTGCTCCATGAGTGTTAGATGATGAGCCAGTCCTGATTTTGACATGGATATCTTGGTGCTTTTCTTAAGGGTGTTTACAACAGAGACCAACACTTTTCAAAGCAGCTTTGTCATTTTTCTGCATAATGCATTGTTGTGTGATGTGGAGGCTGCAGTCTTTTCAGGAATAGTACTGACAACATTCCAGGCACAGAGAGCAACTCAGGCACAAGCTGTGCTCCATTTGGAATTGCCAAGCAGAATGTTACCAGGTGTGCCAGGTCTGTTGCACACCTGGGGAACTCTGGGCCTCCTCTTATGTTCCTGTGACAAAATGCATCTTCCTTCCACCTGTTTCACAAATTCACTATACCAATTTCTTTTACCTTTCCCCTGTCCTCAGCATGCCCCT
This sequence comes from Toxostoma redivivum, assembly GCA_013397375.1. Taxonomy (NCBI): domain Eukaryota; kingdom Metazoa; phylum Chordata; class Aves; order Passeriformes; family Mimidae; genus Toxostoma; species Toxostoma redivivum. Next base: position 1,126,488 of record VXBI01003609.1, read on the forward strand.
CATTTGGTGCATCTTTTACTTTCTGTGTGTAAACAAAGAAGGCACTGCTAATGATGAATATTGGGCAAAAGATATTATTTTCTTCAGTAAATACCTTTTGGTTTATGTTTTTCCGGTAACACTCTCAGGATTTTGGTTAATGATGCTCAGACTGAAGCTTCAAACAAGTTGTTTGTTCAACTACTGTAATGATCCCTATAGCATCAAAAAGTCTTTTTCCTGGAACTTCTTAAACTAGCTCCAAAAAGCCCTGCCTGGCCAAGGGGAGGTGAAGCATTCTCCCCACTTCATAAACAGAAGTTCAGAGTTAGACTGTGTTTATTGACTGCATTGTGGTCTTGTGGAAAGAGGTTGATGGTGCTGAGAATAAATACTCTCTTTTTCAGCCTGTCTGCTGTACTTCCTAATCGCTAGGCTAGATGGTGAAGGAAGGTGAATTATGAGGTAGGGAAACATGTCTAAACAATAAATCTGAAGTTTAATAGGCAGTGGCCTTCTCTTTGTATTTCTTTTCTAGACACAGGTTTTGAGCTAATTTCACAGATGATCATAAATTCTCTTCAAACTCTTTTTTTCTGCAGAAAAGGAAATACAGTTTGTTGATCTATGAATGCAGAGCATTGGATCTGCAATCTATTATTTGTTTTCTTACCTGTCCAAAATCATAAGGACCAAAGAAATCCGAATAGGTTCTCCTATGGTTTATTTTTTCACTGCAGTAATCCAAATGCCCACTGCATTGGTACTTCTCAAACTCTTACAGTACAAGACTATTTACCCTCATCAAAAACCATCCTGGGACTGTCTTGTACAGCCCTCTCACAGTGGTTTCCATTTATTTTTAAGATTTGGTTCAACTGGGAACACCCATGTATTACTCTTATTTTTCCTCTATCCATTTTGCCTGGCTACTGAATGGGAGTGCCTGTTGAGTGTTTGACCTCTTGTTCCTTCTTCTGGGGGTTTGGATGTCCTGTGACTGTTTGGCAGGCTGTCTGCAGGCCACCAGGGTGCCCTGAATAGAGAAGCATTACTCTCACTAAAGCAAGTCCTAAGCACAAAAAGTTCCACCAATCTCACTGCCAGAAAACTCTTTTCCCCAGCCAGTTTTTTTGTCTGCATCTTCCCCATCTTGACTTCCCCATCTTCACATCCCATTGCTCCTTCCACTGTTGTTGAACTTCATCAGGAATAATCCCCTCCTGGCACTGACATCCTGGTTGGAGTGCTCTTTCACCTCTCTGTTGTTGGTTAGCTGTGTTACTCATCCTGTAAAGTGGCCATCATCAGTCCAGCCCTCATAGTAATGTTGTTGCTCCATGGGAAAGGAACAACACTCTGACAAAGCTCAGCCCACAGCAGGGTGTGCCAGAGCTGACTGCCCTGATGCTGTGCTTGCTGCCTGTCACCTGTGACCTGTCAGTGCCAGCTTCCTTGCTGTCCTCAGGCATCCCACTGCAAATGCTGCCCCTGCGCTTGCAATGAACATGATCCCTCCAGCCATGAGCTCCATTCAAAGGTGACGGAGGGATAAAGTGTAGGTAGAACTGAAAGAACAGAAAGAACAGTTGGAAAAATGAACTGGATGCGAGTGAGAAAAAATAAAGTAAGAAAGAGGAGAGAAAGAGAGAGAGAGAGAACTCCCTCTGAGATCAAATAATCTTGAAGAAAAGGAAGAATATCTAAAGGAAAATATGGAAAACAGATACCACAAAGTTTGTGTTAAGGCATGCAATAAAAATGAGGACAAAGATGGGGGAGGAACAGAGTGACAGAATTTTGACTTTTAAATTTAGTTATAATATGTTGTTTTTAACAACAAAAGTGCTACAGTTACTTTTGGTACTTGTCTGAAGTGAAAGCTGAACATTCTGATCTGAAGAATCTTTCCTTGTTGCTGTTAAGTTGGCAGTTCTGGACCTGACAAGGTTCACCTGGAGTCATGGCCATATTTCAAAGGCAGGACTCTCAGAGACAACCAGGTGCTTAGAAAATAAAGAAATAACATTCTCTAAATGTGCATTATAGCAATGTACAGAATCTTAATTCACAGCAGTCTTTAGACTTATGGACAGGCTTTTCCTGCTGATATCTTTGGTCCAGCACAGGCTGCATGAAGGAAGATAGGGTTAATAATTGTGGTTATCTCCTTATTGTGTGATACCATGTATGCACCCAAAGGGAGGGAGGAAGTGACTGATTTTTAATTTCAGATCCAATGTGAAAAGATTAGAAATTGCATACATAATCTCTTGGGATTTAAGGTCACTTGTGCATAGCCAAGGGTGGAAGATGAGGGGGAGTCTTTTCCAAACTTGATGTTTTGGAATAAGATGCTTCCACTCAGCAGCATCTCAGTGCACAGCACAGAGCTGAGTACTGATGGTAGAAAAGCAACAGCATCAGCTCCTTGCACAGGATCTGGGTTGTATCAGGTCTGTGTCCTGACAGAGTCACCTCTGCTAGCGGTGTATGGCCAGTGCAGCTGCACAGGAGGGGTGACATGGCTGTGGCCCCATGCTGTAGTAGTTCTCAGACTGCTTTTATTAAAGTTCTTTGTCCACACTGGGCTCTCAGGTGCAAATGAGAATAGTGGTTGGTTTTAGATTGGAGGGTTAGGCTGGAGCATCAATACAAAGGGTCAGCAGTAGAGCCAGAATCATGACGCCCTTTTCATCTCGACTATTATATTTACTTGTTTGTGTATATTTACTGTTGTTCTTTTTGGCAATGGTTTTCCATGATGTCTTGTCACTGTTGGTTTTCAAAGAAGTGGTGACAGTGCCAAGAATCCAGGACCTGACCACAACTCAGTAAGTTCACACTAAAGCAGCTTACTCAGCAGGAGGAGAGGGAACGTTCAGTGTACCACTGGGGGTCATTTGCACTATGTGGATCACATGGTGTAGTTCCAAGCTGATGTAGATCAGTACTGAATTGACTCTCAGCCACTGAGTGAGGTCTGTCCTTAACCTCGGTGCAGAGAAAGTGTGCAGAGGTTGTTGTCACTCTGATAGTGGGAGCTTGGTGATGGGAGAAGACTTTAGCCTGTGTTTGCCACCCTGGGAAGGAGGAGAGGATGATTGCTGGCAGCTGGAGGATTTTTTTTTTTTTTAACCTACAGCTATCTTTAGAATTTCAGTGTGTGCAGTAGTTTTCTAGCTGTAGGCTCTACTGAAATCTTATGTTGAGTGAGGATTTATTTGTCCTCAGGTCTGGCTGTTAGAGGTTTTCAGTGGGCTAGAATTGCCTTCTTGGTAGAGAAACTGACAGTGCTGTACAAACTCAGCAGGAGCACTTTGAGATGCTAAGAGTCTTCTTTGCTACTTTTTGTTGATCCAGGTGGTCTTTTCTAAGTACAGAGTGAAGGAAATTAATGTTTGACCGTTCCTTCATCTCCCCATGCAAGTATCATGGAATCAGCAGGAACACTGAATCCTACCTGTCTCCCATTCCTGTTTGCATGAGGGAGAAAAGAGGGAAATGAGATGGAACTATACATTCCTCTGCATCTGCACTCCAAAGGCAAAGTTATTTGTGAGCCTTAAGCATGTGGGTGGAGAGCTGCCAACCCAAAGTTGTTCCCAAGTATCTGTAAACTAAATCTTATCCCCTAAATTCATCCAACTAAGGAACTTTACCTCTGGCAAAGGCTTGTAAATATTACAGTACCTCTCACTTTTGGATGCTGCTTTCATAGCAGCAAATTGAAAGCTTTAAAATCTAGGATGTTTTGTTTAGTTTTGTTGAGGTTGACCTCAAAGCATCAATCTTTCTGCTCCTTTTAGAATGCATGAAAATAGCCTTTTCTCAGAAAACTTCTTGTAGTGACAACACTGCTAATGAACAGAGTTCTCAGATATTCCAAGAGTTTGGGGATGTATTGAGATATGTGTACCAAAATATAGAGAGTTTTGCATCTCTGTTACTTTCAGTTATTCAGTTTTCTTTATATATATACACTTACAATGAAGTGAAAAGTATTAATCTAACCAGTGTTTATAAAGTGATTTCTGAATGTGTGGCTCTCTCAAGAGTTATGTTTAGCTTTGCTGGGGTTTTAGTTCACATGTACTTTTCAGTTTCTGCACCATCTGCACAGCATGGTCTCCACCTGTTTGGATTCAGCCATGTTTTGCTTATTTTCAAGACAAGTTGCTGCTTGATATAAACCTGTGACTTGAGTTTGCCAGATACAGTTGCTCCCACCATTTGTGCTTTTCTCCAGTTGCTTCTTGGAGGAAGGTGTCATCCTGTTTCTCTTAAGTCTGAAAAGTGAGTCTTGGCAGACCCATACTGAATTGTGTTCCTTACCGTGCAGCTAACTCAAGTTATAACTCATTTGTGGCTCCAAAGTTAACCTGACCACAGCTCAAACTCCATGCAAGTAGTACTTTTTAAAGGCTGTGCTCACTGAGGAGGTAATTTAGATAGTCATACTTGTGTGATGTCCTTGATTTGACTTAGTCAATATTGTCAACGTGGACACAGCATTTGTCTGAAAACCTGTGGGCCTGCCTACCTGTCTCAGAGCTATGGCTGAAGCCAAGGTTCTTTGTACACTTGAAATTGCAACCCAGCCCTAGTAAGCGATTTAGGTGCAAGTCTTACTAGTCCTACAGTGTTTTCTGCCTTTCCTGAAGTATTCCCAGGGGAATCTCAGTTCTACAGTGAACAGAAAGTGCATCCTAGAGCAAGTCAACTCACCAAGTCACTAAGAGGGCTGTTTTTTGACTCCAGCCTTCCTGCAACCCCATGTGAACAATCACAAGATTGGCAGAAACACTCTGGAGCAGACCTGCTCTATTAAATTTTACCATTCTCGTGATTCTTCTCTTTGCCCAGAGCTTGCTCAGCAGTCTTGACATGGTAGTGTCCCAGCAGTGCTCTGGTTGGCTTTGCCAGACCAAATGAACACTGCTTTCATAGCAGAGCCATCCCAGTGAACAGAATGTTCTGGCACCTTGTCTGAAGGAAATACACACTGGAATCTGCCACCTGAGGAGTCTTACAGGAGATACGCTTTGTGAGACTGCCTATTCTAGTCACATTTGCGGACCATTCTGGTTTTTTTGTAAAATGCTTTAGAAAATTATGCTTGAAGGCATAAAGTTAAGAGCTAAGATCTCAATTGCTTTTTACTTCACTGGCTAAGTCTTGTGCAGCTATGTGTTCCTAACCAGGTGATCATTTTTGCTGCCTGTGAAAATACTGGCTTTATATTGCCATTTAGATTGTCTGAAAATGGAGCCATTCATTTTCTGAAATGTTTGCAGAAACCCAGATACAGGCCTGGCTAACAGTCCTTTTGGGTGCTTTAATAAAAGCTGAGCATCAGGAACCAGTTAGTATGGAGAGAGCTGGTAATGATTCAGCTGAAGAGCTAAACCCCTCATCTTCATTTGAGTCTTTTTATTTTCTTGCAGATGAGAGGATCTGTTCACCACCCTTTATGGAGCTGACAAGTGCCTGTGGAGAAGATACATTGCAGCTTATAGAGAAGAATGGACTGGCATTCCCATTCAGTATGTACATGGGCTTTTCTTTGGTGCTTCTAGTAGGTTCTAAATACTGCACATGCATCCCCCAAAACATAGCCAACATTGTAGGAATGTGGGTTTCACTGCCAAAAGTGTCAAGGATATTAAAACTTTCCTGAAACAAATGCTCTGAGGCAGTCTGCTTGGAATGTGAAACAAACACCCTCCCTATCAGCTTTTACTTTGCCTTTTATTGATGTTCCTTACTTTCAGCACCTTGCTACTGTAAACATGGATTTCTGGGAAATGCTAATAGTTCTAACAAAGTTAGCTTCTTGCCCTGAACTTGTGCAAGATGTTTGTCCTGCCAGCTGCATTAATTATTATTTCAGAGAAAATCACTGCCTTGCTGACTGTCCTCTTTTTTCACCCACCTCTTCCTTTCCCTGGTCCAGGGTACAAATATAATCTTAGATGGTAAAAAAAAAGAAGGGTTAACACAGATAACAGACTCCAAGGGCCCACAGCTCAAACAGTTGCTATGAACTGCTTGTGCTTTGTAGCAAGTTTCATTGCAGGGCTTGTGTGTTAACTCGTTCCTTTATTTGATTCCTTGAAGTATAAAGTAAACAGGATCATTAGTCAGTGTTTGTTGCCTTGGTGCTTGCCTCATTTGTAAGGTTCAAAGGTAAAGTTGTGTGGAAAAAGCATGTTTTGTCTTCTCTGCCATTGCTCTACCAAATGAGGCAGGTCTCCTGAAGTTAGGTTGTGAAGCAGTACTTTAAATGCCACTGAATGGCTTTGCCCTCCTCTTCACTTTGTGATCTCAATACAGACTGACTAGTCCTCAGTAGTCAGCAGCATATATTCAGGAGGTCTGAATCAAACCCACTAAAAGATGATAAAATTACAAAATAGGACTGAAAATTAATATACCTTGGTATTCTGGGAGTGTTTTTTCATTTTCCTGTCTCTATTTTTATTTTTTCTTAAAAATAGTCCAGCTCTCCAGAGCATATGTCTGTGAGACATCATAAACCACTTTCTGAAATTTCAAGTTACCAAGTTAATTTGGACTCTAGTGCAGGTTATCTCCCTTTCATAGCTCCCTGTCCTCTTGTCTGGCAATTTGATTCTTCCAACAACCTGCAAAGAAGTCTTGTCCTATCCATCCCCTCACTACTTGCAAGTTTTCATCTCCTCATCTTAGCACATAAGTAATATCATCTCTAGTCATTGTGTGGGTCCTGGGGTCTTCAGCTGTTCTCCGGCCTTATAGTTGAAGGAGCATGTTTCTTTCCTCCTCCTGGTTTTACTTCTCCTCTTAATCAGGATGGAGGTGAGAATCAGTATATACAGAGCAGATAAATGTGAAGGAAAAAGTTAAACTGCTAGGCTTTCTGCCTTTTTCTGTCCCTCTCTATGGTTGCCTGTGAAAAGTAAGTTACATCTTAATTTGGTTCAGCCCATTACATTTCCTGCTCTTCCCTGAAAACACAGAGGTAAGAAAATAAGTTGGTTTTGACTGTGTCCCAGTTCCTTTGTTTTAAGGACAGTGGTGTTTCCTGGTACCTGTAAAGTAGCTCTAGCCTCAGAAAAAAAATTACATAGTTGTAAAAATGCTGTCTGAGTAGACAGGATTGCAGTCCTAGTACTAGTACTAACTTCTTAGCTGATGCTTTGCAACTCTGTCCAGTCCTAATAAAGGTCTGTGCTTGCACCTCAGTTACAGGGAGGAATTGAGAGACTAGAGCTTGGAGCAAGCCAAGCTTTGCAGTGATTGAGGACACTGTTCAAGCAAAGACTATCACTGGTGTCTATTACAGTCAATGCCTTGGTTTGGTGGACTCCAGTGTTTGCATGTGTGGGTGGGAACATGATTATAAAGGGTTTGGGTGTTCTGTTTCAGTGGTGAATTGTTTTTTCTTTTTTATTTAACCAGTTTGTAAAACCAGAGTGGCCCATGGAACCAACTCTCATGAGGTGAGTTAAAATTTTTTGCAGTATTATTCCCCTGATTTGGCTGGTGATTTCCAATCCTGTAGTGGGTAGAATGAGGGCTGTGCCCAAACAACTTTTCTTCTCACCTCTCCCTCATGTTTCATTGCACCATTATTTTTTCAAAAATCTGAAATTAAGTTAAATATGACTTGAACCTCCTGTCATGCAAGTTATTTTTAACAGTTTCTAGCTTCTATCATATTGTTGCTTCTAGCAGTTTGTAGTCTCCAGTCAGTTTTGTCTGCAAGAAATCTCCTGCAGTCTCTCCTTTGGTAAGAGGTCACTAAATAAAGTTTCTGTCCCAGAAAGTTACTTTTCCAATAGGTATGTGGTACAGATGAGAAGTGGGTTTGTGCTTCAGATGGCTCCTTTCCTTGAGAGGGGAAGGGAGTAACAAATAGAGATGGTTTCCAGGCAATGTTCAGTTGTAATAACACAGTGGGATCTGTGGGGAGAACAGGACTGGTAGAATTTATCTGCCTTCCTGTAAGGCAGTTGCAGCTAAAATGGTTGTATATTCCTGGAAGGACTGCATTACCTATGAGACTAGCTTCCTCTAAATTTAAGTGAGTTGAGTCCTATTTTAATTCTTTTCCATTTGTGCTTCCTGCCTTCCTGCTTACTGCAGATCCGTTTTGAGAATCCAGCCTTTGCTGCTGGCTCTCCTAACTCCTGGCTTCCTTTGTTAACAGCATGGCCATCAGTCCAGGTTTCCCAGCTGCTCTTGAAACATGCACAACGAGACAATGCTGCAATGTCTCTAAGAGCTGAAGACCCTGAAGTAAATTGTTAATCTAGATGAGCAGAATGGCTATGGCTGAAATCTTGACTGACCAACACTTCTTTTTAAAAATGCAGTGAGATTTTTCAGGCAGGCCTTACCTTGGCTTATTTCACAAGCCAACAGACAGTCCTGTTAGTTTGCTGGAGCAGCTGCTATAAATTTTTGCTGTCATTCCTGAGAACACGTAGGGACTGGATTGTTCATGAATTTAAGACTCCAATTTTCTTGCTGATTCTTCTGTCAAGAGTTCTCTGCAACTGCAGACTGAAACGCATGAACTTGTTCTTGTCCAGTTAGGCTTGGACTTTATTTCCCTGGTGAATCTTTCTTTGATCTTCTTTCATACAGTACAGACACATCTAAGCCTCCTGCCAGAGCAAAAATTAGGCTAAAATACAGCCATAGTCTGCACTTTATCATAGGAACTTACGACTAGAGCTTAGGAGGACCCCTGGAAAAAAGCCTGAAGTCTTGCATAGTACTTTACATAGTAGTAGTAGTGGTCACTTTTGGAGTTTCTGAGTTCTCAGGAGTGATCCAAAAGTATATTTATGATCAGAGTGGAACTGTTCTGGAATTGCTTATGGTCAATAATTACAAAGGAAGCATAGGATAAATATCTGCTTACAGTACAGTCTGTCTAAAAGAGCACAGGTCTAGAAGCAAGAAATTGTTGCCTATTTTATTAATGACTCCTTGTCTGGCCTTTGGTAAATCACTTCATTTTTTTGTGGTTCCAGTGCAGAGCTGACACTGAAACCAGAGTGCTGACCAGAAACCTGCTTTTTTTCATAAGATGGCTGTTAAGAAAGTTCAAATACTGGCTAACAGGGACAACTGAAAGTGCAGGCTTGAGTTTAAGTTTGGTTTGTGAGTTTGGGTTTGGTGTGTGAGTTTGCCAGGCGAGGCTGGCAGATTCCACTTTTCTCATGTGAGTACATGCTGTTGTTAAGGTGGTGTTGACTTGGTGTCACCCTTTCTATGGTTCTACATGGCCTCTGCACTAGCAGTGGCCTCAGCAGCTTAGCACTTGACCCCCAGTTTGTCAGCACCATTTGTTAAACTTGAACAGAGATGATGGCTGGAAGTTGTGCTTCCTGGCTGCCAGCATATCAGAACATAACTAACCTTAGGTAAAGCTGCCATGAGAGACCCATAGCCTGAACAAATGTATTCAGAATTCTTTTTTTCTGAGTATTTGAGCAGACAAGAAAGAAAAGGCATAGAATCACTATTTTTTGTGAGACAGAGTTCCTTATGGGTGTTGTCAGTAAAAATTCTTGGTGCAAACGTTTTGTTTTGCCTTCAAAAGAGCTCTGCATTTATAATGAGAAATGCTGTTTGGAAATTATGATATCAAGTATTGTACCCACGTTACTGCCAGACACAGCAGGTCTGTGCTAGATAACAAAGAACAAGCACACCCTGCAAGCAAATTCTTGGAGCTCTATTCATGCATGTTAAAAACCATGAGACATTGCAGTGAACCAGCATAACGCAACACCACGGGAGTTATATGGGTTGTGTGCTAGCCCATGGGGCTGCCAGCACAGAGCTTTGCAGAAGAGAGGCTTTACATAGCTTCCAGTAGTCTAGGTGAGTGCTGTGCTGAGAAGATAACCTCTGGCTTTTCACACTTCTAAAATAGGCTGAACCTGTTCACCTTATGTTTATTTGTGGGAATCAATTAACTAATAGTGGCAGAAAACACTATAGGAAGAGCACAGTTCTTGCCAGTGATGTTGTAGATACCATAGTGTCAACAATCCACACAAGAGGACGAAGAGAACAATATTTCTTGCCACCAGTAAGAGACAAATGAGGTATGCTGTTGTTGCTGTGAATCATCTTGATGGATGATTCTGTCTGTTAAAGAAGTGTCTTGCACAGGTTACCACTCACAAATTCACTCTGTGCTGTGTAATAAGAGACAGCAAGAATATCAGCTGCAAGTAGGTATCGAATGCATGCCTTGACTTGAACTCAGAAAATGTTAATCTACTGAGTTATTGTGCATATGTGCAGACAGTTATTTGATCATTCATAAAGCCCAATAAATACCTTTCTTTCTGGCATGTTTATTCCAGTGCCTTCAAGAGGACTATCTATTTGGAGTAATGGGGTGAAACCAAGCAGGAAAATTGATAGGCCAACATTTGTTAGCAGTAAGAACTACTAGAGTCTGAGAAATGTCCTTTGATGGTGTGGTTGAAGCCCTGGTGCTTAGTCTGTTGCAACTGGTCTGAACCAAATTGGGGGAATAGAGTAGAATTTGTGTAGTTAGTGCACAGAGCTGTTTGTTCTGTTGTTCTCATGATACAGGCTTGTATTCAATACAAACTTTCTCATCTGTGTTTTACCCTTTTGTTGTACCTGCTGTTGCAGTAGCTTCCCAACTAAAGGCAGCAAATGAAATTGCAAAGAGCTACGAAGAAAATGTTGATTGAAAATGAAAGCTTCACTGCCAGTAGTGTTTGCAGAGCTGCGTGTCTGTAAAATGAAACATAATGAAATAGAGCAAGATGCAGAGGTGGAGATGTTCCCCCCCCTTGTTGCTTGTCAGGTGTGGGTAAGCATGAAATTATTGCCAGAATTGTGCACAACCATGTATGTGTGTTTCCAGATGGCGATCATTTTCAACCAGGAAGGCCTCAAAGCTGTTCGCCCTCCTTGTGTCATTCAGAGCTTCATCAATCACAATGCTGTGCTCTATAAAGTTTTTGTGGTTGGGGAATCCTACACTGTGGTGAAAAGACCATCTTTAAAGAACTTCTCTGCAGGCATCTCAGGTACGTTGTACTGATTTAAAAGAAAATATCTGTTCTTGCAGCCTCAGCAGAAATATCTCCAAAGAAAATATCTGTGAAAAACCTGCTGAAGTGAAAGGCAGCTGGTTTGGACATACCATGCTTCCTCTTCTGTATTATTTCAATGGGAAGGGAGATAACTCACCTGCTCCGGAATATGTACAAATGGCATTCATATAGTAAATATTTATGCAATGGTAACCTGAGTCTTACCTGCTAAATACTGTTTTATGTCATGTGGAAAGGGGGAGAGGGAGAGAAGTTCTCTCCTTTCACAGTAATTTCATGTGTCATTTGTTCCGGAGTTTGTTTATAAATGTGCTTTGGAGAGAATTTCCTGGATTCCATCATTTCAGCACTTCCTCTCCCTATTTTTACCTTGAATATGTATGTGTTTTAAATTAAAGATCACTTGTGCTCTCCCCTAAATGAGCCTCCCTCTTCATGTGAGGCCCGATGTTGAAAGTCTTGGTGGGAGATGTCCTTTTGTTTGTAGATATCAGCTGTGTTGGGGAGAAGGAGGAATGGATTTGTCAGTGAGGAGAGTGATTCTTCTGTATGTCACTAGAGAGCAACACTTGAAGGGTTTTTGTTAAAGATTACTTTGATTTCCTTTATGGAAAAAAGCTCCTTTCCAGAGAACTGCATTCTATGGCCTACCAAAACCTTAAAAATTTAGCAGCACATAGATGGGAGCAAGCATGTTCTGATAGCAACTGGATAAATCCAGGAGGTGACAATGGGATCAAACTAAAGGAGATGAATGAACAAATGCCAGGTTTTTGTCACTTTTCTTAGTGTTTTCTGCTAATTCTAGTATGTCCGTATATGCTCGCCACTGCATTTCACATACAAATAGGAATTTTTTTAGTATAGGTGTAGTAGGATGCTGGTAGAAGTTCTTGTCTGTAGCTATGTGGGGCTGTATTTACAGTTAGGTCTGCTCTGTGTCCTGATCAAATTAAGTAGGCCAGAATCTGTGTTCATATAAACTGTTACGACAGTTGGTCTATACTTTTGCTGGAAGGGAACATTTTAAAGCATCTTTCTAAAAATGCCTTAGTAAATGCCTCATATATTAGTGTAAGACTTGAAAGTTGTCTGGATGTACACATAAAAATAAATTTTGTTGGCAGGATAGGGTAAATGACTCTCTCTCTTACCCACAACGGGAGAGTTTGAGGAGGCCACAGGAACCTGACCTGGCAGATCTGATGGTTAAACAGATCTGGTGGCAGTGAGACACTGAAAGAGCTGAATGTCTGAAAGTACAAGATCTTTCTAAAAGACAAGAAGTCTTTTGGTGGTTGGACTGCAGAGTGGACTTGGATTTTCTTTTCACAGCTTTCCTGTCTTTATTGTATGTGGCCCTGTGGCTGCTCTTGAATGTCCAGGCAGAGAGCAGCATAGCAGAAATATTCTTGCTGGTGCCAGCTGCGTGCTGAGACTTTGGTCCAGATGTTCTGTGCAGGTTGTCTCTATGATGCCATCAGTCTGCTGTGATAGGAATCCTAAAGGGAGACATGGTGGGGGATTTCTTTCAGCCACTAAAATCTTCAGCACAGAGGAAGCAGGGTGGGAAGTGCTGCTGTAATTCTCTCCATGGTTTCCACTGTGTTTCATCAGTGGCTTCTGTCACCTCAGAGTGTCTCCTGCATTCCTGTGGTGACTCCAAAAGAAGGACACGTCCTGGCCACAAAATGTATTGCATTCTGCAGTGGTGACAGTTCCCTGCCCAGGTTCACAGGGCTCTCAGTGTATCCTGGGTACAACCAGCCTACCTCCTGCAGTGATTGCAGCTTCTCCTTTCTGTCACACACCTTCCTCTTGGAACTGTCACTTTGAGTATAGCACATTAGTAAAAATTAACTTAATTATCTGACTGAACTTAGTTAATTTGCTCTGGTAAAGGAAGGAAAACTGATTTCTGTTCACCCAGTGTGTGATTCTATTTATCTGTGGTCTGAGAACCATAGGTGATCTGTCTGTGGATCCCTGCCTGTGCAGGCAGCCCAGTGCCAGCAGGCAGGAGAGCCCTCTGGGTGGGGTGGATGGTTGAGACCAGTACGAGATTCATGGGGCTGCACTGCCACCTATTGTTCCTTGCACTATTCCTTTGGAAATTAAAATCTGGTATAAAGTATTAACAACCTGTTTTTAATTGCAGACAGAGAATCAATATTTTTCAACAGCCACAATGTCTCCAAACCAGAGTCCTCATCTGTCTTAACAGCGGTAAGTACACTTGGCCTTTTTCCCTCTAGTGCATCTGGAAACCTATCTAATCCTTTCTTTTGGAAGTCTTAGTAGCTAGTGACTCTCTTTCACAAGCTGTCTGCTTCTGTGTTGCAGGCTGAGGTCTGTTTGGTACCACGAACCAGCATGACTGTGTCCCACTCTGGTTTTCCTTACCGAGCTCCGGTGAGGAAGAACTTGTAGCAGGGATGTGCTGCTTCCCAAACTACCCAGGGCTAATCTAGGCAAAGTGAAGATGGAGGTTCTGAATGCAAACACCTGGCTTTTTCCTGTCCAGAGAGATTAATAAACATAAATCATCCTTCTAGGACTCAGTTCTGTGAGGAAAGACAAACTATGAAAATTAAAGCATAGAAATTGTGTTGGCACAAGGCCACAGAAGGCCAGTAGTTGTCTACTATGTGAGCATGCCCAAGCTGTTACCATGAGACCATTTCTGGGTGTTCTTCAAGACCAGCAGTGCCAGCACACTGCACAGTTTCATGCTAGCATCACCAGTACTTTTAATAAGATTTGGACATATGAATCCTAACAAGTTCTTGGGCACTTGGCTACTGAGAAAGTCACTTTACAGCACTGGGTCCTTTTGATCTCTTGAGTCTTGGGATTCTTTTCTGTTTCACAAGCTCTGCTAGGGACTAGTTTCATATTTGATTTTGAATTTTGTGCAAAACACTGGTAGGCGTGGTAAATATTAAAACTGTAATTGTGCTAGTCATAAGTCCTTTCGTGGTTATGTTGAGGGAGAAGCCATTACTAAAAATTTACTTTCAGACTTAGAGAATGTGCTCCTGTGGTTTACCTGTCATCTCACTCATACAAATACTTATTCCAGTCGTGCTTCTGTAGGCTTAACAGCATACTTCTGCTGTGTAACATGTTTAAAAAGTGAGGAGTGCATCCCCCAGTCATAAGTAACCTGAGTCACTCAATAAATATTTACAAAATAATTTGTACATGAAAACCCTAAATATAAAAGGTATGCTCTGCCCTTAAGATATCAGCTGAGTTGTATTGTATGACACAGATTAAACTAACAGCAGGAGTCTGTCCTGTCAGCTCTTTAACATAGACCTTGAGCTACACTGAAATAATGATAGTCAGAACTTTTGCCACACAGGGTTAGATATGCCACCTGTATATGTTTTTTAAGGTGCAGATCTAGTACTTAAAATAATGAATCTGATTCTCCATTCATTCCTACACTGCTTTGCTTCTATAGGTGCACCAGTATGAAGAGGAAGAGCTAAATTCTTTAGAGCAAATGATTTTCCAATTTAGGAAGAATTTTGAATAGTGAAAGCAGTTTCTCTTTGGTGTCTTTCTTGGTTTCATGCCACTGGTTCTCTGCAATTAGATTTGGTGGATATGCACCTGGAAACTTCTGAAAATCAATCTTTCCACTAAAAAGGCTGTTTCAAAGTCCCTTAGTAATGTGTCTTTTTCCATTATAGCTGGATAAAATTGAAGGAGTATTTGAGCGGCCAAATGACGACGTAATCAGGGAAATCTCTAAAGCACTGCGGCAAGCTCTGGGAGTTTCCCTCTTTGGAATTGATATCATCATTAACAATCAGACTGGGCAGCATGCAGTAATTGATATAAATGCATTCCCAGGTAAGAAAGGTCTTTCCTCTCCAGCTTTGTGGAGCAAGTTTTACTGCTGTTGTCTCATATCATTGCTTCCCAGGCTGGGACAGCAGCAACCAGATGGTTCTGAGATCAAATACAGGTCAGTCTGGGGTGGGAAGAACGCTAATCTAGAAATGGAATTTGTAACTTAAGTATTACCTCTTAGGAGATATGGTCAAATTTTAGTGGCCAGTTGTAACATAGCTGTTGTGCCCTCCTGTGCAAAGGGAAACTCAACAACTGCAGTGTGGGATTGTGTGCTGGGACCTAGCCTTTCTAGTCCTAGCCTTCATTCTGAAATGAAAAGAGTACTAAATTCTATTTTAGGAGAGCCTTTAAAGATTACTTTTTTTTTTTTTTGAGACCCTGTACCATTAAGAAAAATGAGGGGGTGGAAGCAGCAAACTGTTCCCTTGAAAATTTCTTCCTGTGAAAATTTATTACCCACAAAAAGACATTTGTGTACAAAAGCAATACTAGGAATCTGAAGATGATAAAATTGTAGGTGCACAGAAGTTGCTGGAGAGAGTTCATGTCATTGCAGGTTCTCATAAGTGCGTCCTGGAGTGAAAGGATTGTTTAGAGCATGTAAAAATGGGTAAATTTGTCTTCCGCTTTTTTTAGTGCAACATAGAAACAGCTAAACAAGCTCCTTGATCACCAGAATTGTTAAAAGGAGTTGTAAGTGTGAATTAAGGGTGAGGCAGTAATGGTCTGTCACTTGTGCTAAATTCAGTAGTCTAACCCAGGAAAAGAATACATAATCTCATTTGGTGCTGTTTTGCAGGGTGTTTTTCTCTCTGAGAATCTCCTCTCATTACCTGAACGGGAGTGTTTGTTTCCAGAGACTTACACAGGCTGTTTTGTAGTTTCTTTTACCTGTCATTGAGGACTTTAAGTTTTCAATATGGCTGTGGTGTCTTTAAATCTAGAGGTCTTGTCTTGAGCTCCCAATCTCCTTAGTTTTTCAAATCAGGTCCTCGTTTCTACTGCTCTGTAGCGCCTTGTCTGTCTAACTGCACAGTGACTGGCTTCCTCTTAAAAGTCAGTTCTGCTATTCTCAGGTCACTTCCCAGTGTGGTTCTACCACATGGTGTTATGCAATTTGCAGACCTATGAAAACACTCTTCTGCTCAGGGCAGTGAAACAACCTAAAATGGGTGTTAGATAGAGCCATATCAGTTTTATGAATAGGATTATATTTCAGACATTGGATCTTGAAGTCAGTGATACAGGATATTCTTTTGCAATCCCGTATCCTGCATTTTGGTTTGGTGCTTCATGTTTTTGGTTTAGGGTGGTTTTTATCAAGTATTATTTTGGATTTGGTACTTTGCACAGACTGAAATTCTCCTTTTCTTGAAATGTTGAAAAGTCGACATGGGAGAACAGCAATGTGGCAAACATCTATTTAGGGAGGACCAATGCCTTCTTGTTGTCACTTAAGTTTGCAGAACTGCTCTGCTGTACTTCTGCCTAAGGCAATAGTTTTCAATATTCAGCCCAAGTCCTGCGTTTCAGTCTGTGCAGTAATTTGTCTTTGAAGGGACTTTGAATTAATAGCATTTTAGTCCTTGCAGGAGACTTGAGAGCGCAGGGAAGTTTCTTATGCACTGATCTACACTGTCTCACACAGCAGTTTTTTTGGTGGTGAACATTTGGGTTGTGATGGAAACTACTGACTTTATCAGCATGGGATAGATTGAAGACCAGTTGGAGAAAAACCAGAGGATAGCAGCAGGGCCCAGACATACAGAAGAGAAGGCAAGGGAGAGAAAAAACTGGTTTCAAATTTGTAAAAGGTAGCAGAACTGAGATGAGCCCTGTTCTCAAGGTCTGCTGAGGTCAGAGAAGAAGCAATGGGGTAAAATTTAACAGAAGCAAAGTTATATCTCAGCACAGAATACACTGTTGCTCAAAAGCATGTTCAGCACAGGTAACTGAATTTCCCTCCAAGGGCCTGTGTGATTAAAGCCGGAAGAGTTACAATGACTGACTTCATTGACGGAGCCAGCACCTTGCTAGTGGGAAGTTCAAACTCAGCCACCTCAAAAGAGTCACCAGTGGGCTGCATCAGCAGTGGGATCTCTCTGTTCCTGGCTCAGTGCAGTCCCAGGAAGTGCCCTCCCTTGCTCTTCTTCCTCAAATGATCATAGCCTTCAAGAGCTGTAATAGAGCCAAACTGGAGTCAACCCTGCTGGGCATTATCTCTGCACCACTGCTTAGAAAAAGGGAGGGGAAGAGATGGCCTTTAAAGAGTATTCACAGCCTCTTTCATGGAACTTAAGCCATGGGGCCAAGCCTGACCAAAACCTTGTCCAGCTGCCCAGAGGCTTGCTGCCTTTCTTGTGTGCTATCTTCTGTGTTTACCAGGCTTGAAGCTCATTTGAACCTGCCACTCCATGGATATCATCTGAGATGAGTTTAATGACAGAATTGAGAGTAGGTGTACCTGTAGGAGGATGTTGTCTGCTATCTGCTCCATTAGCACCAGCAATTCTTTAAAAAGATTCTAAAGATAAATGTCTGAAAGGCCTATTGTATGTTTTGTTCTGTGGAGAGCTACTGGTACTATATTTAGCAGCGGTTACCAGCTGAGATATCGAACTACAGGCACAGTCACGTAGCATGTGGGAGTCATGTTTGTCTGACCTCAGATAAGTGAGAGAAAAGGTTCCACGTACCTGTTGTCCTGTGGTTGTGGCTGAGCTCAGCCAGCCCCAGCAGCTGCAGGCTATCACCATGCAGGTGAGCTGCTGCCTCTGGTGAATCTGCATGGAAGCTGGGAGCATCAAATCTGAATGTGCATTTTGTGTGTGCAAAAACATTGCTGTAAATGCGGGATATGGGCTGTCCATCTCTTTCTGACCAGGGGAAGATGCAGAAAAGCCGAGTGTGCCAGATCAGGGAGAGCGTCTGAAAAATCAGACAGGTAGCATCTATAATGCTAGGTTAAAAATGCTCATAGCCATTTCTTACCTCCACCAAAGCTCACAGAGATGGGCAGTTGTTTTCAGATGCATTGCTGGTTGGTTATCTTTCCTATCCATGCTCAGCCAGAGGATTCTGGAGACTGTTCTCAGTATAGCAAAATTCAGGCATTTCCAAAATTGTTTCAAGTGGGCAGTGCTAGAATAGCACCTGCTGAAGCATGATTCATGCAAGTTATGCTTTAGGCATGCAAAAGTTATATCCTCCCACTGATTCCCTGTGTGACACGAATCCCAAGTTCACTGCCAGTAGCTTCTGAAGGTGTAATTTAATCTGCACTTCTTGATTTTGTTATCATTGCAGCACAGTGGTGTCCCACAACTGACTAGTTTGAGAAGCATACAGGAGCCTTAGGTGAACTAAGTGAGGCAATACCACAGTTTGCAGCCTTCCCAGGTGTCCTGTGAACCTTCCTTGTATTTCTTTCTTACAAGTTTGTGAAGTTTCTTCTGAGTGACCGGGCAGAATTACATGGGTGTTTTCACGCAGTGTGCAGAGGGCTTGCACAGACAGAGCCTGCCTATTAAATACAGCTTCCTTTCACTAACATCTGCTGATTTCAGGACAGAATAACTGGCCATCTTACTCCGATTAAATATTTAAAGCAACTTCTTTGTGTGTTTGCCAGTTGCTCTCCTATAAGGCTAGTTTGTTTTCATCAAGCAGACACAGAACACTCTGGGGTACTATGGATCTCCTCGCTGAATATTAAAGCTGTTACTATGGAGATGGCTTATTCCTGGGGTGTTTGAAGCAGTCTGAGTAGATTTGAAGGCTAATCCCATGGCTTTTACATAAGCAAGAAAGTGTAACAAGCACTTCTGTCCAAGGGGTGGAGATCCTGTTCTGACTCCCATGGCCAGCCCTAGGAGTTCTAATTGCCCCCTGCTGAACAGTGGATTATGTGTGGGGCACTGGGAAACTTGGTGTTTTGAAATGAGAGATTTGTTTGGTGAATCCCTTCAAGGACCTCTGAGAAAGGAAAACTGTGAGCTGTTGTCTCACATTGCTGATGTTTTATGTTACCTTTGGAGTGTCTGAAGAATTGGGACCAAGCATAATAAAATCCAAAGTAATGTAGCAGCCTAAATAAGAGTTAATTGGTAGGCATATAAATACACCATAAAATCCCCACAATAATTATAGGTGAAATTATAGTCTTCATGTTTTCCAGGAATATGGGGGTTTTTTCACCTAAGGAAGCTGATCTTTACAGGAGAATGGACATTAAAATTGAATTAATTATGAATCTGAGGAACTTTTCTGCCGAGTGATTACATCATTAGAAGTGTTTTAAAGTATGCATTTACTGTGTGGTCTTTGGTTCTGCTCATGTGCTGCTGTGTGAATGTGTGTTACTCACATGGGTCTTTTAAACTTACTTTTTGCTTCAGTCTCCTGTATTAATACCAGGTCACTTCCAGAATATTTTTATAGACATTTTAAAACAATCAGCCTGTACCATTAAATAACACTGAATGTCATTTGTCACATCTAGATACAAAGGCAAACTGATAACAATTTTAGGTAATACAGTAGCAGTTAAGATCCATTTCAGGACATTGTACCCATATGTTGCATGTCTGGTTCAATTTTAAAATGGAATGCAATGGTAAAACTGTGCATGTAGCAGAGTGTTTAAAATAGACCCAGAAGCTCTGTACACCTGCCACCCTTTGTGTCACCAAAAATGTCATGTCTACTGGTATTTGAGCAACTGTTTTAACCAGGAAACTTGTTATTAAACTGCATTGTAAATGGTCTGGAATCACTTAACAGAAGATGAAGAAAGGTGGTTTCAGTACCAAAATAAATGAGTGATGTTTCTATCAAATACTGTATCATTGATTCACGTTTCCTGTCCCTTGGGTGTTTTTTCAGACAGCAGCAAAGACGTTTAAGTTCAGTTAGGTTAGGTTAGACGAGCATCACATCACTTCTTGCTCAGTGAGAAGCTGCCTTTTCTGTGGGGTATCAAGCCAGCCCTGCTGTCCTCTGAGATTTTCCTAACTGAGGGTATTGCTGGACAAATTCTGGAAAGGGTCCAGATCCTCAAGGAAGCTCTGCATTAGAGCTACTTGCCATAGTAAACCTGGAAATGGTATGGAAAAGATCAACATTATACCAGAGAGTTTGCAACTTAGGGAAAAACCTGAACTTGCAATAAATTATGGAATGTACCTAAAAGGACATCTACATATATATCATTGGGAGGAAAAAGAAGCAGCAAATCTGAAAGGCAATTGTTTTTCTCATTCGAAAAACACTTTTATTGCAAGAGTCTCTCTTCCTCTTTATGCTAATCTGCTTCTGCTGTCACTTAAAATGATGTCCTGGAGAAAGCCTTGTTTTATCAGTTTTATTATCAGCTTTTTTATGATCAGTTGAGGGCAAGGACACTCCAAGAAACAAACTGTTAAAAGAAGCCTATCAAAGAACCTAAGGAAATTACTTAATCGCCTTTTTTCTCTCCTTCATTTTTTCTCTTTTCAGGTTATGAGGGTGTTTCTGAATTTTTCACAGATCTGCTGAACCACATAGCAGCTGTCCTGCAGGGTCAGGTACCTGAGGTGACCCAGCTAAACCGCAGCAAGCTCCTGGCAGAGCAGAGCGGTGGGATCATGGATGAGCGGATATGCTGTGCTAGCACAGGCTGCCTCAGCGTCATGGGAAAAGACTCCTCCTGGATTGTGGAGAATGAGACCAACAGCTCAGTAAAACTGCAACATCAGAGACTAGGCTGCAACTCAGCAGTGTCCCCCAGCTTCCAGCAGCACTGCGTCGCTACATTGGCAACAAAAGCTTCTTCTCAATAACTTGCCAATGCCATGGACTGAGAAAAAGCCCCAGGGATACAAATTGTGGTCCCAGAACCAGATCAGGCTTTAAGAATACAATTGACAAAAAAATGGAAAAAAACCCCCACCATAAAACACAATACAAAAGAGCAAAATAAAAAAACTTTCCATTTGAATTAATCTAATTTGCTGATGAAACGGACTGAAAGGGGAAGAGCGAGAAAGTGATCCAAATCCATTTCATCAGATTCCAGTTGCAAATCTGTAGTGAGTTTACACACATGTGTTTTAACACTAGTCCTTTCATTGTGGGAGGGTTGCTCTTTCATTTCTATTGTTCTTTGTAATCACTGGTGACCAGCATTTTAAAATCGGACCTCATGGTGTCAAGAAGATAATAATGTTGAAATGCAGTGTCTGAATGTAACAGTGCTAGAGACTTTTGCCTAAAAAACTCCCTGTTCCTCTTTTTTCCAGGTAGGCCATTGCATAAGAAAGCTAAGACAACTTCAGTATCACTAAACCAAATCTCTTGAGATGTTGACCAGCCATGATGCTGGCAGGTAGCTTGCTGTTTCGCTTTGAGTAGGACAGAGCAGCTTGCTTCTTTTCAGGGCACAGAACTGAGGTGACCACCCCTGTTCCAGCTTTGCAGTTCTCCCCTCAGGCCTCATTGCTTCACTCAAATCAGCTTCTAACCATGCTTGCCAACAGCAACACATTTCACCAAGATAGGGTGCCAGTATTTAGGTGGAGTCATTTAGTAGATTAAATAACATGCTTTCAATTGTCTGCTAGTGCTGAAATCCTAGAAAAGTTAATGGAAGCAGCTCGTCTCTTTAGCAGGGAGTTTAATTTTCCCTCCATTGCACTTGTGAGCACTCTGAGACAGCTCTGGGAAAAGGCTGGCAGAGCTGTGCATTTTCCTTGGAGCAGCAGACCTGACCTGCATATCCTGAGGGGTAACACAGTTGCTGCCTTCCACAGATCTATGATATACATGTATTTCTGTAAATTATAAACAAAGTTGTGTACCTTCATATAAGGTAGGAGTACAGGACAGCTCTAGCTTGGAGACCCCATTACTTTGTTGCAAGCTGCCAGGCGAGGCCATATGATAATTTACAACAGTGCTTTATACTATTTGTAAACTATAGCACAGCCAATTTGTATCTCTTGAGATATCTTCTAGTATCTTCTGCTGTTGAGAATTCCTGCAACTTTTGCCAGTTCTGAACACTATATCGGAAATATCCAAGTGCTAAGAACAGAAACACTATTTTGGTAGAAGTGGCCTTCTCTTCCCCTTATTAGCCCTAAAATACATTTAAGAAGGGTGGCGTTAAGAAAATTTCCTTAGTTAAGCTCCTATCTTGCAAATACAGGAATTTCTGTCTTTTCTGTAGGACGTGTTCATAAAGCATCTGTCACTGCAGCATTTAATACCAGTTTGCTTAGTATCATGTGTTAGATGGCTACTCAAAAGGAAAGGGTCTAGAACTTAAAGCCGAGGTAGATTGTGTAAAGAGGATTAAAGCGTGTAAAAGATGTCACCGACCTACTTGATGGTACCAGTCCTAGAGAGGAAAAAGTTTTGAAGACTTATGTAGCAGTTCTTTTATGTAAACAATGCTTTTTCTATAGGAGAGATTGGTCTTCTTCCAAAATGCCATTCTTGGGAATTTCCTGTAGCCAGGATTGAATTATTCAGGATGATTTCCACAATAGAAGATGATTCCACCTCTAGAGGGATTACTAACTTTAAAATATTTCTATAGGCACTGGAAGAACCTCATGAGTGGGTGTCAGTCAGATCCCAGGGTGCACATAAACACAGCCAACTTCCTCAAATGTTGCAGATCTGTTCTGAGCTGGACACCCCTCACAACCCTTTGAGGCTGCTGGATCCCTTGTTGTCTGCAGCTTGCAGGTCTCAGATGGCTGTGGTGTGAGTGAGTCAGATGTACATAGGTAAGGGTTTATAAAAGTATGCATGATAGACCAAACCTTTCGTAAAGCCATGACTAAAATAAAATTGACATCTACAGTTTGGGGTTTGTTTTTGTTTGTTTAAAATAAAAAGTGTTTTTATCTTACATGTGTAACAAAAGATGCCCTCAGGAAGGAACTTGCCAGTGCATATTTTTGTATGGTACTTTCTTGTAACCAGCTGGTGGAGTGTTTGTAGACTTGCCTATTGCTCCCTTTATTACAATGGCTTGGGCTTTTTTTGGTTCTTTGGGTTTTGTTTCTTTACTGGGTGGTGGGGATGAAGCAATGATGTTAGAACTGGGTTACTGACTCAAGACCTTTCAAACTAAGTATGTTTACATGAATCTGAGTGTTGGATCCAGTGGAAATGTCTGTATGCTGTTTCCTAGTTAGAACATCAAATAAGAATTTTATTTTCCTGGCTGCCTTCTAAATTTTGGTTGGCCTATTTTGCACTGCTTTTTTTCTCCAAAATAAACTACTGAAATATAATTGTGCATTTTAAACTTGTTTACAAATGATTGTTAGAAGTTTATTTTGTAATTCTCTGAATGCTTGCAGAAATACTATATTTAAATATTACTCCAGAGCTTGGCAGTAACTAGAAAACAAGTTTAGGTCATTGGTGTGATCAGTGACATTTTTCCCATAGTTTGTAATTTATTTTTTATTTATCGAATGTATCGGTATCACTTTAATTTACCAGGTGCAGTTATGCAGGTACCTGTTGTGATGTGGCATTACAATAGAGTTTTGACATAAATTACCATGCATTTGCTGTACTACTATATTTCCTTGCAGAAATTAAGGTAATGGCTTGTGTGCTAGAATGTTGCTAAATTACAGAGGCAAATTGGAAGACCAATTTGTAAAAGCCAAAACTGTAAATTACTGAGTATCCAGACAAACAATTACATTCTTGCAAAACATTTGAGCATGAGTATGTTATTAAGCTTGTGCTAAAAGTGCTTTTCTGAATTGCTGCCTCATTTGTAAAGTTCAGGATAGTTTTTGATTTAAGCTAAGCTTCACAGTAAGTTAGTTAATATTCTGTAGTCTTGTCTTTCTTTGTAAAAGTAGAGGAGTGTAGTAACATTAGACCATACCGGAATGCCCTTGCTCTTAAAATTGCAGACAATCTGAGGAGATTTTCCATAATGTCTGTTTGAATTCTTTTTATTGTGGGTTTGAAAAAGGTTCTTCTGTGTTTTCAGAGGCATAGCTGTTACTGCTGTGCTAATGGGAGCAATTGTATTAAAATTACATGGTCACCAGTTAGCTTTATAGGGATTTATTACTGTTCTGCTTCACTGTTTGAATTCCACAAGAACACCATTAGCTTGACTGGAATTTCTTCAGGTTTTGTGTCAGCATGGTGGAGATGAGACTCTGGTTTCTACTGAAATTACATAATTAGCTTTCCCTGTTGAAGAGAACTTGAGTGGTGTTACTGCTGCCTGTGATATAAAGTCACCCTCTTCCCCATCTAGCTGACTTAGCCACATTGTGCCTGACTTTGTAGCCTATGCCAGAACATCCTGATCATTATGTGAAAGCCAATTGCAGAAATGCAACCAAACCATCAGCATCAGTGCTTAGCACTTGTGGTTTGTGTAGTGCAGAACCACTGGGCCAGTGATGTTGTGCCTTTGGTTGAAGAGTCTGGCTGTACAACCTTTGTGCTGAGGAGCTGATCAGCTGAGGAGCTATCGACTGGGCTGGTCGATAGGTAGGATAGATTCATTATTACTTTTCAGACTGTTGTAATGTTAAAGCTGTTTAAAGATCTCCATTGTCAATGTGGGAATGTTTCTGCAGAGGTCTGCAGCAGGTTGCACAGACTGAAGTCTACCAGTTTAATTTGTTCTCATTGTAGATGATTACAAGCTAAGAATTAAAGATAAAGCCTCAAGTTTTCTAGATTAACTGTGGGCAGTATCCAGCCAGGGAACAACCAAGTGGAGTAATAGAGATAATAGAGGCGGAACACAGTTCAAAGGCAGACTAAATGGGGCCAGAAGTGTTTGAATTGCCTGGCAAAAAAGAGCAAAACAGGAAAAATGCTCCTGTTGTTTAAATCAAATATAAAAAATCCAGACTTCTCAGTTCTTAGACTAACACTGCTTTCCTCAAGTCTTTGCATGGCAGCTGTGACAAGTGAGTCAGGCTTTTCCACAATTGCTTCTAGCCTTGCCTTCCACAGCTGTGCAGAAAATCTTGGATTTTGGTTTCTTTAGTGAACAGAGTCTGAGTTTGTAACAATCTCCCCATGCACACACTTGTGGGAGTTCACGTGCATTACCCTGCTAATTTTTTTCCCCTTCTCTCCTTTTTAGTAAGAGATGTATTGATTTCTGTATTCAGTATACAATTACTTTATTGTGTGTGTTATGTAATTAGGAATATGTGAAAATGCTTCGTGTAGATTAAAATATTTCCTTTAATATAATCTTCTCTCGCTTTCATAGAAAAATGGACATGCCATTGCAGATCACATTGCTGATTTTATTTGTAATATTGCTTTAATATCTATTTCAGAGGAATGTAACCTCCAGAAAAGTACTTTTCACATCTTTACTACCTTCCCTTTCACTGTTCACCCTATATGGATCCAGACCATCAGCACTTGAGCTTTTGACTGGATGGGTTTCATATCCTCCATGGATTCTGTCACATTTACATGGCCACACAAGTTACTTGAGAAGGTTGACGTTTGGGAGGATCCAGGCATAAATGGAGATGTTGGAGCAATTCCTCAGCAACACAAGCACAGTAGCATTTGTAGCAAGCAAAGGGAATTGGTTTTGCTCTGTGTGTGCAGGTGGCTCTTGGGGTCTGGTCCACCCTACTCTTGGGGCAGCTTTTCTGTGGAAATAAAAAAAATCCATTGAGAGAAAAACATCCTTTATCTGTGATGCAGAGGGAGGGCAAGGAGGGTAGGGCTTGGGAGTAAAATCCTGGCCAGTGACATCATGGTACCACTTGTCCAGAATTTCACTCTGGTTTTTAATAGCAATCTAGGGTGATATTTTCTTCCTCTCCATTATTCTTACCCTGAATCCACTGGGGCTGATGATAGCAGATGCCTGTGGCCCACATGAACTCATGAGCAGATGACCTTACCTAGTATGTCATGATTTTGCAG
This sequence comes from Toxostoma redivivum, assembly GCA_013397375.1. Taxonomy (NCBI): domain Eukaryota; kingdom Metazoa; phylum Chordata; class Aves; order Passeriformes; family Mimidae; genus Toxostoma; species Toxostoma redivivum. Next base: position 1,152,374 of record VXBI01003609.1, read on the forward strand.
AGGGCTCCTGATGTGTTGGGAAGTTTTTGTTGATGGCCAGGAAATCTCTTGAAACTCCAGAAATAACTGAAACAGCAAATGGAGTTCATGAAAATCAGGTCTTCCAGCATTTTTAAAGAAACCCACATTTTATTTCTTCCTTCATTCTTTACACAGTAGTTTTAGATATAAATTATTTTAACTTCTTTTTTTTGTGTGAAAAGTCATATATACATATATAAAGTTATTAAAAGGTTGAGAATATGTTGAGTATAAAATAGTGACTTCGTTTCAGATGTTAGGAGCCCCTAAAAATGAGTTGTTTATCCTCTTGTAAAGTCAGTGCTGTAAAAAAAATTATTAAAAAATAAAAGATGTGTTAGATGTATCTTTTATTATTTATTTCTGATTCAGTATTTGATACAGATTGTGTATACCCTTGTGACAACTACATACTAAAAACACTGTTGTTCTTAAAATGGAGTAACAACAATTCCTTGGAATCCCAACAGTTGTGAGAGAATTAGCCCTCTGGGTGTGAATAGTGTTGGATATTGTCCTTCAGTCTCCAGCACTGCTTCCCACCCAAGCATGGCTGAATCTCGGGGACCATTGTGTGTGTGTGCTCAGTTTCGCAAGTTCATTGGTATCTGTGTTCAAATCCAGCTGTACAGTGTTAACAAGTGTGTCTTGTGATTCGCTTCAGCCTGGTTCACTATGATTTCTGAAACGTAATTCCCACTTTGTACTTAAATTTGTATAGGATTATATAAACCCTTAAAAGATCATGGCTTACTGTAAAACCCAAAATACTTGCTATTTGGCGTCTTCAGTTGCATGACTGATCAGATCAGACAATGGAGATGGTGCTTTCATCTAACAGCATTCATTTCAATGGTAATATATTAATTTTCTTTTCGTTTGCCAAGCACCTGTTTTGGACAATGTTTTGGTTTCAACAGTAAAGCAATATGCAGTAGGTATTGTGGCATTATCTCTGTAATTGTTTTGAAGAGAGGATTGTCCCTTTCCAACACATAATGAAAATAAATGCCTTATAACAAGTTCTAGTTTGCTTCCTCTTTCTGAGCGGATAGGGCAGTGAGGTGAGCAGCTCATCGGGGGAGACCTGTTTTCATGGTAATTCAATGTTCACATCCTTTCCAAGTGCAGTTGTTTGCAGCCCCACACTCAGGCCTTGAATACCATCTTTCCATCTGAAGAAAGTCCTTGGGTCCCAAATATTTGTGAATATCCAATTAAGACAGTATTTATAGTAGTTCCATCAAGTAATATTATTTTTCCTCTTGTTGATTTTGCATCAGGTATGGACAATTTCTGTCTGCTGTTGCCATCCTTTGAGAAAAAAACTTGTCTAACTCCTTTGGACATCATTTCTGTGGGGGTTATTTGGTTTTTGGGTTGGTTTTTTTTGTTAAGTGGGGATTTTTTATTTGTTTTGGTAGAGGTATGGTGGGAGTCTGAGGGTTTCTGTGAATTTATTGTGACACATAGGCCTGAGTTTGCAAGGAGTTGTATGGATGCTGCTACTGGCAAAGAGTCTGTGACCAAAAAAAAGGGAGAAACTAAATCATAGAATATGTTGAGTTGGAAGGAACCCATCATGTTCATCAAGTCCAACCCCTGGCCCTGCACAAGACACCCCAAGAATCACATCATGTGCCTGAGAGCACTGTCCAAATGCTTCTTGAACTCCTTCAGGCTTGGTGCTGACTAGTTCCCTGGGGAAGCTGTTCCAGCTATAAATACAATAATATTCAGATTAAAAATACAGTATTCAAATTAAAATTTAGATGAAGATCAATATGTAAAATGTTGTTTCTCAGGTGGAGTAACTCCCTAATTTACATTCTAGTACTGTTTCTGTGCAACACTTTTAGTTTCACTTTGGTTCTTCCATGTTTCCCTGAGGTTCAAGAGAGTGTGATCTCCTCAGGATCGAGTTGAAAGACAACTTGCTCCAGTGCACTTTCCCCGGTGCCAGGGCAGCTTTTGGGCCATGCCTTGTCCTCAACACCCCCTCTTGCCATTGAGTGTCTGCCCAGGGCTGAGAGTGAGGGCAGTGCCCACTCTGGCTCCTGGCCCTCCCTAGGGAAGCTCATCCCGTGGGTGAGGTACATCTCTGGGCACCATGCACCTCCCGCGCCAGGGAACCCCACACACCCACCCCCCTGTAATGCATTCCACAGGCCAACAGCACTGAGGTTTTGTGCAGAATAAAGAAATAAGTCGAGATCAAAGTCTGGCAGATGTTCCCTGAGCATCTCAGCAGTTCTGTGGGCTGCAAGCGATGGGAGAAAACTGAGCTTCAGACTGGGGGGTCCAGAATACAGCCCTGGCAGTGCGTGGGTCTTTCCTGGCAATGCACATAGAATATCTAAAATATGATCAGTGCTCAGGGATTTTGGGGTCAGCATCTCTAACCCTTGGTCCTCCAGCTGCCCTGTGGTCTGAAGCCCAAAAGATGGAAAAGTTGTGCCTGTAAGCACAGTGCCAGCTGGCCACGATGGCTGCTGGCAATGTACAGGAGGGGCATCTCCTCAGGATGGCCCTTCACCTCTGGGCAGCACAGACCAGTAGTTCTCCTCCTGTCTGGCCTATTTGTTACTTCTTTCTAATCTACTCCCGTGCTGTTCACATGGTTTGACTTGGTCAAGTACTGCCCCAGTGTTTGAACTTTTAATGTGCTCTGTGTGTGTTTGTCAATGTGTGTTCATCAGGTANAAGGAAGGAAGGAAGGAAGGAAGGAAGGAACCCCCATTGCGATGTGTTTGTGGTGAGAGGACCCCTCCGTTCCTTTTTGCAGGACCCTTCAGACCCTGCAGCATGCTGACAACCCACACTGAAGCTGCCAAAACAAAGGAAGGAGCCCACTGCAATTTTATTTTTCCTTAGATAAATTTTTTATATAGAATATATTACAGTCAGAGTTCTCAGCTTTTAATCAAAAGATAACAAGTTATTGCAGTTTTTTTACCCAGTGAAACTACCGGTGAAAGAACTTTCTAGAAAGCTGTCCTGTCTTTTAAAAAAAAGAGGGAGAAAACCCCACCCAGACAGAAAATACACATGTAGGTTGCACTTCGCACCCACGGGCGCCCTGCTGGGCGTGTGGGCATCCGTGTGGAGAGGGGAGCGTGAGGTGAGGCAGCGGCGATGGGCACAACACTATGGCGAGGGAGGCAGGCCTGGGCGCTAGCGAGGTCGGGTCCTAGGCACGGTGCTTCAGCTCGGCGTAATTGCTGTTAGATCGGGAAATGAACGCGCGGCGGAGGGAGGGGGCGGCGGCGCTGCTTCCGCCGGCACGGGCAGCGCTGGGCCCTCAGCCTCGCCTCAGCTCGTGCAGCTTGTGGGCGACGCGCTCCAGCTCCGCCTCGATGGCAGCCAGGCTCTCCAGCTCCTGGTCCTGCAACAACATCCCAGGACGTGTCAGTGCCCACCGCTGGGCAGCCCTCGCCCCCCAGAGCTACAGAGAGCCTTGCCTGCCTGCCCCGTCCCTTCAGCCTGCATTCGTCCCTCAGGACGGACAAGTGTGCACAACACTAATTAATTCTGCCCTAATGTTTAATTACTGCTGCTAGCGATGGGGACAAAACATGCAGCTGCCATTCTTCCCCTGTCCCCTGCCAGGCAGTCTGTGCCTCCACAACAGGGGGCTGGAGGGCGCCGGGGGCCGGGGCAGGCTCTGCCGAGCAGCACCGGGTGCCAGCACTGGGTCCGTGCCGTCAAACCAGGCAGCAGGTGGGCACCGCTGCTGCCACCGGCGGAAAGTGCAGCATGTGCCCTGCCCATGTACTGGACAGCGGTGTCCCCCTCTTCCCACGCTGCCCTGGGTCACTGCTTGCACCTCCGCTAGAAGAAGATACTTTTTCTGGGAAAATAGTGACTGAGGAAGCCATCAGTTCAAAGGCTCAAGCTGCCCATCACTTGGTGGTATTTCTATACTGGCTCTTGTGTACCTATGCTGTCACTTGTAGCTGCTTTATTTAGTGCAGGTGCTCAGATGCCTGACTGCGTGGCTTTGCCCAAACTCAGTCCATATCCAGCTGGCCCTGCCTCACTGCCAACCCTAGCCCTGCCTGTCCCTCACAGCTGTGGTCACCTGGGCTCTCTGTAGGCCGTGCACTCAGCACAGCGGCAGCAGGCTGTGTGAGCAAACTTGGTGCTGTACCTTTTCCTGTCGGTGGAGCCGAGGTGACAGCCCCTCTCCTTTGTCAGGAGGAGCAAAGCCTTGCTGCTGCCTTCAGCAGCTGCCAACTACAGGGTGACACTGAGCCACTGCACTGCATGTGGCTGGTGTGAGAAAAGTACAGTAAGTATGTAAAAATAAGGAATTGTTTTCTCTTCCTGAACTATTTTCCTGGACAAAGAAAAAAGTCACCTTGCCCCTCCTCTGGGCCTCAGTCCCTAGGAAAGCTCTGGCTACAGTAGGGTGCCAGCTGCTCAGGGTGCCTGCAAGCACCCAAGGTGGCCAAGCAGCTGTTCTATTTTGTTTGAAGTGGGTCAGAGAGCAGCTGGCTGAGGCTCACCTTGCTGGAGGAGAACTTGGGCTGCAACTGGAGACCCCAGAAAGGGAGAAAAATAGGTTCTGAAATCCTCTATAGCACCCAGAGAGAGTTTGGTTGGACCCAAAGCATTGCCTGTGTGCTCTGGCATGCATCTGCCTGGTCCCATATGCTGAGCCCTGGAAAGTGCAGGGGACAGCACTCTCAGCCCATATCTGTACCCATGCTGGCCTCACTGGCCAAGCCACACAGCCCCATGGCCCAGAAATGAAGAGAGGGGACAGGACAACTGCCAGAGCCTGTGCCTTCCCTCACTGCTGTGGGCCCAGCCTTTCTTGCTGACTCCCAGAGGCCCTGACCTAGTTTAAAAAGCCAACCAAACAAAAAAGTCTTGTTGCATCTGTAAACACAGCAGTTTTTCAGCCTCAGCAACCTCTTTTCCAATCCCCATTTGGAGACTCAGTCTGCTACCTTGCAGACAAGGTGCATCCCAGAGCCCCTTGCAGGAGCAGGCGGGGAGCAGCCTCCCTGGGGGACAGATGTGGGATGTGAGCAGACAGTGGTGGGAAGCAGATGGGGCAGCCCACACCACTGCATTCCTGCTTCCAGCTGAGACATTTGGCTTTGCTTTGAAACAACACAACTGGAGATGCTCTCATGGGGGGGATGCTGATGGGCAATTTTTGGCCAATGGTTTGGTGCATAACTGAGTCAAGAGGGGTGTTTTGGAGGCAAGAGAGCCAATTGCCTTCACTCACCTGCTGGCCCAGCCTATTCCTGGGCACCTGATCATGGCCTATCCCAGGCCACAAAGCCCACGCCCAGCCTCTCTGCCTAGTCCCCTGCATTATCTCAAATTCACCCTGTCTGGATCTGGGCCTCAGCACAAAGGTGAACCCACCCGCAGATGTAGTGAGCTATTACCTAGCATCCCACAAGGTATCAGGGAAGGAGATCTCTGACTTTGGAAGCCTGGCTCAGATGAATTTCTGTATCTGTCAACCATTTCCACTCCAATGCCTCAGGTCTCTCACCACAGCTAGTACCCCTGACTTACCTCTGTAGGAGGTCTGACATTACTCACTCCATCCCTGAGACAGGGAAAGCATTCCTTTTGACTTGGACGGGCTTTGGGACACAAGGACCACCCCTGGGCTCCAGTTATAGCTCTGGTCACTATGTCCAGCACAAGCCAGAGCAGAAGTCCTGTCACTGGAGTCATGACTCTGGGGGGCAGGGAGTGCTTTTGTGCTAGTTACTAAAACAAGGATAAAAACCAAAGGCACAGCCAGGTGACAACTTCATTAATACCCGAGGCTGAATGACTAGAAGTTCACTTAGCATCAACTTAGTGTCACAGAGGACCACTGCTGGCTACATTAATGCCAGTATACCATCCATATCTCCAAGTGAAGTTTGGATAACTGGCTGGGATTTATTCTTAAGCCTGTGTACACCAACCTCTGTTCTCCTGTTAGCGCTGCCTTCCTCATCCTTCTTTTCTTCAGGCATGGGAGCAAGTGGAAAGCCTCCTTCACTGCTGTCCTCCTTTGAGTGATGCTTCCATGACCTTCTCACGTCTTCCTCTGGACTACTGAAGGCATACTTGTGGGACCTGAATGTCTTTTTCATGGACCTGTCTGGGTCTTCCTCACTATCGTTTTCCTCCATGCGCTTCTTTGATGTCAGCTGCTTGGCCAGCTCATCCATTTTGTTCCACCTCTTAGTGTCTTCCCACTCCCTGGAGGACTCTTCTTCCATCTCATCGCTTTTGGCATCCCTGGGCTGAAAGGTGTCCTCTTCTCCCTGCATCTCCTCATCCTCCAGGTGTTGCCTTCCTTCTCTCAGTGCCCGGGGTTGCTCTTCCTCCTCCTCTTCCTCCTCCTCTTCAGAGCTTCGCACATCTTTTCCAAATCCCAGCTCATCATCGTTATCTGAAAGAGCATTAAACAAAGCAGTGAGCACAAGTGTTAACCTGTTTAAGGTCCACCTTATAACTGAGCCTTCAGTGATGATGCCACATGTATTTCTTGACTTAGGCCTGCTTTCCCAAGATTCTGGAAATACCCACTCTCATGTTGCCATGTCAGTAATGGGGCTTGAAGGCAGCAGTCAAAAGCCCTGTAGGAAGCTCAGGGAAGATGAATTAGTTGTACCTAGGAGTTATGAGAGCTGAGCAGTGAGGCAGCTTCAGGGCCTGTGTTACCTGCTGTGCATGGGCCTGTGTGTCAGATGATTGTGGTGGGGTCTGGGTGGCTGCTGGCCAGTGTGTTTCTGTAAACCCAGTAAGCACCTGCCTCAACTTCTTGGCTTTGAAGCCTCTACCCCATGTGTCTCAGTGCTCTCAGCTCACCCCAGGAAGGCATCAATGCAGTCTGAGATACATACTGTCACCTCCTTGTGTCTCCTCAGCCTCCTCATCCTCCTCAGCCAAATTGAGTGACCTCTCTGCTTCAGTAGGGTCCTCCTCTGCAGCTTCATCTCCATCATCCTCCCTCTCGACACGTTCCGCTGCTACCTCCTTGCTGTGCTCCTGGCCCTGCCTGGATGGCTCTTCTCCCTCATCCTCAAATTCCAGGCTGTCCCTGGAGCCTCTGGGCTCCTCCTCTTCATCCCCTTGCTGCTGCTGCTCATCCTCACTGAAATTTTTGCCAATGTGGTTGTCCAAAACTTTGTTTCGATGGCTATCCTCTGTATTCCTGATGTCATTGCTCTCATCTTCCTCCTGATCCTCTTTCTCAGCAGGGTTGGTATCCCATGGCCTGAGTTCCCTCTCCTCCAGGCTGTTTTTTCCCTCCTCTCTTGAGTCTTCATTTTGCTGGGGCTTCTGTGCCGCCAGCTCAGCCAGGGACCCTGTGGGTTGCTCCTCTTCAGGGCTCTCCCCTGCTGCATTTACAGTGGGAGAAACAAGAAGAAACACCTCTGCTGAGAACTCATTTCACAACCAGCAAAGGCCAAGCATTTCTTAGGGAACTTGAGCCCTGCTCAGCAATCTGCTTAACCAGCCCATAGACCCTTTTGCAAGTCACTTCAGCATATGTTTGCATTCAAGCAAGGCAGTGTTCTCTCTGGTGCCTGTGCTCCTGGAAAGACTTGCAAGGCTGAAGTTAAACATATGCTGAAGTGTTTTGCTGCAGCACAGTCCTCATCACCATCTCTTGAGATGCCAGCCACGAACTCACCCTGCATGAAACCAGACTGCATGTAAAATGAAATTATTTAGGAGTGTAATATGGCATTTGCACAGCTCTCTCTGCTCTGAGTGCTGCACTCACATCACATCCTTATTTCTCCCACCAGGCTGAAGAGGCAGCCAGCCCTGTTCACAGGGTGCTGGAGGGAGGAGGGGTGCCTCTGCTTCTGCAAATGAGCTACTCAGCAGGAGCTTAATGTGGGCTGAGTATTTGCTCTTGCTCAAGGGAGACTGGCCTCTTTTAAGACTATTAGCCAGAGAAAACAGTTCACAAAAGAAAATATGCGAGTTTGTATGCCAGAGAGATATGGAAAGGTAAGTGCAGCCCCAAGGAGTGCTGGGGAGTGTGCCAGGATGAGGGGATGCAGTGAGCTGGTCACACAAGGCTGATGGGTACCAGTAACACTGTGCTGGTGTCATCAGGCTGTCACTGGGCCTGGATGGCCCATGTGCCACATTTCATCTTCACTTCATCTTCCTCTGAAACTCTGCAAGAGTTTCAGGTGTGTCTTCGCCGTAGGGAGATGCAGTGCCACCATCCTACCTGTTGGATTTTGGTGGTGCTGGCTGCAGCAGCAGCAGCCCCGAGGGGTGTCAGTCCTTATTGCTCTAAGGATCTTTGGACAGGTGTCACAGCAGTGCTGTGCTGCTGTGGGCAGGCCATGTGCCCCAGAGGTGCTTGAGACCCTCTGTGGGTGCCCAGCTGCTGCTGGACAAGGAGTCCCATCACCCCACATTGGCATTGTGGCTTTCTAACAAGGAAAAGGGAAGGGGCCAACCCCTCCTTTCTGCTAAACTGCCTGTCTGTAGTAAGGCCAGAGAAACACTGACAAGGGAAATCCCAGCTGAAGGTATCTGTATCTTTCCAAGATACAGGTGTTTTGTGTGGGTGTGTGGGTGTATGTGCTGTGTGTGTTTCAATTTTCCCTTCAGAGACTCAGTATCTTAGATTCCTGGAAACAAGGGTGACAGGCAAAAACCCAGATCACCCTTGCCTGTATCACTGACTCTTTCAGTGCAGGGGTTTCCCTGGCTGTGACTCATTTTAAGTGTTATAAGTGAGTGAAAGTGTCAGCAACAGGGTGGAAAAGTCATTATCACATTGATAACTTGACCAGTTACTGTAGCTTAGAAACTACGTGTTGTTCGAGCTGGTAAATAAGAACAAAGCAAACACCAGGTTGCTTGTTTGTGTCAGCAGCAGCATCAAAGAAGATGCCTAAAAGAGAAGCAGATGGACATATCAAGGCTGTTTGAAAGAAGATCCTTGTTTACAGCCTGACCTGGATTTCCCGGGGGTGGAGGCTGACACTGACCTCTCTGCTTGTTCTTGCCGTTCTGACTTTCAAGGACTTCAGAAAGTTCATCTTCGAAGCCACTATTTTTCTTCTGCTGCTGAGTTCTCTCGTTGGCACCTGTGTCAAGTAGCAAAAAGTAGGGAAAGGCAACAGTTCCTTCTGTGTTTCAGAAAGTAGAGGTAGAAAAATAGTTCTGTGCCCTTTATATTTGCTACAGTGGAAAAATCTACCTGGGAGGAGTCAGATTGGAGGGTATGTGAATCAACTGCAGCAACAAAACCACAATCAAAAACATCATCTTCAGGAAAGAAAATGGTCTCTAGAGACACAGGGTTGCCAGGAAAACTAATATTGGTGGAGAGCTAGGGAATAAGAGGTGCTGAACTGCAGCACACTGAGGGCAACAGAAGACTTCATCACCAGAGTACTGAAGGATGAAAATTGCCTCCTGCCAGATTCTGCCTATTCACCTCTGTTGAGGTGAGCCCTGAGAGCTCCTGTGTCCTCCAGCCTGGCTGGAGGGGCCCCTCTCCCCTGGGTGCTGAGAGGAAGAAGCAGCACTTGTTCCCACTGCACAGGTAGTCTGGGGCTCCAAGGCCACATGCCTTAGCTCTGGGATTATGGAGCCTGATAGAAAAAAATACAACACCCAGGAGAGAGGTGTCTGAAGGCAGCATGAGCTGGAGGTCAGGCTGCAGCTGTCCTGTCAACCAGCAATGGAATCTGCAAGCCAAACCCACCCTGTCTAACCCAGCTCATGCCCTGCTTGTATGCCTTAATGCAAGGGCAAGAGCCAGTGCTGCCAGCCCAGTCCTCTCTAGCCCAGAACTAAATGGTGTGGGCTCTCCAACCTGAGCAGAACCAGCTGCACCAGCACAGAGGACACCAAGATTAACACATTTCCTTTTCCCTTGGTCTTCAAGACTGTTCCACCCCCACTCTCTGTGATCTGTAGATTGGATGTCATGTTACCCTGGGACTAAGTGGTGTGATGGGCTCAGGCTGAGGAAAGAGTGGAGCAAGGTGCACCTCCATGAAATGAGTCCCTTCTTGTGGAGTCCATGCTGAGTGGCACAGCTTGTCAGATCTCTGAGTGCTCCTCCCCAATTCCCTGGTGTGCCTGGGCAGCCACGTCCCAGCGTACTGAAGAGAGCATGTCTTTTTTCCTCTGGATCACCAGAGCATCCATGGAGTCCATCTGAGGTCACTGGCCCCTCCACCATTTGGGTAGTGACTAAAATATGGTTTTGGGGGCTGCATGAGACTCTTTCCCAGCTCTGACTTCCTGAATTTTACCTCTCCTTTCTCTCTGTTGCCTCTGTGGCTTCCTTACTCTTAAAGCATTCTGGTGTCACTGCCTTCCAGCCATCTCTGGAAGACTTGCCACACAGGAGCAGGGCATAGGGGTGCCCTAGTCATTTTCTCTTTGGTAATGCCCAGCTGCCCCCTGATTACTCCAGGGAAAAGGAGTAGGGAAGGCCAGAAGTGCTCTCCCTGGAGCCTGGGGAGAGCCCTGTTGCAGCCTCACCCAGACAGAGGGATCTGGACTAGCTCTGAAGTAGCCTTGCCTGGGATCTGCATGTTAGCTCTGGGTAGCTGGGCACCTGAGAATGTCCCTTTCTTCTATCCACACACCTTGGCTCAGCTCCATGCTGCTGCTGCTGCTCCCACATTGACCAGTGGTGAGCAGTCTGCGCCTCTCCCAACCAAAGAAACTTGCATTTGAGTTAAGGAAGCCATCAAAATATACCCATTAACTCAAGAATATTTTCACTGGAGTCTTTTAGGTGCAAGTCTTACTGTTTAGTGGGGCTTCCCTGCTGCCACATCTGAGTTTAGTGCTAGACTCCAGCTACATGGACAGGGGAGATTTTCTTGCCTTTCGTTCTAGTTTGGGAGCTGGTGATTATTTGTTAAATTAAATTATAGTGTTTCCTTTTAGAGTTCTCCCACCTCAAAATGTCTAGACTCTACATTACCACCAAGTTACATTGATAGCTATTGAAATTATCAGATACATATTGGAGTTATTATAAACAAAAATCCTGTCCCCACTCACACAATCTCTGCTGAAAATCTTGGAACTACATTTCCTAGGGCATATTTATATGATCTCGAATTAATATAAAATATAAAAACAACAGAAAACAAAAGAAGCAATAAAACTGTATAAGGGACTACAACAGAAGAAAAAATCTTCCCTATAGTTATATTTCCAAAAACGTATAGTGGCACTGTACCTTGAGCAGCAATTTCCTGAAGTTCCTTCAGTAAGTTTTGGTGGCGAAGGATAGAAATAATTCGTTCATCTGCAACAGAGGAGACTTAGTACAAAAAATAGTCAAAACAAACCTCCCCCAACCCCAGGAAATCAACTAGAACTCCAAATGCCACTCCTTCATTTGCTCTTTTTGTTCCCTTGGCCTCCTTTGCTCTCACATCTCTTAACCATGTGATTAAGACAATAGGAAGGTCCTATGGAAACCAGGCAGTTTGATGTCACCCAGCACCCCCATGGCCACAGTGCCAGCACGAGGCATGGCCTGGGACAAGCAGTGGCTCCATCCCTGCTCCTGGGGCCCAGTACAGCCCAGTGGAAGAGGAAGGTGAACGTGTCAGGGGTCCCTTGACAGAGGTCCAGAGGCCAGGGCTCAGTTGGTCAGGACCAGTCCCTACTTGCCAGATTTGCTTTTGCTGATACCCAGCATTAAGTCTGAGGCAGTACCTCCTCGGAGAGTTTCTAGGCATTCCTCACTGATCGGCAGGGGGTTTGGCTTGGATAAAGTGTCAGAGATGACCTCTACAATGCACTTCATCACCTAGAAAGAGACAAAAATACAAATTAAAGAACTGGTTTTTTTGTCTTTTGTTCCTACTTGTCACCAAGGCTAAAGTACAGCAGATGATGGCACAGTTCTTGCTTTTCTGGTCAAGCCAGAACTGGATGTTCGGTTCTTGTTTTCTCCTAATGCAGGAACAGAAGGTACCTCCTGCAACTGAGAAGTGAGCAAATTACACGTGACAATGGAAAGAGCTTCTTCCATATGACACACAATTCAGCTGAGGATTGCACAGCTTCAGACAATCCCAGAGTATGAGCACATCTGGGCAGTAAAGGGTATCTGAATATATGCACAGAAAATCATCCTCTTTTAAGTCAATATACCTCAACCTGCATCTCATAAAAGGACTCAGTGGGAGGTTGTAGAGAGAAAAAAGTGGCCATAGCTGTTCAATATACAACCTTAAGAGCTCTTCAAACCCTGGGAAGGACATCATAGCCAGGCATGAAAGGTGAGGTGAGGCAAACTACTTTCAAACACAAATGAGAAATACTGCTCTCAAACCCTAGAAAGGACAAGATACTCTGGAGAAGTGTTTGACCTTGTGCTTTGAGTGTTCAACCCATCTATTATAGACTGGAAGAGCTCTACATGATGGCAGGTCATCTGAAAGCAAAGAAGTTCTGACACAGCTTCTCAGACAGGATGAACTTGGAACCCACCCTTTCCAGTAGCCAGGAGTGTTATTTATCTAATTTGTCACCTGCATTGAGATTGTAGGCATCTTGCCATGCCAAGACACACTACTGGGAGCCCTGGGAGTGTGTGGTCATGTAGACCCAAATGATCACACAGGATAGAAGCATTCACTACAGTCTGGTGCTGATTAGTAGTGTAGCAATCAGGCTGCTTAGTTCAAAAGGATGATTATTTATAAAGCAATATAGGAAAAATGCAAGGAAAAATGCAAGGCTCACAATTGCCTCTGGAAAAAAAAAGAGACTAAATTGAAAAAAAGAATACAAGTTAAGCCTTGGAGGCAAAACATTCACTCACTGCACCTCTTTCTCCTGATGATTTCAGCAGGCAGCCCTGAGAGCCCTGACCTCTCTCACAATGTACCATTCTCAGGAGAGCATAGCGCTGTGGCTGCAGTAAAAATTAAACACAAGTCAGCAGTCCCCAGTCATCCAAAATGCTGTTCATTCAAGCAGTTGGATATATTCACTGGACAGCTGGAATGGGCAAATTCTCACCCTGTGTAAGGAGAGAATTTTGCTTTTGCAGATCACAGCCATAAAATGCTGAACTCTATGCCTTACACAGTTTGAGGGAATTGCCTAATGGATTAAAAATGCTACAGGAAAGATAAAAAAAACCAAACAAACAAAACAACAAAAAAAAAAAAAACCAGGGGAATTTCCCTGGTATCATTCTATATCGCAAGCAATCCATTAATACTGATTTGAGATGACTTTGAGTCACTCTAAATAGAAAAAACCACCAGATTCTGATCTCTCCCTCTCATATTTCCAAACCTCTGGACCCACTTATTGTAGCAGTATTTGATGCAGCTTCAGAAGTAAAGACTTTCTCGGCATGAGAAGTAAGACTGGTTCAATGAAATATTCTATTCAAGCTTTTTCAAGACTTCTAAGCTGATCTAAGGTCTTTGAGCATAAAGAGACACACTCACCACATTCAGCTCTGAAATACATGAAATACATTCAGCTCTGTGGAGGAGCTTTGTAAAGTAGTGGAATGAAGAGTGCAGTCATCCCACAACACTCTCCTTGTCTTTTTGTTAGAGAAGGTCTTGCAGAGTGAGACTTCACAAGGTCATGAAACAGCCTGCATCAGGAAATGGAGGAGATCCTTTCCAAATGAATGTAATTAATCCAGTGCAAAAACTCGGACTGGAATTTTGCCATAGCTATCATCTAACTATGAGCATGTAACTAGATCCTTAAGAGCAGATCACAATGTCCCTACAGAGAAATCTCCAAAGGGTTGTGCCCTTACAAGGACAGACTTCTCCATATTTGAGCTGAGCCCTCCTAAAATGTGTGGTTGTAAGTGAGAAATAGTGTCCTTCAAGCACAAGAATGGACAAACACCAGAGACATTGTAAATGCTTTGGTCTTGTTCAGCTCCCTATGGAAAGCCCTTGGTGTAAGGGAAGTCTGATGAGCTGTTCAGGAAAGGCCTGCAGGTGCTGACTACTCATTACATAGCCCTGAGCCACCCAGAAATGCTGGTGGCACAGAGCATGGTGTGTAGGAAGAGCTGCAGTGCTTGTTGCTGTATTCATGTGATGATATCCCTGCCCTAATCTGTTCCATAAGACCAGGAATTCCTTCCCTGTAATGCTTTGTCTCAGAGGATGATGAAGACAGGAAAGCCCTAATGGCTTCTTCCAATTTCAGCAAATTCAAAAGAAAGCTGATTTTGCTCTCAGCTAGAGCCTGTGTCAGTGTAATAGCCAGGGAAGGGAGCAGTCTTGGGAAAGTCCTTCCTTGGTGGAAGCATTTCTATGGAGTTGCACCATCTGCCACAGAGGTGCCATTTTGTACACATGGAATATATTGGGGAATAGACCTCACAAGGAAAATCATAGGATTAATGGGTTGTCCCATCAGATCCCACTGTGGCATGGAAAGTTGAAGCGGTAAGTGCCTGTGCTTGTCCCTTCCAGCAGCACACAGCCTGAGGAAGGCACCCAGTGTCTCACAGCTCATGGCTCAGTCCCAGCAAGGGCTAAACAGGCTAAAAGTCTTAACAAAGCAACTGCTCTCCAGGTCCAGGCACATCTCACAGGACACAGGGAGGTGTTGCTCATGGCACACATCCTGCAGGTAACCTGCAATGGAGCCTGTGGCTGAGACTGGCATCAGTGTGCCCTCCCCTGCTGCTGCCTGGGGAAAAACATTATGTGGCTACGAGATTTCATAACACAAAATGGTTCAAGAAGTAAAATGGAAAAAGACTGGAGTTTCCTTTATGGACATGAGCTTCCAAAAATATTTTAATTCGGGCAGCCAAGAGATCAGCTCGTATGAAAGAGGGGGAATGGGGGTTAGGGAGTCATGTCTGACACAGATAAACAAATCCCCTCATCGAAGCATTTAGGTGCCAAAAGGCCATTGGGAGTGCACGTTTGTGAAGTGCAGCTATAAATGTTGGAGGGTGTGACACAGATACGTGCACAGAAGCCTGTAAAGGAGGGCTGGAGAGGTCAGCCAAGTCCTGCACTGCTCGTAGCCATCCAGACAGGCTGAGCAGGAACTGAGGATGGATTAGCAAGCTGAGAGTACCAGTTGCCTATTTTTCCAGAGCATGCATGTTTAAGTACACATACAAACTCAGATGTGTACACCCCCAAACACACACAGTTCCTGAATCACATCTCCCCCCACTCTCCCTTGAGTCACCTCCTGTTGGGAGCTTTGAAAAGCTGAAAGTAGGAGGACAAAGGAGAGTGATACCCAGCCTCCATCTCCTCTCTAAACAAGCTTGCCTGATCCCTATGTCACATCCTGAGGGACTTCCTTGGCTGCCCAGAAGTGGATGCACAGAGGGTAAATTCTGTTAAGAAGGGAGCTGAGATGATCCAGCTATAGGGATCAATGCAAATTCCTGGCACTTTCTACAGGGTATTTCAGTGGGAGTGGCCCAAAACCAACCACCTAAGTGGAGGTAAAATATCCCATCCTTTCTCTTCATTTGACCCTTTCACTACAGGCTCATCCTTACCTTAGTGTCGCCCTTATTCATGTCATTTGTCACAGGAAGGGAGACAGCTGTAAGGTAAGGAGAATGGGAAAAAAAAGAGAACTTGTTATTCGTCTCATCTGGAAGAAAAGCAGAGAAACATTATTCTGCTAAAATGGGAGTGGAGAAGAGGGGATCTCTCTCTGATGGAAGTGGTCCCTAGGTGCAGCAGCTGAATGGGTGCACTGTGCCAGGGAAGGGAAGGGAAGGGAAGGGAAGGGAAGG